>BTHU01000022.1:48000389-48465389 GCA_036184795.1 Tokudaia tokunoshimensis
GATATAGTACTGAAAACAGCATGATGCAACATAAAAATGAGTGTACTGGCTAAGTGAATATAATGAGGACTCACATATGAGTTCATACTCCTATAGCTACCTGATTATTGGCAAAGAGGTTAACAGTACACAATGGAGAAAAAGGTGCTGGTCAAACTGCATAGCTACGTAAAGAAAAATGAAAATAATTATTTATCTCTTACCGAGCATATAAGTCAACTGAAAATGGATCAGGAGCATCAATATAAGCCCTGATACCCTGAATCTGATAAAGAAAAAAAATAAGTAATATGCGTGAACTTCTTGAAAGAGAAAAGAATTTTATGAGCATAACCTCCGTAGCTTGGGCGTTAAGACCAACAACTAATAAATAGTTTTGTAAAACCAAAAAGCATCTTTATATCAAGAACATCATCACTTGAGTGAAGAGGTTGCTTGCACAATGGAAAACAATCTTTATCAACTCTGCATCACTAACAGAGACTTAGCATGTAGAATATATAAAGAACTCAAAAAAAGTAAACATTAAACAAAAAAGAACAACTAAAACATTGGATATGGAACTAAACTAAACAAAGAGTTCTCAAATGATGAAATACAAATGGCTAGTAAATTTCCATAGATCCTCAAACATTACTGTCTTTTTCCAGTGCTTTTAGTTACCCTCCAGAACATGACAGTAAAACCCTATTCCTAAAGATATCACATACTTGAGATATAGAACATGGAGAAATCAAGTTGGTACTGGCCAGGAAGTTTCATCCCCATTGCCTAGCTTTCATGTTGCTGGAAGGTCCTGTGCACAAAAGTAACCAAGCTTACTCATCTATAAACCCTGCAAGCTATAATAGCAACTGGATTACCAACATTGTCCACTGATGTCATAATGACATGAATGTTATTGGTGTAACTACTTTCTTATCGAATTTAAGACTTGCTTCAAACAAGAAAAGTCATATCTGGCACTGTTACCCGGACCAAGAACCTGAGGCTAGACAGTCTACAGGCCCTAAGAGAGAGTCTACCTTGGTTCCGTGTTCGCCCCTGGTGCTCCTGGGCAGACAAAATGCAGAAGTTAGCTAGACTGTATTTGGGTGCTGGGCTCAAGGGAAACTCAAATACACAGTTCAGGGGGTGGGAAATTGCAGCCCAAGATGTGGAAGGCTGAAGCTGGGTTCCCTGACTTCTAGGCATCAGGTCAACACTGGAAACCGTGCACAGGAGTTGGGAACAGAGGGCTGGGGTACAGGCCTGTGATGAGGAGTCCGAGGTCAGGTGCTCCCAAACTTCTGGAAATCAGATTCTGCTGGGTCGTGGGGAGTTAGGAACAGAGTTGGTTCTGCAGGCCAGGGTTCTGAGGAGCCCTGGGCTGGGTGGCATGAGGAGTCCTTCTGCTGGAGACTTAGCCAGCACAGCTCTGTAGACAAAGGCTTCCTCCATGCTCCCCAGGGTGGTTCTTGATGAAAGAGACAGTTCTTGGTTCCAAACTGTTTATTGATTGTTCATTGTGGAAAATGGATACATATCACCTCCTCAAGATGGACCAGTGACTAAATACGTTTCGCAGGAAGGAATATCCGGGAAGGGAAGCTTATTGGCTAACCACTCAGGGCCTCTAGATACCCCATTAGCATGGAGAACTCTGTTCTGATCTACATGACCATAGGTCACATTCCTATCTAGGGAGTATGGTCACATGACAGGGGCCTGATTAGAAACAGGTGAAGCTCCTATCATCCCCTATGGGTTCTGGGACTTCCAACCCACTCAATCTTACCAAGTTTCTTGGCATGGTCCACTGCCCATAGTCTACTACTTTAATTAACTCTGTGTGTCAGCATTCCTTGGAGACCAGTTCTAACCAGGAGGAATTTGGGTATGGAAAGCTGTGGCCCAAGGTCAGCTCTGGGGCGCAAACATGGTGCAGAAAATAAGAGACTGTATAATATTCAATCCTAACTTGTACATTTATATCGTATACCCTCTTCCCAAGTCTTAGAGGTCATTTTGGAAGAAGGCTATAAAAGTTGTTAGAGCCAGAGTCAGTAGATAAGTGTAAGAATCATTTTTTTTTTCAGACACCATAGGGCACTTTTACCTATGAACCCGCAGTAGTTTTGACAAAGTGTACAAAAACTGTGCAAACTCAAGACAGAAAAAATTATCATCACAGAGAAGGGAGATAAGCAGGGAGTATCACACCTACGTGAGGAACTATTTATGATTGATAACTTCTAGAAAGACGAATCCTACTCTAGTAGGTCATAACACAACCCATAGTATGTTGTCAGTACAAGATGGACTCATGGGCAAAACTAAAACAAAACAAAACAAAAGAACAACAACAACCAAACAACAAACCCAATAAGGATGTGGAAGGGGAGGTGGATCTGGGAGGAGTAGCAGTCGTTGATATAGTCAAAATATATTGCATAAAGTTATCAAACAATTAATTAAAAGTGAGATTATTTGTGTACCTCTGTGATAGAGAAATTTCATCTTTAAGCCCATTATTTTCTTTTGTTACTTTATTGAGAGATGCTAAAGTCACCAAACATCATTATAATCCTTACTTAACCAAGAATGTTCAGAAGTCTTAATATCAAGTTACTAAATTTCTTACTCAACACACAAGATAAATTGAGAGTATCAAATGCATTTAACTGGCACAGGTCTTTAAACAGTTCACTCTGAACTATCAGAGCTTTACATTCTACCAAAAGAGTCTTTCATAACTGTATGTTCCATCAAATTAGAGAACCAGTTGCAGATAGAACTAAATGGAATAGAGAAGTTCATTGTTGCAAGCCTGTTTCTCTAGAACCACCTGTGGTATCATAGCCTGCATTAGTCTTAAGCATCCCAGGCCTCTTCTCCATCATCGGGTCACTTCCCAGGACCGGTGTCCCTGAAGACACATAGGCCTCTATTTGAAAAGTTAATTGCTCTTTCACTTTCATATTCATACTCCTTTTACGTCTTATCTTAAAAGTATACATGTTTATCTTCACATATATGCATTCATGTTTGTCCTTTATGGAAATATTGCACACACACACACACGAAACAGAAAATCTTTGCCCTCATTTTGAAATTCTCTATATACCCTCTCAGGGCTGTACATAGCTTTGTTTGCTACAAGGATGTTTTGAATGATAAGAGACTTAGAGGCTCAATTAAAGGATAACTGCCATAAATCTACTGATAGAGTAAAAAGTGTAATGGAAGAGTCAGAAGAAATATACTCATAAAGTAATATTTATACATGTATGTGCCAGTAAAACCAGAGGTGGTTTATTTTATATGTTAATATACTTATTTGGGCATTCTACCATTAATTTCATGTAAAGGAAGTCAAATATGCCACACTTACCTAAGTCAGAACATATGTGCTTGCACCAATATTAACTCGAAAGCCCTGTAGGAGTAAAATGTACTCCAGTGAACAGAAACCTACTTCTCCATCATGTCTTATAAGCATTCACTATAGAATGAGGCCTGTGGGAGAAGTTCACATAGGGAAATCTCAAATCCTAAAATCGACTTTTATGTCTACCAGGCCAATTAGTCTGTTAGGCCTGAAATCCCCTGTTACTGTGTATTTCTCATTAACGATATCTCTTTCTGGAATTTGTAGCTCTCTGCCTCATTAGAAATAAGAACTTGTTTGATTCCAGGGACAGCCTAAGGATGGTGTGGATTGCAAAAATCTAAACCCTGCATTTAGGCTGGACTCAGAGCTCCCAAGTGTAACTGTGGCAGTATATAGGACAGTCTGCAGTGCCACTAACAATCTGATGATCTTCAGATCTGTCTGGGAAATTGTCCAAACGGATTGTCATGAATGGCATGAAAAAGGGAGTCTCTAACACATATTTTCCCAGCTCTGAGACCAGAAGCCTGACATCAAGAAGTCAGTGGGGAATGTTTTCTTTGAAATCTTTAGGCAGGAAAGTTTTTTCTTTTCTGGTGCTCTCTAGAAACTCTTGGAATCCCTTGTCTTAAGATGATATAAATTTGCACTTTAATTACAGCACTCAAAAGGCAGAGGCAGGTAGATCTCTGAGTTCAAGACCAACCTGTTCTACAGAGAGAGTTCCAGAACAGCAAGAGCTACACAGAAAAACCCTGTCTCAGAAAGCCAAAGAGATGTAGATAGATGATAGATAGATAGATAGATAGATAGATAGATAGATAGATAGATAGATAGATAGATAGATAGATAGATAGATAGATAGACATAGATAGATAGATAGACATAGATAGATATAGATGATAGATAGATAGATAAATAATAGATAGATGAAATTTTTTTAAAAGACTATGTAAATTCTTTGTCTCTGTTTTCATAACAAATATCTCCCCACTCTGTGTTGTCATATAAAAACAATAGATACTGAAATTAGGACCACATGAATTCAGGACTGCCTCATTTTGTGTTTTCTTTTCAACTTTATGATTTATAATTAATTCTTTTTTGTTTGAAAATTAAATTTGCTACTTAAATTTTTCAAACAACATATTTTATTCTTTCTCGTCCCGAACTTCTCCCAGCTCTTCCCCTACTCCTTACTTACTGAATTTCATCTCTCTTCCCCTCAAAAAAGAAGAAAGAAAGAAAGGTATATCAAAACAAACAAACAAAAAATAAAAAATATCCAAACAAAAGAAATCTTCAAAGACTCAATTTCTAAATAAGACAGACTCTTGACTAGCAAGTGACCATGAATTTAAAGAGATGCTGCTTAGCTTAGATTCATGGTTATTAGTGGGAATGACTGAATGCAGAGTGTAGAATATTATCTAATGAAGTTGAGAGACAACCTCATAAAAGTCAGGCATATTGATCTGAGAGGGAGGCAGGATAAGAACCTGGAAAGGATTGAAGAAAGGAATGGGGAAATTACGCGATTGTATTTTAATTAAAATATGTTTTAAAAATCAAATACCACTTGAAAAGGCCAAAGAGAAGTAGTAAGAACAGCATGGATATTCTGAACTACTGTCCTTCAATTCTGTGTATAAGTAAGTTGATGCTGTGTTTCATTCATAAAGACTTAAATAACAGACTTTAGGAAGGCTTCCATACTCTGAAGGAATGTTAACTATTACTCCAAAAGCTAACATTACAAGATAGATACAGTCTGCCTACAGAGATGACTTACCCACCAAGTATGCTGAGTAGCAGTTATTTTTCCTAAAATGTGGAGAAGGATTTAAGCCTGAACAACTTCCTTCACTTTGAAGTCATATCGAGGTGAATGTAAAATTCTACTCAATCAAATGTATTTATTCCATCTTATGCAAATGTTCTAAAGTTACACTTCTGAATAATGGAGCCTGATGTGCATATTGTCATGTAGTTGTGCCTCACTTAGGACAGAAACTCTTTTACTCTCCTTCCTTGAGCTGTGTATGTGTGTGTGTGTGTGTGTGTGTGTGTGTGTGTGTGTGTGTGTCTGTCTGTCTGTCTGTCTGTCTGTCTGTCTGCCTGCCTGCCTGCCTTTCTGTCTGTCTGTCTATCTGACTTGTGAGACATAACACACACACACACACACACACACACACATGTCTCAGTCCTGAGTATAGTTTTTGGATGGTGAAAGTGAAAATTGAAAACTGCTTTCATAAATCCTTAGGTCACAACTGATACTTCAGTCTCAAATGATCTAGAAAATATTTAAGTCATGTAATCAGACTCTGATCTAAACTTACCAGCCAATGAGCTTGTCCTTCAGGATTATTGTTTTCATTGCTAAAATAAGAGGCAAAAGTATCTCTGAAAGGTCCTTTCACTTTACTGTTTTATTATAAGTATTTCTAAGCCATAAGATCTTTCTTAAATTTCTGTATTAAAAACACCATAATCAGTTAGAAAGTTATTTTAATGAATCACCAGATCAGATTTTTATTAGAATGCAATCTGATTTCTTTTTTGGCCCATGCAAATTTAAGTAGATGAGACAGCATATTGAGCCTAGATTAAATGTTGTATATTTAATTTATATAACACATATGCTGGTAATGTTCTTCCAAGATAATTAATAGGGCACATGTGTATCAGGTACACAGAGAGAACTTGCTAAAGTATGCTTTTGCTCTATGTAGATAAATCCTCCTTTCAGACTGCTCACAAGGCTTCTTCCTTTGAAAGAACTCTTGGGCCTATGTGTTTGGCAGATGATTAAGGGAAGCTCTGTTTACAGGTTTTTCTTTGACCCTCTGTAAAATCAGCAAAGAGGGGAAGTGTTACAGGAACTTTCCTGTAACATTACATCAGGGTCTGTGATTGGACAAGGAGAAAGTGGCAGAGCTTGGAGTTGGAGAGGAAGAGTGCAGGCACATGGGGAGAGGGTCGTGGCCTAAGGAGATGAATCAAGGCTTGTGACATTTTTTTGTGTTTTGTAAAGTTAGAAATAATGGGATATGTCCTTATTGCATGCAGGTAAAGTCTCTGGGTATATGCCCAGGAGTGGTATAGCCGGATCCTCCGGGAGTGTCATGCCCAGTTTTCTGAGGAACTGCCAGACTGCTTTCCAGAGTGGTTGTACCAGCTTGCAATTCCACCAGCAGTGGAGGAGTGTTCCTCTTTCTCCACATCCTCGCCAACAACTGCTGTCTCCTGTGTTTTTGATCTTAGCCATCCTGACTGGTGTGAGATGGAATCTCAGGGTTGTTTTGATTTGCATTTCCCTAATGACTAAGGATGATGAACATCTCTTTAGGTGCTTCTCAGCCATTAGATATTCTTCAGGTGAGAACTCTTTGTGTAGCTCTGTACCCCATTTTTTAATAGGGTTATTTGCCTCTCTGGAGTTTAACTTCTTGAGTTCTTTGTATATATTGGATATTAACCCTCTGTCGGATGTAAGGTTGGTAAAGATCATTTCCCAGTTAGTTGGTTGCCGCTTTGTCTTTTTGACAGTGTCTTTTGCCTTGCAAAAACTTTGTAATTTAATGAGGTCCCATTTGTCTATTCTTGATCTTAGAGCATAAGCTATTGGAGTTCTGTTCAGGAAATTCTCCCCTGTGCCCATATGTTCAAGGTTCTTCCCTAGTTTCCCTTCTATTAGTTTCAGTGTGTCTGGTTTTATGTGGAGATCTTTGATCCACTTAGAATTGAGCTTAGTGCAAGGAGATAAGGATGGGTCACTATGTTCATAGCAGCCTTATTTATAATAGCCAGAAGCTGGAAAGAACCCAGATGTCCCTCAACGGAGGAATGGATTCAGAAGATGTGGTATATCTACACAATGGAATACTACTCTGCAATTAAAAACAATGAATTCACGAAATTCCTAGGCAAATGGTCAGATCTTGAAAATATCATCCTTAGTGAGGTAACCCAATCACAAAAGAACACACATGGTATGCAGTCACTGATAAGGGGATATTGACCCAGAATCTCGGAATACCCTAGACACAATCCGCATATCAATAGATTTCTAAAAAGATGGTAGGAGAGACCCCTGGTCCTGGAAAGACTGGATGTAGGGGAACGCCAGGACAGAGTAACGAGAGGGGGTTGAATGGAGAAAAGAGGGAGGGAAGGGGGCTTATGGGACTTTCGGGGAGGGAGGAAACGGGAAAGGGGAAGTGATTTGGAATGTAAATTAAAAAATAAAATAAAATAAATAATAAAAAAAATAATGGGATAAGCCTTTTACCGCATTGGTATCTTGTAATTGTGATTATAATATACATAAATCTAATTGACTAACTAAGCATTAAGAGTCATGTTTCCACCTGGTAATCGAGCAGGAGCGGGGAATAGGGCAGGCAGGCAGATTGAGGAGCTAGGGTCTAGCAGCAGAGTGGAGACATAGATACCAGAGCAGGACCCTGCCTGGCAGGGCAGGAGAGTTGGTGTGAATGGCTGAGACCGATGTCAGAGAGTCCTTAGCAGTCCAGAGCCACTACAGGGAGTTGGTGGGGATTCATTTTTTTTAAATATTTCCCACAACAGGGAAGAAGAAGAAAAATATCATAGTGACTTTCCTCTTTCCAAAGGCAAAGATTTTCAACCTTAATAAATGTGATGACGCCCCAACATGAGCAATTTGGGTTCACTTTGGCAAGCACAACAGCAGACAGCCTAGCCAGAGGAGCCTTATCCAATGAGACTGGGTTTGATTTACTGCCCCAGAACAGAGCTGCTTCTCAGATGTAGGACAAGCTTTCTGCAAAGCCTGGCCTCAAGGGCTAAGTTTTATTTGACCCTTACACATTATGTGGCCTCCTGGAAATCTGAGAAGAAAGTCACAAAACTTAAACTATATCAGCTTAAATACCCCACTAGATAATATTGCCTTTTTGCCATAATATCTACATAAACTTTGTTAAATTTTAGAAGATAAATATATGACTTTAATTAGTAATTATATAATTTCTACATTATTATATAATTTAGCAGTAACTATGCCATTTGCATATATTTGGAGAGACACAATGGTCATTAATCTTTATTTAGAAAATAAATACTGAAGAAAAAAAGAATCTGTTTGGAGCTAGGTGTGCTTATCACAAAGAAAATAAATCTAATTATTGTAAGTATTCATGTCAGGAGATAATTTTTAGACTCACTTTCTTATAAACCATGATTAAACTTTCATGACCGGGATGAGCTACAAGCTTTGTATATTTTAGAAACCCATAGTTTCAGGAGACACCGTAAACAAGACTATGTATAGAATGTGGTGTTGAGTTTTAAATATGAAATCTCTAAGTAATAACAAGGTAGTCTACACTCTGGCAAATAGCTGAAGAATAAAGAGACATTTTAAAACATAAGAAACCTCAACCTCTTTACTGATGAAAAGAATAAAAAACAGATCAGTTGGATTTACTGGCTTACATTACTTGCCTTTGGATACTACCTGGGTGTATGCTCAATCTGTTCATGGTGTTGTTGACTTAGCATGTCATACTCACAGCCTGAGGACTCCAGCATCTCAATATGCTGAATTTTCCACTTTGACTAAAATTCTAAGGATTGTTTTGGTATCCTTCCAACAAATTTCCTTTTCAAATATCTCAGTAGCATTGGTTTCCAAGCCTCAGAATAAAAATAAGTTTAACACATCAGTTAACTCTCTTCCACAAATTTATTGGTGAGGGAACTATGGTTGCTGGGGCAGCTTGTGGTGTGTGTTGGGGACCATTCGGCCACTACAACAGACAACTTATTGGTCTTTGGCTCAAAAAAGGAGAATGGTGCTCTGTGGGAAGCAGATTACTCCAGAGAGGATTCCTTGGTAGGGACACCTGTTTGTTGACAAAGAGATTGTTCCCAGCCAACACAGTAAGAACAAGAATTCTCTTTCCTGATACAAAATTTGCCACCAATTTTCAAAGCCTGCTTTACTGGGGGAAACCAAGCCTGTTTCAGTAACTACACTGTACATATAATGAGGAGTTAAAAACAGTACCATTTACTGCTCATTTGGAATTTATAGCTTCCCACAACTCCTATTTTCTGGATTCAGACTCAATTTACGGCCTGGAACACAGAGTTTCCTACAGGAAAAACTTTGAAATGTGCAGGAAAAAGGGCTCTTGGAGAATATTAAATATCTCTTACAAAACACCACGCTGATGAGTAAATGAGAGTCTAAATGAATCCAGATAAAAAGTTTTGGGTTTCCATTGAAATACTCAGGGGCTTAAGAGTTAAGGGGAAAAGTTTTGTGAGGAAATGTGTTTTAGGTTATGCCAAATGCAAAACGTGTGCAGAAGCACTTGAGATGTTTTCCCTAGATTAAGATGCCGCCACTTTATCCTCCTCAGTAACTAGTGAATTAGACAAGTAAAATTTATGTGTAAAATCAATGCAGTTCATGAACATGAATAACGATCTTGAGCTATAAACTGCAATTAAATACAAAATATTTGTAGTTGCCCTGGAGTAAATTCCAGGCTCTAAAGAAGTTGTGAATTAGGCCATGAAGAAGATGAAGGCACTTTCAGAATTTGATTTTATTTAAATGTGGTTTTTCAAATTATTTTAAGTTTATTCATCTAAGGATGTGAACAGGAAAATAAAACCAAATAAACCATATTAAATAGGTGCATAGGTCAACTTCTCCTCCTTTATAATTCCAGAGGAAGACAAAAGCAATTAGACTTTTGTGTAATACAAAAATAAAACAAAACAGAGAATGGTGTTGCATCAAATCTGAAGATCTTCATATGACTAAGCCACCTTTTGACACGGAGAAATAAAATACATCCTTCATGTCCAGTTTGCACTTTGTTTTTAATCTCTGATAATTTCAAATATGTACATACATGCACTCCCGGCTTCTCTGACTCCAACTCCTCCCAGACACTCTGTCATGTCCCTCTCCCAACTTCCTGTCCTCTTCATTTTCTTTAAATTTTTATAGCACACTCAGTCCAATTTGTGCTGCCCATATGCTCATAGGTGTAGAATCAAACACTGGAGTGTGGCCATGCAGGCTCCTGGGAGCCACATCTCTGAAGAAAACTGTTTTTCTTCCAGCAGTTATCAACTGCCTTAGCCTTCGTGTACTGGCATAGACTATTTAGCTTCCCCCCACCCCATTCATGCTAGAAAGATGCCTTAGCTTGATCTTGTGTAGGTAACCACAGCTCTTCTATAATGTATTCAGGCGTTTTGCCACTACCAAACATGCTGTTTCTCAGTATCCCTCCACAACCTCTGGCTCCCTCTAGCTGATGGGCATTTTTGCTTAGCACAAGTATGAAAGGAACTCCACAAATAGTTGCCACATTCTTTTCATTGACATTTTACTAAAGTCTCCTCAATAGCAGACACTGCACTAGTTGCCAGAGGCTGATAATATTAGAAATAGAAGATGCACGACAAATCCATAAGAAAGAAGGAAAAACACCATGTAAATCTGAAAGAGTATGGAAAAATATTCATGCAGTCTATTTATTGGTGAAGCTTCTGTGAGGAATTAATCTCACACTTACATTCTTTGAACTTTCTCTACAACCTCAGTAGCATCTGTCAATCAGTCCAAATCCACCTTTTGCATTCATAAACTTGGGATTTACCATACCCTTGGGAAGCTTTTCTGCAATGGTCTATTTCAAGAGTCAGGCTTCTCTGAATCCTCATCTGCTATTTGCACAATATGCTATATAATAATTACTTGTCAATTCTTTTTAAAAAGCAAAGAACTATTGTGAAACATGAGCATTAACTTTGCAAATTATTTCATTAAGCCAGATGCATAATCTTCAATGTAATAAATTCATAGTTCACTAAAACTACTGTGTTAAATTCTCTGAGGAAAAGATGGAAAAATGATGCTCATGTGTAATAAGCGTAATTCTCATAGGGATCTCTACAGAATTATGGAGGCTTTTGTTTGATTAGTAAGGATAATAGTACCTTCCAATGTGTAGCAGGGAAGGACAATTCTTCCTAAATGTCCCAGTTGCTCTGGGGAGGACAAATATAAATGAAAGTCACATCTCTCATATTTTTATTATGAAAACACCAACACTGACCATAATTTGCTTCCAGTGTTTACACACACACACACACACACAAACAATTCTATGAAGAATTTACAATGCAAGAGGGAGGTTCTAGCTAAGAGTTCTGAGAAACACAAGCTTCATAGTCAATCCATTGTGCTGTGAGTTCCTGTTCTAAACATAATCCATTTATTCAGTGAGAGGGGTGGGTAAAGTCAAAACCAGACCAATTTTAGCTTAATGCTATCATCGAGAAGAAAGAGGAGCTGGGTAGGATTCTGAGTGGCCTTTTCCAATGGTTCCCTTGACACATGGCTAGAATCCAAGTGACTAGGCATGGAGGAAGTATCAAAATAGCACTACCCAAAGCTCCCCAATGGGCCCTATTTATGGAGCATTCCAAAATGCTGTAGCAAAGACCAGTTACAAATAGACCATGTTTTTGAGAGTTGGCATAAAAATGGAATGTCAACCTTCTATATAAATTTGGATTTGAGGAAAGGCAGTTTATAGAAGCTATTTTTCCCAAGGAGAAGGTACTTCCCAACATGGTACTACTCATGGCATTGTGAATAATCAGAATGAGACCCCTTTGATGTGCTACAGATAGAGAGTCTGTTCCTTAAACTGGGAAGCTTCCTCCTGCTTCACACAGAAGCTTCTGTGCCTCACACAGAAATAAGCCACATCTTTTCTTTCATGATTCCTTGAAGAATGGTTACTCAGAACTTCTACAATACATTTAATGCCCCTCCTCCATCCTTCATCTCATGCAATGTTTCCTGTGCATTTCATAAATACCAGACACTTTACTGAACAATGGTTATATAATGATGATACAGGCCCTGACATCAAGGAGCTTCCTGTGTAGCAGAAGAGACAAACTCACCTCAAAATGAATATCCTAAAAGAATATTTCTTCTAAGCAATTTTCCCACTAGGCATTATTGATAATTTGGATTGGATATGTGTTTGTTGTAAGACCTGCCATGTGCATTGTAGAATATTTAATAGACTGTGTTCTCTACCTAATAGCTGTTCTAGATACCAAAAACATCTTACAAAGGTGACAACCAAAAATATCTTCCTAAAGTTTAGGGCATAAACTCTCAGCTATTTGTCAGAGTCAGTCGCTTGCCTAGTTGTTAGCCAAAGGGTAAACTGTAGTCAAAGTATGTGGAAGCAAGAATGCAGTCCTTATTCTGTCTAGAAGAGTTATAGATGTCTTCATTAAGTTTTGAAATTCATTTGTTCATAGAGTGAACATCTATAACATAATATGGGGAAAAAGAAGGAAGTTATGAAAGAAGATATAAAACCAATTGCTTTTCTGGTTCAGAATTTGTCATGCACTTTATTTGTCTTTGTTTTGAAGCTGGATAAATGCATAAAATATATTGAATTATGAAAGCATTAAATTTAATGTGATGTGCCACAGTTTCTATTCCAAATGCCTATTGCCTAAGTGTATGGATGTTCGAAGTGCAGATACTTTGGGTCTGGTTAATTTTGGTGTATTGTGTGTTTATTTATTTGCAATTTGATATATAATGAAGTTTGTAAAACATTTCAAAGAGCACTTACCAGATACAAAGATCCAGATCATGCGTGAAGATAAATAGGGGTTTCCAGGGGATGGGAGTATATGTTCACAAAATAGAACCATGTGTTCAGGACACTGGAAGGCATTCGATGTCTGTTGCATGTGAACTAGCCAGTAGAAAAGAAAGCTGGACAGCTAATGAGGACTCAGTTCCAAAAAAGTCAGGGGTCTAGTACCAAGGGATTTGGAGCTTTGGTTTCGCCCTGTGGGTGAGGAGAGGCTACTGAAGGGTTTTAAGCAAAAGATTCATATGCATGAATCACAAAGACTGTGTGTTCAGTTGGCAAAACAGTTTATGGGAAAGTCAAACATCCTGTCAACTACTGCCTGGCCCATAACAAATAACCATTGTGTCTGGGTCTTCTCCCTGAACGAGTCTCACAGATGATGTCTCAGAACCAGTTCCTGGGGTTTAGCTTGCCTTCAAGAAAATTCATTGCTATCCTTCCCTCTTTCGGCTTTGCCT
Organism: Tokudaia tokunoshimensis; assembly: GCA_036184795.1. Taxonomy (NCBI): domain Eukaryota; kingdom Metazoa; phylum Chordata; class Mammalia; order Rodentia; family Muridae; genus Tokudaia; species Tokudaia tokunoshimensis. The sequence goes on from BTHU01000022.1 coordinate 48,013,931, forward strand.
TTACAACAGCTGTGAGGTGCAGGTTCACTCCTGTTTTGTGAAAGTTCTGCCATCCAAGAAGAAAAAGCAAGAAATACACATGGGGGAAAAATCCAAATAGACAAAGGAATTTTCAGAACTCTGTTTCACTTATGCCCTATTTATTAAGTTCCAGTGTATAAATTTCCCTTCTAGAAAAAGGAACTTTGCTACTTGAAGGTAAGTAGCCTGTGGCACCCCCCCGCCAGACTACCAAATGCAGTAGAAGCCATCACACAATCCTTTACGAATGAAAAGTATAGGGGTCTCTCAGTTCTTTTTGGCCCTCTAACATTAATTCTGATTATTTGAAAATGCAAACATGCTCAAATTTCCATAAGAAGAGATTATTTTCTTCTTGACATCAGACACAAAAGAAAGAAAAGCAAAGAACAGTGACAGCAGTGAGCTAGTGATCATTTTTCTTTAATATTTCAAATTCAATTCCATGGCAGAGTCTATGTTTATTGCTGGAGATTTGGAGAGGAAGATCACCGCTGTGCTCTGATGAAAGTCTTGCCTTTCTAGTTAGCTTAATTAACGGAAGGAGAGGCAGCCAGGAGAAAACAGTCTGATGTAGATCAGGGTTAGAATCTTGGGATTTGCAAACACACCACAGACTTTTGTTGTTTCATGTTTTCAGCATTTTTCTGGTTCTTGGTAGAAAGTCTGGTTCCATTTTCAAAATGAGATTCACTAAGGTTCCAGGGACTTTGTATTTTTGTTTAATGCGTGTGATTTCTGAGACAGCATACTGGGGTCAAAAAAAAAAAAGAGTCTGTACATTTTAACACAGACTCCAAACCCTAAGAGTGGATGGGCAGTTGCTGCTGCAAGAGTGAACCTTTGGTCCCAAAGCTCATAAACATAACAGAAATTTGGCCGTTTAACAACAGCCTCAGATCATGTCTACAATCCCCTTATGTGCAGCTCCACCTGCTATGATGACTGTGCTAAAGGAAGCCTCTAAAGTATCAACTCCATGCCCCGTGCTTTATGTCTCCACTGCTCTGTAACATAATGTCTGTTGTGTGTTATTTAAAATGCTTTGTGTGCTAGCTATACAGTTAGCATGATCAATCATCTTGACTTGTTCAGGGCTTTCCTGGTTTTCTTGAGAATTTGGAGGCACAGAAAGCCCTTCTTCTTAGTTCTAAAGCATCTTTAACTCTATAGTAAAGCAAAGATATGGCATCACTTTTTATACTGCAGGCAGCAAACAGTAACTTATTAGGGAAAGAATGCTGATATATTAAGCAGAATACAGTTTCATCTTCAGGGAATAACCAAAAACCTTGTTTTATCAAAGATATTAACAGTTACACAATGTTCAAATTTTCCCCATTTGTACAATTTGTGAAAGGGACATGGGTCAATGTTGGGCAAGATGAAAACTTCTATTCACTATTAATATTACATAAGAACCAACAAAGTGACACCATGGTGACCCATTATTCGAGCTCCTTGTGTCCTACCAATAAAATGTCTCTATTCTCATGAACAGCATACATCCATTACATAATTACACACAGGATCCTTTAGGGGAATGGACACTACAGTGAGCATTATATCATCGAACTTGCCATCTTAGATGAGGAGATTCTAACAATCCACCCAAAGACAATCCACATATTAATGCATGAATGATAGTGTTGGTGTTCAGTGATGGCTAATTAACCACATCCCTCTGTTTTCTAAACTGCTGACTTATTGAAACACTTGCTGATGATGTACTCTGATTCCACTGTATGTTAAAGGAAAATGAAAGAGATATGAAGAGCTTATAATGTTTACTTTCTTCATTATGGAGATCTGTTGAGGCCAATTAATTCTTGAAATCAACCTTTGGAGAAATCAGAATTGAAAAGTGGGTTAACACTCTCTACAAATCTAACTGAAAACTATAAAAGAAAACACTGCGAATAACAAATATGGAAACAAGAAAAGCAGTACAAAAATTTAAAATAAAACAGAATAAATACTAATTAAAGGAAAATCTTCTTACAAAAACAAATGCAAAGCTGAAAAATTCAACTAATGTTACAAATGATTGACACATTTAAAACAGGCTAATATTTAAAATAATCCTTTTAAATGAACTTAGCTAAGCTAAAACATGTTTTCAAAATGTTCACTGACTTAAATGAGATTTCAATAATTTTTGCAGATCTGTAAACTATGTAAATCATACCACAAGCAAATATTGAACTCAGCATTATCTCAGGAAATACTCAGCCAGTTCCTACTCTATGGTTGATATTGCACTACTGATCTTGGAAATATCAACTGGATATAAGATTGCATAAAACTTATTATTTAAATTAAAATTATTAAATTATTAAAATTATTAAAGCAACTTAACTAAAAAGGAATAGAAAACTGAGTAAACCAAGAACCATAAAAGATATTTGAAAAGTTGGTAATGTCAGATAGTTCAAAAATCACTTATCAGGCCTTTCAAACTTCTGTAATGAATATGAATAGATGATATCCTCAATTGTCTCAAGTTCTAAGTAAAATCTGACAAGGATATTAAAAAGGAGCAAAGAGCAAAGGTTGGGAGTGAGAAAGAGGAAGAGAGGAGGAGGCAGAGGAGGAGGAAGAAAAAGACTAGAAGCTAATTTCATATAACAATTACATATAAAAATTCCAAATCATATTGTAACCATGAAATTTGAATACTGTGTAATAAGAAAGAAACTAAAGTGAGATTTAAGTTCAAGAACAAAGGAATTACTTTACTATTAATTAACTGCATCATATAACATGTCCATCAACTTTCCAACTTTATCTTTAAAAGTGTATAAATTAGAGCCTTGGGAAGGAACAATCCTGAGTTCAAGGCCACCCTGTGCTGTACAAAAATACCATCTTAAGAAAATACAACAGCAGCAATGAAAACACATACACCAAAAGCTATAATCTTAATGCAATTAAATAAGCTAAAATGAAACATTTTTTCCCTAAAAACCTCACAAATGGCCTCTAGAACTGAAGTGAGAAAATAAATGAACAAGGAAATGAAATAAAAACTTGGGGTGAAAAACAAGAAGAGAAATAGATTGGCAAAAGAAGAAGGGATAAAAAGGAAGAAATGGAAGCCAATTCTCACAATAGACCTGTAGACAAAATGAAGTTTCTCAGCAGAGATACATGCACTCAAGGATTTTACAATTCTTCTATTTAAAGGGTCCATGTGACAAGTTCTAGCCAATGAGATGTGAGCAGAAGTTAAAGCCCTATAAGGAGGTATAGAGGCTTTCCTCTATACCTCCTGCCCATTCCATGTAGCTTTCAGTTGGTAGATTCTCAGAAAGAAAAAAAAAGAGCGTTATGAAAGAAAGCAAAAGCCAAGATTCCCAAGTCATCAGCTAGTGGAGGGAATGCCTGAAGAACCACACATATGGCCATGTTTTGACGCATATGCTTAAAACCCCATTTGGGTGGTGGTAAAAGATAAAGAGATGGGTATCACTTGACAATTTCTGTAATAGTACTCTCACTGTGGCTGATTTCAGTCAACTAAAGTAATCTCCCCCTCCCTTTCTCTCTCTCTTTCTTACACGCGCATGCACACACACACACACACACACACACGAATAAAAATATTTTTAAAAAAGAAGAGATAGGTTTAGAAGCTCTATTGACGACATAAAGTAGGCTCAAGGAGAAAATTCACACTAGCATTATAATAGATCCTGAAGAAGCAACACTCTTTCCTGGAATGTCAGAAAACAACTCTAAGAATAAATGGCTACTTTAACAGCATGAGAGAAGAAATGGATAAACAAATCAATAGCTGGCAACACTGGTGAGGAAACACAAACATTCCAAGACAAGGAAGCAATTTTTCTTATTGTATTTCACATTGCTCTGAAGTCCAAGATATGTAAATCAGACAGGATAAATTAGACACAAAATTAATCTGTCTCTCTCTCTCTCTCTCTCTCTCTCTCTCTCTCTCAATTTATGCACCATATGCATGTTCACAAATTTAATATACTTTGGTCATCTAATAGACATGAAGAAAATAAAATTCTCAACTCTTTTCTCTTACATGCAGAGAATTGTGAAGATAGTTCAGTGTTTATGTTTAATTAGAAATATTCGGAAGAGCAAAAATTAAATTTCAAGGTTTTCTGTGAACTTCCAAGTTCTTTTAGATGGAGCCATTTTTGTCACCTCAAAGTGACATTACAGACAGTGCCTCGTGCAGACAACCAGTCCCTCTTTCTGGCAAAACTGGCTTGACTGTTCTGCCATCTTGCTTCAGCATTTTTCTTTTTGTTTCACTTTGTTAAGTATAGATAACCTTTGATATTGGAAGTATGTAGAGCTAAAGATGTAGGAGAAATAGCATAAAATAATAAAACAAAAAGAAAAGTCACTATTGATCATAGACCTTACATTGGGATCTAAAATTACCTAGAATTAAGGATAGGCAAATGTCATTTTATAAAACATAGACACTAATCAAACTTTGTTCTTCATTGGAATAGCTTTTGTTATTCTCTGTGTGTGAGAAAGAGGTGGACAAACAAATAGCTGCCATGCTGCCGAATTGTCTTCATTTCGGTGATATACAGTGGTGTATGGGAAAGCTCTTAGGGGGAAGGGTGGCAATTCAGCCTGTTTTATGTTATCTGGCCAGCAACAGAGAGCTCTGTGTATAACTTAATGAATTTCTGCATTAGGAATCATGATGGAACCAAAACAATGCATATACAATCCTAGTCTTAGGTAGTATGATCAGGAGAGGCCAAATACTCATCTTTAGTAAAGAGATCAATCACCCATATAAGAGAATGTCAATAAAACCTCATGGACTATGAGTCCCTGGTGGGACACTGAACAGGGCACTCCACAGAACTTAGGGACCAGAAGGCTTCACAGAAATACAAAAATGGGGAATGATATGGTATTTGTAGAAGGAAGGGGATCTAGATGATAAGGATGGGACTGTTCTGACTCCTGTTTTATTTTCCAGGGTGTAGCTCCATTCTCCAAATGCCTCTGTCACAGCTTTCATTCTCTAGAGAAAGCCTTGTATCTCCCTGCAGAGTAGTCAAATGTCAGAACTCCTTGAGAAAGGATGTGTGTAAGTCTGAGGACGGCCAATTGCTGTTTTACCAACTATAATATAACTGGATCACTCCACTATGCCCATGATTCTGGTCCTGTTCTTAGTTTAATATTGTCCTCATGGAAGTCACACATTTTTGTATCCAAAGTATCCTCTGCTTGTCACTATTCTTAAACCCCAACTGTGCCCTCAAAACCTTGTATATAGGGTTATATATTGTAAATCCAGAGAAAGGGTGACAAAGTAAATACTGAATGGACCCCTGCAATGACCAACCAGGACAGACCTCCGTCCATGCTACACATCAAGTATGCAAGACTTACTATGCCAGTTTTTCATCTTAAAGCTAATTTTTTTTATCTACACCAAAAGGAAAGAGAGTCCAAACATCTCAACACCTCATTCAATGCCTCATATTTCACAGTTGACTGTGTCCAGGAAGGAGTATTGAATCTGTTCTCACTTCTCTTATTTTCTTGGAATAGAAAGTCTGCCCCAATTTCAATTGTCTACACATTGTTCCCAGGGGTAAGCTCCACTTACAATGACTTCTATCCCCAAAATCTTCAGTCCACACAGAACCCCACTGCAGCGACAAGCTAATTCTACTGGATCTCCTTAATGATGTACATATAGGAAGCAGGATAGTTGACACCTCGATTCTTTTCTTTGTTATAGTTTAGAAAGTATCTTCATAAAGATTTCTACTCCATATCACCCTGTAACCAGTTATATTGTAAGACTTTGCCTTCAAGGTACACACAGTCTTACCTAATTAAGTATATTCATGTGGAATACATAAACCAGACTATCATCTAAATAGTTTCATAATAGGCCTTTTAACTAATGTAGGTCTTGGACTGAAATAACACCATGTCATGGTGAAATTAATTTATAACTGACAGAAGACTGTTTCAGGATTCTAGGACTAATATTTTCAAAGTGCTGTGGAAAAGTTCATAAGACTACTTGAACATCAAATGAGTCTTACAACAAAGGTTCTGATGAATTACTATAATTACAAATGAACCAAAAATGGATTAAATTTCATCTTAAAATATACAAGAGATGGGAAATTAGAGAAAGGGGCAGTTGGCAAAGTACAGATCTGGAACATGCCAAAAACCAGTCACTTGGAGTAATCACATCTATTACATGTCATATCCTATAACCAAAGCTATATCAGCCAGGAGATTGTTCTATGCAAGCCCAGTGCTGGGTAAGAAATGTAGATGCAGTCCAGGCCCATAATGTGTGTGTTCAGGAGCACTTAAGGGTGTAAAGCTGACAGGACTTTTGTGTCACAGCAAAGAAATCAGTGCATTAGAGAAGGCAACAGAGATAAATGTGGTACAGGAGAACAAATGTGGAATGTGTCTTTGAAGATAAACCCTTTCTTGCCCCATCAGTGTGCTTACTCACCTATGCCCAGTCACTTCATCTAACACTATGTAGACAAGTGAAATCATAAATAAGTAAATCAATCAATTAATCAATCAATCAATCAATCAATAAATAAACAAACAAACAAGAAAAGATCTCTTCAAAGAAAGGAAAGCTGCATACGGGTGGGTGGGAATGGTCACTTCTGGGAGGTTTTGCAGTGACTCTGTCCTTTGGTGATTCACACTTGGCACAGATTTCAGAATCTTTAAGGCCATGTGTTTGGGTTATGCCATTTTTTTTTAGTGTTCCAACCTTATAATTAACATACTGAATATACCCATGCTTTTCTTCTATTCTGCCTGGCAGCTTAGTTTGGACAATGGAAATATAGATAAGAAACTATTAATTAGCTGCCAGAAACTAAAAATGCTAACCGATCTTTTGGGGAAAAAAATAGATCTGAACATACAGGAGAGTTATAACTATTTTGTGTGGAATAAACAGCCTCCTTTCTGTGTGTACTAGAAGGCGTGTGGGGTTGCCATTTATCTTACACCCCCGATCTATGCTTGATCCCTCTCGTACCCTTATTACGTATAAGAGATGAAAGATCAGAACTTTATTTAGCATGAGATGCTAGCTGTTTTTGAAATAACAGTCAGTGCCTTTGAAAGTGTCTCAATTTTGACAACTATCTGAACTGTGAGATTTCTCTGAGACTTGACTTTAGTTCGATATCTAGCTGAGGAAACTGTGCTCAAGAAGTTTTCATCTACCTTAAAAATATCCCTCTATTTGGTAGGGAATTAGAAGAAGTCAGGGGTGGGGGAATCCAGAGGACTTCTCAACCCCAGTTGATCATAACACACAGTGACTTAGCTTTGAACCCTATCTCACTGTTGAAGCTATTGGGCAGGACTTGAGACAGACTTGATGCTTTGGCTCACCTCTTATGTTCAAGAAGACATAACATTGCCACAATGGTTTGAACATGCCACACAAATGTGAACCACAGAAAAGTGAGAATCTTACATGACTGGGTCACAAGAGCTCCAACCTCATGAGTGGATTCATCAATCTGTTCTTGGGTTAGTGAGTTACAAAGGGAGGAACTTCACAGCTTGTGCAGTCTTCCCCCTTTGTCCATCCCTGAACTGGAGACCTTGCTGGGAGGATTGCCCACAAGAAGACACAGTCTCTTAGTCTTGAGCTTCCTAGCCTGAAGGAAAGAAAGAAAGAAGGAAAGAAAGAAAGAAAGAAAGAAAGAAAGAAAGAAAGAAAGAAAGAAAGAAAGAAAGAAAGAAAGAAAGAAAGAAAGAAAGGGAGGAAGGGAGGAAGGAAAAAAGAAAGAGGCAAATTTTATACATACATACATACATACATACATACATACATACATGCATGCATGCATTCATATGAAGCAACAAAAAATTTCTCAAAACCAATGGTGGATTTCTAATTCCTATATGAGGACACTAGCATGCCAGACTCTGCTCTTAAGTTCCTAAATGAACTTAAAGTTTCTTTCTTTCTTTCTTTCTTTCTTTCTTTCTTTCTTTCTTTCTTTCTTTCTTTCTTTCTTTCTTTCTTTCTTTCTGGCTAGGAAGCTCAAGACTAAGAGACTGTGTCTGTGACTGTCTTCTTGTGGGCAATCCTCCCAGCAAGGTCTTGGGTTCAGGGATGGACAAAAGGGGAAGACTGCACAAGCTGTGAAGTTCCTCCCTTTGTAACTCACTAACCCAAGAACAGACTGAAGAATTCCTCTAAATGAAGTGAGGTAAGAGCTAACACATTTGGTGAGATTTCTCTGTGTCTCTTTGTAGCTCTTGAGCTTCAAATGAACACACTGCCCAGAGAACACTCAGTGTGTCTACTATGCCATCCAGGGCAACTGAGGACTTCGCATTAAATAGCCATAAACATGCATGGTAAAATAAAGTACATAATTCTCGGGAAACAAGGAAGTGTTATAATATTCCCCAAAAGTTAATCACAGGAGAGCTCTGTCACATTGTCCAAAGACATTCTCACAGAATGACACATTTAGCTTTGTTTTCTTTGGACTGGAAATTTCCCAGAATTTGCTTACATCTTTTCTTCATCCATAAGTGTATTCTAAAGGGGCGAGTTTGTAACTTAGTACAAATGTTCTAATGCGTATATTCCTAAGATAAAGTGAAAGGGGGGGCTGTGTATTTTAATAAAACTCTGACTTAGTAAATAGTGCTGTAAGTAATTATTAGCCTACACCCAATGATGAAGAAGTTCCAATGAAAAAAGATATTCAGCGCATCTTGTAAACAAACAATACCCTCTGTTTTATTGTAAATGCTTCTGGTGACACCCTCATACCAAATCAACGTATAACTCCACCAAATTCACAGCACTGTTTGCCTATCTGATTTGAATGCCTTTCTTACAAATTGGACATGGTATAAGGTTAGAGACATCATTTCTGTAGCATGTGCCCACTAAGAACAGAGGAATATTTAAAGCATCCAATAAGCAAAAATAAATAAGTAGCTCTCTCCAGGATGTCCCCACAGCTCTGACTTTGAAAGAAGTGTCAAAGAGGAAGGTCTGAAATTGTTGGTACATTAGGATAAGATAATAAGAAATGTCCCATGTGTAGATTACTATAGTAAGGGAACAGAAAAAGAAGGAATCAGAGGGCCAGAGAAAGGACGAAAGCCATGATCCTCAACCATGGTGTGTTGTTTTGGGGGTAGTCAGACAGTATGCTTGCTGCACTCCTTTAGGCACCAGAATGCATCCAGCATCTGTCTGTATCTATCCAGTAAGGATCCAGCGCTAGAAAAATAGGGCAGATTGGCAAATGATGGTCACTATAAACATCCCATTTTATCTCCCGAAAGCCAACTCAGTTACAATCGCTTGAGTCCCTTTGGGTTTTGTTAATCTAGACAGTTTCTATGATACTTGCTTGACTTTCTGCCTCACTTTATTTTGCCGTGTAAAGAAGTTTATCAAACTACCAAATGCCAAATGAAACTTGATGATTAGAAAGCATTTTTAAAGGACATGAAACAGAAGAGGGTTTGTGTCCAGGCAATAGAGGCCACCAGTCACCACTGCAGTGGGTGGAGAGAGAAGTGAGAGGAAGTAGGGGCAGTTATCAGATTATGAAGGGAAGAAAACCACTAATGGATTAGATGACGGGGTATTTCAAAAGACAGCCTGACTATAACCGATGGACAAGTCCATGATTTGTCTCGATTTACCTGGAACCCAAAGGTAATGCAGTTACTATAAGCAAAATAACAAACAAGAATAATAATTCCAGACTAAGAATATATAATTATGTACAAAACCAAACAATTTTTGCAGAACTAAAAAAAGGCCTGGACAAAATACTAATTTTAGAAAGATAACAAATGCTCTAGGTTGAGAGTAGGACTCCTTTGTGCAGGATTCTCAAAGCATACCTCACTTTATGCATAAAAGGATAAGACTTATCTCAAAAGTTGTTATTGGTGGGAGGTTGGGAACAGGGGGTGAAGTCCTCTACTGGCAATTTTATTCATCTGATTTCTGACGAACCTCCCCCAGATCAGCTTCCTGTTCTGTGGTGTGTAAACAAGGCCTCTCCTTGAAGCTGTGTGAACGTCTGGCATCAAAAGCTATGGGACACACTGACATCATAAAACGAGTACTGGTGCTCTGCTTCCTGTCACAGAGATTCCTAGAAGCCACCAGTTCCTACCCCAAGAGGACCAGTGCTTGGAAGCTATTGTCAACCATAAAAATAGCCCCCAGTTAATGCAAATTAAATGTATTCTCATCTTGACTTCTCTTTAGCTACAGTCCCAAGTGCTCATCACTTTATGGACACCCCACTCCAGCAGGAAGAACATGTAGGGGAAGTTGGAACTGAAAATGAAAACAGTCTTAAGCAACATTAGTTAAATATATCTCATATGTAATAGATTTTACAAGGATGTACAACCATGGGAACACATTGCAAGGGCTCCTCCAAGCTCTTGGAAGAAGCCTGTGCAGCTAAGAGAGCCACAATTCAAGTATATTTGTTGATCAACTACACGGTAGAGTCTTCTCAAGGCTCTGATTGTAGCTGAGGATGCCAGTCTCTAAACAGCAGTAACAGTGAATGACTGAATCATGGTACCCACAGAGTAAGAAGGATATTTTTGAATGGACATTAGCACATAAAAGCTGGATGATTCTGTGGTAACTAGGAATAGAAAGGGACAAAATAGAAGGAACATGGTGCCATCTAATCAGGCATGTATCCTCTATCTTTAATTAAAACACTCCCATTCAATTCTAACATGGGATATAGAGAAGACCATGACAAAGATGGAGGCCTGTAAATTAATCTGTTGGTTCTGCTGACCCTTATGCTCTAGGTCCCTATGCTAAGCTCAGTCCTAAGCAGCTGTTTCTCCAGTTCTTTAGTGGGTCTGGGGTCTTTTCTGTTTATGCTTCTGCATGAAGCAACTCAGTAAGATCCCTTTAAACTGCTTGTCTCCCAGGACAAGTCTATCTACTGACTATTTTTAATCCGAGACATACTTTTTATCCAACCTGGCCAAAGCCCAGACTCACAGGGAGGTAGAATAATAGAAGTGTGTTTTAGGTTTGTTGTGGCATGCTTTGTTTTAAATTTTGAAAACATGCCCTTTGGGGCTTGATTTCCCAGTCTAGACCCCAAATCAGTGAAACTACAGCAGAATACAGACAGGAAAAAGGAAACATGTCAACCAGTTACAGCTGTGACCCTAGAACTCCAGAGAAAAATGCCCAGAGTACCACAGGGTCTGGAGAACATAAAGCCAATGCTAAAAACCCCAGCAAAAAAAAAAAGCAAAAAGCCAGGATCAGTTACAAAGAGACTGAGCTCCCACAGGTTCTCAATCTTTGACCAAACTTCACAGCAAACACACTCCTTTCTCAGGATGTCTTTGCTGCTTCCCAAATAATCCCAAAAGGAGACTTGCTGGACGTCCTGTAATGAATAAAACTGCTGATGGAGATGGATTTGTAAACCCAAAATACCATATGTGGAGTCAGAACACTTTATTTATACCTCAGCCTGATGCTTCGCCCACGCACACAGGATTATGGAAGAAATATATGGCTGCCTGCTGGCCTAGAACTCTCGCAGGCCTTCCCCAGCAGCCTTGGTGAGAGCAGTGACCCAGGGACGAAGCATCCAACTGTAGCACAACAGGCCTTTTCAAGTTGAAAGGAAAGTAACAGAGAGTAGAATTAAAATAGTAAACATATCCCTGTGTATTTTATTTCTGTTTCTGTCTACAAATGGGAACCTAAGTAGACTCTTTGGCATAAGATTATAGGTTAAAAAATAAATTCACCAAGTACTACATAATAATAAGATAAGAATAATTAAGAATAATATATTTCCTTTTACAAACTTTAATGGATAACCTTTAAGATATTTTAAGGGTTATGCTCAGGCCACACACAGGATGGGCAATATTTTTCTTCATTTTTTTTTCTACAGAAAAGAAACTAATTTTGCCTAAAATAGAAAGAAGGCTATGGGTCTTGCATTTATCAAAGAAACAAGGATGTTTTATCATGCAAAATAATCTTTATTTCAAAGAAATTAGAACCAAAGCCAAACCTACAGAGCATATATGCAAACGATAGTAACATCTGTCGTCAAGAAGGGATTCATTGTGTCGTTAATAGAAATTAAATCTTGTTCTCTGAACTTCTGAATTCCAGAGCCAACCTTGACATGGGTAGTAAACATTACAGATACATACAAGTCAGCCCATATGCATTTCTCCCCATACCTATTCAAGAGTCTCATTGCAACTTTGACCTCAATAAATATTCATTCAATATACCTCCTTTTCCACTCATGGATAGCCCTTATAATTTCTCAAAAAAATAAGACAGGGACAGATAGAACAGAGAAGGACCTATACTCAGAACCTTTGCTACCATGTGGTACTCCCTAGGGGGAAGCAGGTCCAGAATAAGAGTGAGGTGGGAGGAGACTCTTGCTACCAAGAGCCAGGTAGTATCAGAGCTGTGTACCAGCATGATCTACTTTAATCTTCAGAAGAGTCTCACAAAGTTGTCATCAGAGGGAAGTGAGCAGAGACTGGAAGACCTTAAGAAATTCATCTTCAAGACCTTGTGAAATGGAGAAACTAACATATGGTGTTGGATAAGGCACACTTCCCAAATATGGACATGCATCCCTTAAGGATGGCGTTACTTTCTAAGAAATGCATTGTTCGGTAATTTCACTGTGTGCAGATGTCATACAGTGTACTTTCCCAAACCCAGATGATGTTACTCTCTATACATATTATAATCTCATGGCACCACTGTCATGTGTTTTACAGTTAATTACCATTATCCAAAATTTCTTCTGCAAGCATCATTGTATTTTTTTTTAATTCTAAATCAGTGGTTCTCAACCTGTGGGAATTGACCACTTTGGTGGTTGATTGACTTTTTCACAGGAATTGCCTAAGACCATCAAAAAACACAAATGTTGTAAAACCACTCTGGAAATCAGTTTGGCGATTCCTCAGAAAACTCTGCATAATACTACCAGAGGACCCAACTATACCACTCCTGGGCATATACCCAGAGGACTCTCCAACATGCAATAAGGACACATGCTCCACTATGTTCATAGCAGCCTTATTTATAATAGCCAGAAGCTGGAAAGAACCTAGATGTCCCTCAATGGAGGAATGGATACAGAAAATGTGATATATTTACACTATGGAATACTACTCAGCTATTAAAAACAATGAATTCATGAAATTCTTAGGCAAGTGGATGGAACTGGAGAATGTCATCCTGAGTGAGGTGACCCATTCACAAAAAAATCACACATGATATGCACTCAGTGATAAGTGGATATTAGCCCAGAAGCTTGGAATACCCAAGGAACAATTCACATATCAAAGGATACCCAAGAAGAAGGAAAGAGAGGCACCTGGTCCTGGAAGGGCTCAATGTGGCAGTGAAGGGGAATACCAGGAAGAGGAGGCAGGAGTGGGTTGGTTGGGGAACAAGGGGAGAGAAGAGGGTATATGGGACTTTTGGGGATGGAGGGAACCAGTAAGAGGGAAATCATTTGAAATGTAAATAAAAATATAGCTAATAAAAAAGTTAAAAAAAACACAAATGTTTATACTATGATTCCTAAAAGAAGCAAAGTTACAGTTATGAAGTAGCACTAAAAATAATTTTATGATTGGGGTTCAAGAAAACTGTATGAAAGGGTCACAGCTTGAGGAAGGTTGAGAACCACTGTGTCAAGCTGTTTGAGATGATGTCAACATTTAGATCAACAGACTTAGAGTACATCGGATGACACTGCAAAGTGGTGGCTCTCATCCCATCAGTTAAAAATCAGGGCAGAAGGAAAACATGAGGTGACCCAAGAAGGGAGAATTCCACCAGTCAACTAGTGAAGATTTTAGTTGGAACCATTAATATGTCTCTGAGTCTATGAGCAGCTATGGCTTGTTCTGTCCAGACTTGTTGGACAGCAATATAGTCCTCAAACAAATTCTCCATCTCTTAATAGGCATATAGATGATTAAGATAGATGATGGATGGTAGATCCAGATAGGTAGACAGGCAGACAGAAACAGATGACTGAGATAATAGACATAGTATATAGAAGACAGAAAAAAATAGACACAGGTAGATGATAAATTGATCCCTACATGTTCTGTTCTGTGTATGACTGTGCTACATTTCTCAGTGATTTTAACACTTCTGGGTCTAAGATTCAAATATATCTTGGTCTGATTCCAGGGCTTAAACTCTTTTCCTGACACCAGAACTTGACTGTGATTGTCAGATACTGAATGATTTCCTTATATTTAATCCATTCCCTCATTAATTCCAGAAACTTTTAGAAAGTAACTTTTACCTTTTCATTACTGAACTGGACTATAAAAATGCAGAAGAAGAATAAATCATACCTTGGCACGAAGGACATATTTGAACTAGATAAAAATGAAGGAGGATGATTCTTCTGGCAGAAGGAGCTCCTACAAGAAGACCCATAGAATATGTGTGAGATGAGAGGTGGGGAAAAAGAGGGAGAAGGAGAGAGAGAGAGAGAGAGAGAGAGAGAGAGAGAGAGAGAGAGAGAGAGAGAGAGAGAGAGACAGACAGACAGACAGAGACACAGAGACAGAGACACAGAGAGAGAGAGAGAGACAGAGAGACAGAGAGATACAGAGAGAGAGACAGAGACACAGAGACAGAGACAGACACACACACACACACACACACACACAGAGAGAGAGAGAGAGAGAGAGAGAGATTAGCTCCCACACATAAGTGGGAAAGTCCCAGTTGAGGCAGAGATGGGTGTGTGGGTCAGCAGATACCAGCCTTCTCCTGTAGTCTGATGTAGTTTGTTAGGACTTCTCATTTTCCCAAGACACAGAGAGAAATACCAGCATTATCTGCAAGAGGCTGTTAAAGGTGAAGATGTCTATGGTCAGGTGAGTTACTGGCAGGGAGATGGAGGCTGTGACACCAGCAGGGCACAGGAATTGCATCAAGAATAGGATGGGATTGTGGGCCCAGGAACTATATTCACAGAGAAGCAGCAGCTGGTTACAGATAATGATATTAACAGAGACAGATCTGTCCAGGCTAGGTTTCTATGTGACAGACAGCAGAGGGGGCTTTCCAGACTTCCTTCTCCTCCCCCTTTCTCTTATTACATTTTTTTCAATTCTCCCTCCACCTCCAGCTCTGTGAGTGATGTGAAGAAAGCTTGTACATAGAGGAGGAGGTCTGGAACACCTTATCTGACATTTGGTCTGAGAAAAGTCAGGACTCATACCAAGTCCTAACTGCCACCTGTGACATGGAAATGAACTCTTGACCCAAAGCCTCAGTTTTTACACTCATCTGGAGACATAGCTATTCCACGAAACATTGGGCTACCTCAGTTTGACCAAAGGAAGTCACCTGAGTGCACCCACTTCCTTCCTAGTATGTAGCTGAGGGCAGGGAGAAAAAAAAATGAAATGAGAACCACCATGTGCAGATTCACTATGTAAAATGACCTCAGCAAATTCTACAAACTCTGCAGCTGAGAAGGAATACTCTAGAATTCAGCCTCTTCTGGATTCCTCCTAGCAACTGGCATACAGAAGATCACAGAGACTGGAACCTGGATCTCTGTATAATGCCGCAGAAGGCTGGTTTAGTTCATACAACATAGCTTTATAGCTGCTTTCAGAGGTAAGAGGTTTTAGCAATGGCTAAGTGAAAACAGCCTCAGCATGCTACTCAGGAAGCAGACAACTGCTCAGTCAAGCACTCAGCAAGGGCCTGCTTGGCGTGTGCAGTGGTTTAAATATGCTTGGTTTATGGGAAGTGACACTTTTAGAAGATGTGGCCTTGTTGGAATAGATGTGGCATTGTTGAAGAAAGTGTGTCACTGTTTAGACAGGTTTTGAGGTCTCCTAATGTTCAAGCCCCACCCAGTGCAAAAGAGAGCCTTCCCCTCCTCCTCCTCCTGGTTGCCTGTGGATCAAGATGTAGAACTTTCAGCTCCTCCATTACCAAGAATGGCTGCAGGCTACCATGCTTCCCACCATGATGAAAATGGCTGAACCCCTGAAACTGTATGTCTGCCCCCAATTAAATGTTTGCCTTTATAAGAGTTGCCATGGCCATAGTGTCTCTTCGCAGCAATGAAAACCAAACTAAGACACATGTTCCCTATGAATCCTTCCTCCCTAGAAGAAGGAACACCATTTCCATTTGAAACAGAGAATATTAAAGAGCGAGGAAATGGAGGCACAGACAGGGCATAAAAAGAAGATGCTTTCCTCCTGTTCACCATGTACCTTAACTTTCAGCATCATTTACAAAACTTGTAACATGAAATTAAAAGCTGGCAGGAAAGTCCTCCTTTTTGTAAGTCCCAAAACACTTTAAATAAAGTCGCTTAGACTTTTATGTGCAGGCTCTGATCTGTTCTCCTGAGTTTCTAGATACAGCCCTCATTTGCTGCAACATGGCCAAGCCTCCTTTCAAGCAGACAACCAACCATTCAGCAAAGAGAAAATGCCCCAAAATGGGATTTGAACCACAGACCCTCTGTGGAACTTCAGGATCCAGTGTTCCCTTGTCTGCTGAGACCCACTTCTCTAGGGAGTCAGTGATCTCAGCAGCAGCTCAATCCACAGTTTCTATAAATGAGAGGTCTAAGCAGGTCTTTAATCAGGCTCCTCCTCCTCTAATCAGGCTCCTTCTTGGCTCAAATTTCACTGTGCCCCTGCAGCAGTTCTTGTCCCATATGAATGACTAGGTATCTTAGTCACTGCTTCTATTGCTGTGAAAAGACAACATGACCAAGGCAACATGTATAAGAGAAAGCATTTAATTAGGAACTTACAGCCAGGTGGTGGTGGCGCATGCCTTTAATCCCAGCACTTGGGAGGCAGAGGCAGGAAAATTTCTGAGTTCAAGGCCAGCCTGGTCTACAAAGTGAGTTCCAGGACAGCCAGGGCTACACAGAGAAACTCTGTCTCGAAAAACAAAAAAAAAAAAGAAAGAAAGAAAGAAAGAAACGGAACTTACTTACAGTTTCAGAGAGTTAGTCTATCATCATCATGTCAGGGAGCATGGTGTCACGTAGGCAGATGCTGTGAACTACATTCTCTTTTTATAATTAATTAATTTTTTATTACTTTTATATTTTTACGGTCCAGTCATTACCCCCTCCTGGTCTGTCCCACCACCACAATTCCACATCCCATTCCTCCTGCTCTCTGTCTCCAAGATGTCGCCACCACCTAGAAGGCCTCCCCACTCCCTGGGGCCTCAAGTTTCTTGAGGGTTAGACTTTTTTTCTCTCACTGAGGCCAGACCATGCAGTCCTATGGTGTACATATGTCAGGGGCCTAGTACCAGCTTATACTGCCTGGTTGGTGGCTCAGTGTCTGAGAGATCTCAAGGATCTGAGTTAGCTGAGACTGCTGGTCTTCCTATGAGGTTTCACTCCTCCTCAGCTTCTTCCAGCCTTTCCCTAATTCAACCACAGGGGTCCCTGACTTCAGTCCATTGGATAGGTGTAAGTATCTGCATATGTCTCAGTCAGCTGCATCTTGGGCCTCTTGGGCCTCTTGGAGGACAGCCATGCTAAGCTCCTGTCTGTAAGCACACCATAGCATCAGTAATAGAGTCAGGCCTTGGGGATGGATCACAAGTTGGGCTGATCACTGGACCACCTTTCCCTAAATCTCTTCTCCATTTTTGTCCCTTCAATTCTTTTAGACAGGAACAATTATGGGTCAATGTTTTTGACTGTGAGATGGCAACCCCATTCCTCCACTTGATGCCCTGTCCACTGGAGATGGACTTTACAAGTTACCTCTCCCCACTGGTGGACATTTCATCTAAAGTACCATTGAACCCCAAGAGTCTCTCATCTCCCAGGCCTTGGGTACACTCTAGAGGATCCCCCCACACCCAACCCACTGAGATTGCATATTTCCATTCTTTTTGCTGACCCTCAGGACTTCTCTCCTGCCCCAAATCTCTCTCTCTCTCTCTCTCTCTCTCTCTCTCTCTCTCTCTCTCTCTCTCTCTCTCTCTCTCTCTCTCTCACACACACACACACACACACACAATATCTGATAATGTTCCCCTTACTCAGACCCATTCATGGTATGTACTCACTAATAAGTGGATATTAGCCCCCAAACATACAGAATACCCAAGATACATATAATCCACAGAACCCAAGGTGGTGAACAAGCTGATGGATGCTTCAGTCTCACTTGGGAGGGAGAAGAGAGCAATCATGGAAGCAGAGGGATGGAGGAACCTGGGTGAAAGAGGGGAGGGGAAGGGAAAGAGAGCTACATCCTTAGGCAGAGGCAGAGAGAGAGCAAGACTGGGCCTGTCATGGACTTTTGAAACCTCATAGTTCACTCCAAGTGATATACCTCCTCCAACAAGGCCATGCCTAGTCCTTCTAATCCATTCAAACAGTTCCACTCCCTAGTGGCTAAGCTTTCAAATATATAAGCCTATTGCAAGTGCCGGGCCAGGGGAAGCAATTCACATTCGAACCACCACACTAGGCAACCAAGAAAATTCTGTCATTTCAGGAACACAGTAAAGAATGACTTCCTCTGGCTCCATGTACATACATCAGGCAGAGGAAGTGGAGTTACTGCAAAGGCACAAGGGGTTTATGTTGTCAGAGACACTTTGGTTTAATGAGACAGAACTCCCTTTACCTATTTCTTTTAGCACAAGAAAAGAAACTCTAAGGTCCTTTAGTCCTTGGATACTGAAGATCTTGGATGACTAATTTCATCACGCTTCTGCAAAGTCAAATGTTAGTTAAGTCTGTCTCCAAGAAACACCCAGAGAATTCTTCCATTCATTTAACGTACAGGCCTCACCTGTGGCTTCATCTTCTTCTCCTATTTATCTTCCATTTACTTTATTTCTTCACTTTGTTTAACTTAATTTTACTTTTCTCTTTAGAGTCATTTGGGATTATTTAATATGTTATTATAAAGGCAGAAAATTGGCTATGGAGCTACTCAGTGATTATTCTGGTCCATAGGCTTCCTGGGTGGAGTGCTCCCGGGTCATAGAACCAGGCCTTACTCCTTTAGCCTTGCCTTGTTGACCCTGTGCTGAAGAGCACAGATCACATTTCAAGAGACAATGTTTAGGCCATTTAATACTCATTGATTTGTCCTCTTAACCTGAAAAATTGCTAAGCTCTCACAAGGTTAGAGGAAAAGATTATTGTACTGGTTTTTCACTAACAACATTCCCCCCACAGACACACTTTGGCTTTTTTTTTTTAAATGGATATCTACCTGACAGAGAAATGTTTTTTGAAAAATTTTTTAACAAAAACTTCAAAATAAAGTTAGAAATGTTAAACTTATATTTGACATATTTTGAGGCTTCATTTAAATATTTTTATTTTTATAGACTATAAAGTTTCTTTTTCCTAAGATCAATTATTTTATTTTTTACATTTTTAATCAAATATAATTATTACCTTTCCTTGCTCCAGCCCGTCCTCATGCCTCTCAGCCTCAACACCTCAACTTGCTAATCTCTTTTTCTTTGACTATTATTGTTATATGCTATACATATTTACGTGTATTGTCATATATATGACCATATATATGTATATGTATATATATAATATATATGACCATAAGCACATAAATTTAACCTGCTTGAGTGTGCTTTGTTATTTGTATGTATAAGGTTTCAGGGTTGATCACTTTTTATTGTATAACCTGTTAGGGGTGTCATCCCTGGAACAGGCTAATTCTCACTTTCTCAGCAGCCATGATTTGCCAGTAGTTTTATCCAAGAATGAGGTCCAGAGAAATTTCCTCCTTTCACATTAGCATGACTTTTGGTGTTTCCACTGTTCAGGTCTTGTTTTGACCGCTATATTACTTCCTGATATTTCTAAGAGACACAATCTCACAGTAGAGTCCCTATCCTCTAGGTCTTACAATCTTTCCACCTTCTCTTCCACAGTGTTTCCTGAGCCTTGGGTGTGCAGGAACTGTGCTATAGATATAAACTAAATGTTGCATGTTCTCATGTTCTCTTTTATCTGCATATTCCTAGTTCCAAACATTCAGACGTGAACATACAATCAGGAATAAACCATGGAAACTAGGGAACTAAAAAAGGACTATGGGAGGCAATGGTTATAGAGGGGCATAGCCGACACAGGTGATGTAAAGCGGTAAATGGGAAAAATGGTGATAAAGAGCTTTAATTGGAGTGGTAGAGGGAGGTCAACATGGAAGGAGAGGGAAAGAGGAGGAAAAAATAACACTAAGGGTGATTGAAAAAGCTTTAAGGAGTCATATTATCTATGTTGCTTAAAATTACATATAATGTACACACACACACACACACACATACACACACACCACTTGGGCTGATAATGTTCCCCATAAGAAACTCAGACTATATAAGAAAAATTGCAATACTAGTACCTTTAAAGTTGCTAATCAGGTAAGTCCAAGAAACTACAAATGCAGGCTCTTACCTCCCAGAGGATCAAAGTAAGTCCCTACTGAAGATACTCATACTTTGGACACAGAACTTCAAAGATCTAAGCTACATATGACATGGAAGCCTCCTCCCAGGGGTTTAGCTTTTATAGTAGCAGAAAATGCCTTGCAAGCTGCCTAGGGAGGAAAGTAACCAATAGTCCTATGCAGCCGTGCTATCTATGAGCCATGGCAGTGACCAGTCTAGCAAGGTAGCCCTAGAGGAGCAATAAAGATGCTCATATCATGGTAGTAACCAACATCATATAATTGGGGTTTGGGCTAGATCAACAAGAGAGAGGGCATACCTAAGATCAGAAACCTTGCCGACTACCCAGGGCTTGTGAGATCATGGATCTTAGAGGAGAAGCTACTACCACCACTTCACTAGACCAGGATTCATTTCTAAGTGCGGTATAAAACTTATCCTTATGACCCACAGAGACACGTAGCTCTCACCATTCAAGATGATTACAGAAAAGCACAACTGGTAAAAATGTAGAAATCAACTGATGGGGTTAATGGGGTGTCACATCTACAATGTACACACAATTATAAGTGGCTGAAAACACATGAGTATGCTAAGTCTTTGGTTAGCCTTGGTTTAATGTTGGGTTTTCTGGAACCATATTCTTGTGCATTAATGGAGGGTCTATAATTCCAGAATAGATAGGGAAAGTGTTCTTTTATTTATAGTCACCATCCAAGCCCTGGTTAATTAAATACATAAGTGTTATATCACCTGTGACTTAAAGTACTTCAACCAAGAAAAACCTATCATGCTGTTTTTTGGATGCAAATAACTATCTGAGCTGAGGTTTCTATCCTGCTTTTCAGGATTTTATCTCGAGGGAAAAATGAGCGCAGCCAAGTAACAAAATATATTGTGAAGTATATTTTTGTCTTTTTACAAAAGAAAAAAAAAACGGAACTAGAAGTACTTAGCATACTAAATGTCTCATGACCAAACAGGGACTAAGTTACACCCTAGAGTCAAAATTCCAGACTCCCATAGAAGAAGCTCCAAAAGGAGCTCCCATAGAAAAACTCTTTTATTGGGTTCAAAAGTTCATCCTTGAGCAGAACAAAAAAAAAGTAAGTATTTTTCCAGGCAGAATATGAATGAGACAGTGCTGACTTGCCAGCCCTTTGTTCTACTGCTGCGTAGAGGCCTCTGTTTAGAAGGGAGGTTTCTCTGTAGCCCATGCACTCAAGCAGGGTGCAGTGAGGCAGAGCAGAAGGAGTATCAGAGTGTGTGATCCTTTCTCTTCTAGCACTCAGCCCTTGCATATTTGGAACACAGCATTATCCTTCTGCAGGCTTCAGGGAAAAGGAAACACACATGTATCTTCTATCCAGCAGCACTGCCTTTGTGACCAACTATGTCTCAAGGGCTTCATAAATAAGAGAGCCTTGCAGGCTAAACAATTCCTATATTTAATGCACTCCCTTAGAAAGCCCTCACAGGGCTCCCTTTAACTTTATATGCTCAGCGAATCCACACATGCTGTACCTCTTACCTGGTCTTCCCACGGCCGGTTTCACTGAGCCACTTCCCATCCACAGAACAGTAACACTAGTAAATTAGATGCTAGTATCTACAAAATACAGCTGATCATCACAGGACAAACCACCTAGGTCAAGTGGACAGAACTTCACAGGCATTGCACAGAACTGTGGCATTAGATTCAAAGAAAACGTCTTGAGCCAGACTCATTTTCTTTGATTCTCAGCTATCAGCAAGCAATAAAGGACACAATGGAAAAGGAAATAATAACTCCTAGATATTTCCTTGCTTTTGAAGTTTTTGTGAATGAGAATGTAAACATGATCTCTTTCTCAGTGTGTTTGGTGATGGCCTATTGAACAACTACTGATTTACATAAGTTGATCATGTATCCTGCCATTTTGTAGAAAGAGTTAATCATTTTTAGAAGTTTTCTAGTAGAATGTTTCAGATCTCTTATATAGAATACCATATAATATTCAAGTAGTGTTAACTTTTTCTATTTGTAACCCTTTTAATTTCCTTCTCATGCCATTTTGTTCCAATGAGTGAGTTAAGCTATATTGAAAGGAAGAGGGAATAGTGGCCAGCCCTGTCTCATTCCTGATTTTAATGGGATTACTTCAAAGTTTTACCCATTTAGAATGATGCTTACCATAGGTTTGATGTATATAGCTTTTATTATGTTGAGGTATGTTCTCTCCAGTTCTGCTCAGTCTAGGGAATTTTCTAGGAAAGCATTTTAATTTTGTCAAAGGTTTTTTTCTGCCTATTGATATGATCTTGCAATTTTTGTCTTTAAGTCCACCTATGTAATTTATTATTCATTAATAAACTACTTATGTATATTAAATAATTCCTGGATTTTGGATGAAACCAACTTGATCAGGTTGGACACTCTTCTTGACATGTTGCAAGTATTTCATCGGGATTTTAGCATCTGTGTCCATCAGGAATACTGGCCTGAATTTTTCTTTTTTGTTGTATCTTTACCTGGTTTGGGTATTAGAGTAATACTGACTTCATAAAATGAATTTGCTCTTTCTGTTGCCATTTTTTTTCAACAATTTAAAAATTATTGGTTGTAGATTAATCCGCATGATTGGAAGAATAATTTTGTGAATCCATCTAGGCCTAGACTGGTTTTAGTCAGAAGGCTTTTTATTAGTGTTCCAATCTCATTAATTATGGACCAGTTTAGGTTGTTGATATCATCTTGATGCAACTTCAATGATTTGACTGAGTATAGAAATTCCATTTCTTTTGGATTTTCAAACTTAATGGAGAATAGGTTTTTTAAATGTATTCCCTTATAATCTGAATTTCTTGGTGTTTGTTGTGATTCCCTTTACATTCTTGATTCTGTAAATCTGGGTCATTTCTCTCTTTCTTTTGGATAGTTGGACCAAGAGTCTGTCATTTTGTTTATCTTCCCAAGGAAATAGCTCTTAAATTCACTGATACTTTGTATTAATTTTGCCTTGTTTCTATTTCATTAATTTTTGTTCTGATTTTTGTTGTTTCTTGCCATCTACTGCATTTGTATTGAGGTTGTTACTGTTTTTCATAAATTCTTTTTAAGAAAAGCAGAACATTTATTTAAAACTTGTTGTAGTGTTCTTTCAAAGAATCCCAGTGTTTATGTTGAACAGAAATGAGAAAATGGACATTTGATAGCTACCTAGAAGCCTCTGTAAACTGAGATCTCATTTAACCTTTGTACTAATTTTAAAATTAAATATAGCACATCACCATACCCTTCCATGTTCTCCCTCCATCAACACTCATATTTTTTTCTTATATGTGGATTGAACTTTTAAGATTTCAATATGTGTGTTTCATTAGAATATCCACAGAGGTTATGTAGCTAATAAGGGACCTGGGTGGAAGAGTGAATCTTCCAAGTAAGGGGAAATAGAATATAATGGTATAATAGAAAATTGGAATAGGAGGATTAAATGGAAAAGGGAATGGAAGGGTAAGGTAAAGGAGGAGATATGAGAAGGAATAATTAATACTTAGTGCCTTTTTTGAAAAGCCATATGAAATCTTGTTACCTCTAAAATTGGAAGCCAACCACAAATTAAATGTTGTTTATAAATGTTGCTGTGGCCATGATGACTTTTCACAGCAATAAAGCCCCAACTAAGAAAATTTAAAAAAAAAACTGTATGTACTATCACATAATAGAGACATTTTTAATTTTCATTTTTCATATTTCTGAGATTGGGATTGGTGAGTTGTGTGCATACATGCACAAATGTTTATGTATCTCTGGTTGTCTTAAATTTGCAAGTCCAAGCTGACTTTGAACTTACATAGATCATTCTGCCTCTACCTCACCACTAATGGGATTAAAAGTCCAAAACACTATATCCAGGCAAAAAATTATTCTGAACATGAGTAAAGACACAGTATATAGCACAACAAAATTATGATCAGAAGATTTTAACAGGTCAATAATTCTTATTCAGAATGATCAGTTAAAATACCCTTAGAGCACAATCTTACTGAATTAAATTCCTGGGTCTAGGGAGGGCACACTAAAATTTATAGCTAAAGTTCCAAAGCTATCAGGAATGGGAAGTAGAGGGAAGCAGAGATACCTATGTTCTGGCATAGTGCTATCTATGGCCTGAGATATACTTCTCTGTGAGGAACAAAAGGCCTTGCATTATAGGTTCAGATTTTATTTTGAGCCAATACTACATCTTTACTTGTAAAACACTGGAGAACTGGGGCAGCATTTGAGATGTAAATACATAAATAAATTTAAAACCAATCAATTTAAAAACTGTAGAAAATAGAGACAAATAACTCACCCCTCCCCAAATATTTGAATGTTTGGTTATATATCTCCCCCACTCCCCCAGATACTCTCCTTCCCCACTCACACAATGTCACATTTTTCCTCTTTCTAAACAAAATAAAGCATAACAATAATAGAACACCAAATCAAATCAACAACCAAAAAAACTACACACACACACACACACACACACACACACACACACACACACACATACACAAGCATGGAGTACATTTTGTGTTGGCTAACTACTCCTGAGCTTAAGGCATGCCCTGGAGTTTGATTGATATCTCCAGGGTCATTCTGTTGGTGAAGACTCATTTTCCCTCTCTCAGCATCTGTTAATGAAAATTAGCTTCTAAATTAGGGGTGGAAATTTGTGATCACTTCCCTCTCTCCATGCAGGGATTTCATCTGGTTTTATGCATGTTGTCACAGTTTTGTAAGTTCATACATGCATCAGCCCTGTTGTATCTAGAAAACACTCCTCCTTTGAGTTTATCCACCATCTCTAGCTCTTACAATCTTTCTGCCTTCCCTTTTGAATAAATTTCTGAGTGTTGAGGGGAGAAATATGATGAAGACATCCTATTTAGGACTGAGTGATCCAAAGTGTCTCACTTTCTGTATATTATCAAATAGTGGGTCTCTATATTAATTGGTATTTACTGGAAGAAATCTTATAATGTTCTTTTTCTATGAAGAGACACCATGACCATGGCAACTCTTATAAAAGAAAATGCTTAATTGCTTACAATTTCAGAATTTTAAACCATTATCCTTACGGTTGGGAGCTAGCAGTAAGCAGGCAGATACGGATCTTCAGGGAGCAAAGAGAGAGAGACAGAGAAACAGAGACAAAGAGACAGAGACAAGGAGAGACAGACATGTGCAAAGAGAAAGACGGACAGTCAGTCAGACAGACAGACAGACAGACAGACAGACAGAGTCTTGACCTGGCTTGAGCTTTGAAACCTCAATGCCCACTCCAGTGGTACACTTCCTCCAACAAGATCATACCTACTCCAACAATACTACACCTAATCTCTCCCAAATAGTACCTCTCCCTGATGAGTAACCATCCAAAAATACTAGCTTATAGGGGATGCTTTCATTCAAACCACCACAGGAACCTTGTATTTAATGACAGAAAAAAAGATTATGGTCCATGAACGAGGGTGATACAAGCTTCACTCTCCCAATACTTTGAGCTGTTTCTAAACAGGACAAAACATTTAAATCCATCTACTTATCCACCCAAATACTTTCCAATTAATATCATCCTAAAATCCAATTCACCGTATCCACATCAATAAGCATTATTCTTCTACATTTCCACTTTCTTTCCTTTCTCTCAGAGTGCTAATTATTTAAGTCAATACTCCTGGAACCAAGACTGTTTATGTGTTTTCACCTACTACTCCCTGAAATAGTGTCATATTAACAAGATAAGTCTGGATATGAAAACTCAGAGCAGAGTCAGCATAGGAGTCAGATACGGTAGTGCACATTATCATCCCAATATCCAGGAGATTCAGGCAGGAGAACCTCAAGTTAAAGACCAAACTTCAGTATACATTGAGACTAAGTTTGAGAGGCAAATACAAGACAGTGTGGAACCCAGTCCTTCTCATAATTCACAGTAAAGGGCAAAGGTAGATAAAGAGAAAAACATGTGTGCCCTGTACACTCTAACATTATAAATAGATAAAATGATTTTGTGGGTTTAATTTATCAACTGTATTATAAAATTATACATCCTTGTTTTAAATCTAAGTCTTACCTCAGACTGTACAAATGCTCAAATACAGATGGTACCCTAATTATTACTGAGATAGACTAAGAAAAAAAGTCATATGATGGTTAGCATTGGACTATCAACTTGAGAGTGTCTGAGATGACCCAGGAGATAGTCGAAAAGTCCAGATGAGAATTATTGAGTTTGGAAGACTTATCTTCACTGTAGGTGAATTCTATGCTACAGAGAGAGAGAGAGAGAGAGAGAGAGAGAGAGAGAGAGAGAGAGAGAGGAGATATGGGGGAGAACATGAGCAGCATTCATTGCTCTCTGCTTCCTGACTGTGGGCACAATGTGACCAGCTACTTCAAAAACCTGCTATAACTTAACTAAACTGAACCCTCAAATTGTGAGCCAAAATACACTCTTACTTATTCAAATGACTTTGATTAGGTATTTTGTCTCTGCAAGCAGACACATAAATTATACAACCTCAGAAAGACATTTTCATAATTATTCTAGAAATGTGTCTAATGTAAAATGCTGGAGTGACTGATATTAAGTAATCTGTGAAATAAAATTGGAATGATATTGTTAAATTTAGAGATGGAGTTGGATTTATGAGAGAACCACAATCCATGAGGAAATAAATCTTGGTGTCTCTGTCTACATCTGTGAGCATTTGCAGTGGTGGCACTGGACTTTGTCATTATCCAATGATCTTTTTGAAGCTTTTCTCCCCTGACAAACTGAAAGAGCCCAACAGGGAAATGGCTAGAGCCTCTCTAGGATTCAATTTGATACTTATAATGCTAATCTATCATTTCTTCTTAAATAATTGCATACCCAAGTTTAACAGAGTAGATTCTTCCTGGCAAAAGTATTTACTCTTTCTATAATATATAAAATATGATAATGGCTCTTTATAGCCATGTCTAAACTCTATCTAGTCAGAGAAAAATAGACACCTACACAGAGACTTCGTTCTGATACAGTTCAAAGCACAGTTAAAGTGGTATAGTTACCTCTCCCTTTTCATCACAATTCTATATTTCAAAACCTGAGTCATTATTTGCGATTGATTCACTGAAAAATTAGCAGTAGTTTAATGCATTTGGCACATTTCAAAAAGAAAATGGTTTGTTATTTAATTTTCCAAATTAAAAAAAATGCATTGAGACTACAATTTTTCAGATATTCTTGGCAATAGTCAATATAAAGGAAACTTGCTTTTACTTCTCCATCTAATGACAAGGGCTAAGCCAAAGTTTCTGAAAACCAGAAGCAGTCACCAAAACAGACTAGTGGGAAACAAACTGGGGAAATTTGAGATGTCAACTTCAACAGGAAACTGAAAATCAAAGAAACCAAAATTGCTTCTCTTTTATGCTCTCTCTGATGAATTTGCTTTTAAGTTCTAAATTTTCTGTGACATCCACACATATAGTGGTCAGTATCCAAGGATGTCTATCAAAGATGAAGCAAAGAGAATAAAAGATTTTTTTCTGTTCCACGTCTCAGAGGGACATTCTTGGTTTCCAGACTGTGTCATCCTATCAAGTTATACCACAGAGGAAATATATACTTGGGCATCCCAGAAGATAGACATGAGAGCACCCAGCCCTCATATCCTTAAACCCACTACTGTGTTGATGTTTACCAGCCTCACATGATGGGCAGAAATATCTTAGAAGCTTTATGGCAAGATGTGGTATGTTCAGAATCAATCTGTGCTAGGAAAAGGAAAGAGAGAGAAAAGGAGGAAGGGAGAAGGAAGGGGAAGGTAAGGGAGAAGGGAAGGGAAGGGAAGAAGGAAAGAGAAGGGAAGAGAGAAAAAAGAAGGAATGGAGAAAGAAAGGTGAGGAGAGTGGAGGGAAGGAGAAAGAAAGAAAGAGAAGGGAAAGAGAGGAAGGGAGGGAGGGGAGGAGGGAGAAGTGGGAAGGAAGAAAGACTCAAATTCAGGAGGACTCAAAAGGAAGAATTAAGATAGAACAAACACACAGTACTTCTCACAGAAAAAAGTGGCCTCTCATGTGCCTGGTTTCAAAGCTCTTGATTTCTTTCACAGGAGTTAGTGATGACCTGTAGAAAAACTGGCAGTGAGAAATAAAAAAAATAAATAAAATGCAATGCTAATTGAAACAGTATTTTTAAAACTCAATTTATTAAGATCATAATTATTTTATTCCTTAATTATTTACTTTTATGTAAGGGTGACAAAATATATTTTGACAAAGCAGTTATAATGGTGGGCAGTGCAATTTGTTGGTGTTTTCATATTTGTGCTTCATAAGATAAAAATATGTTGCTGAGACCAGAAGTCCATGAAACACATTATATAGAGTGTTTTTCTGTTTCTGAGGCACACTAGAATGCCTGAGAAATTTAAATGCACCCAGTCTCTACCTCAAATCATCTGCATCAGTATCTCTAAAGATGAGGCCCCTCATCTCTATGCTTTTACTGTCATCCTGATGTGAAGCTTATATGGAGAATTGGGTGAGTGAGGGAGCTAAACAGAGCTTTGACTGTGTGCTTTCAACCTTGTGACTCTGTACTGCAAAGTAGTACTGCTTAACTGTCAACAAAGCAAAGGAATATCAATCTAGTCAACCAAACCCTGAGAGTAGAAAATGCAGTGATTAGCATCTTTTTAGCCTTTTCATTTTTTTGTTAAGTGATGGTCAACATCATAAATAACCACCAAATAAAAATCAGATAATTAGAAATTATTTCAGAAAATAGAAAAATATGGCACACTAACATGGCAGTGTGAGGTTAAAGTTCAAAGGAAAATCCCAAGAGCATTGGCATTTTGTTCCACACTCAATGTTTTTAAAAAAAAATTTGAGCTCTAATGTAAGAAAATCTAATTGATAAATAGAGAGTGTGGAAAGAAAGGATGTTTTGGAACATGGAAATTGGAAGAAATGGAGAAAGAAATCATCAGTCATTAAAACTACAGTACAATATGACTACAGACTTCTGAGAATGGCTGTGAAAGTCAATCCATCAAGTTGATAATGAAAACTATCTTCATCCATTGAGCTTGTCACACCAGCTGCAGCCCAGGCGCCTCGCAAATGGCAGGAACTGATTTCTCATAGTTCTGGGTTCCAGAAAATCTGAGATCAAAGCACTTGTGGTTTGGGTGTCTGAGGAGGTCCCATACCCCCGATTAGCTAGGGGTTGGGATTTCCACCATTCTGGAGGGAAACACACAAACAGCAGGATCAGGTTGCCAACTCTTGGTAAAGATGCAAAAATCAGTGGTTAGATTTTTTGCCATTACCCAAACATTTTCCCTTATTAATTTTATTCTTCTCTCATATATTACATTCTGACTGCAGTTTTCCCTCTCTCCTCCTCCTCTAATTAACTCCCTCCCCACCTCCCCTCTCTACCAGATCCATACTCCACCTTTGCCTCCCCTCAGAAAAAAAGCAGGCTTCCCCGGTTCATCTACCAAACATGGCATAACAAGCTATAACAAGACCAGACACATACCATCATGTCAAGGTTGAACTAGGTAGGCAGCCCAGTAGGAGGAAAAGGGTCCCACAACTAGGAAAAAAAGTCAGGGACAACCTCAGCTCCACCATTAGGAATCCCAGAAGAACACAAAGCTACTCAGTCATAACATATATGCAGAGGGCCTCAGTCAGACCCCTACAGGCTTCCTGATCTCTGCCAGGCCCTATGAGTTGATTCTGTAAGCTGAGTCCTTGCCATGGTCCTGACCCCTCTAGTTCCTATGATCCACCCCTCATCCTCTTCCAAAGGACTTCCTGAGCTCCACCTAATGTTTGATTGTGGGACACCAATATAAGTGGATATTAGCTGTAAATAAAAGATAAACATACTATATATATATATATATATATATATATATATATATATACAGATTGCTGGTAGAAATTTTTAAAGTAGTAGTCACTTTGAAATAATTTGGCCATTTATTATAAATGGAATTACACATGCAGCATATGATCTAGTAACATGACTCCTAGGTACTTACTTGAGAAAAATGAAAATATGTGTTTACACAATGTTAAGTGGGAACCACCACCTTCTAATAATTCTCCAAAATGACAACACAAAGAAAAAGAAGAGAGACACATGATCTATATTGTCCAGGCATTTTAGGAAACATAGTCACATACATACGAATCTACAAGAAGTGTGATACTGCAGACAGCAAGAGAATTGGCACTGTTCTAAAAAGAATGCCCCAAAACTTTGCCATGTCCCCAGTATTACTCAAAGTGCTGTTGGCATTGTTGTAAACAGGCAAGTTAAGGATAAAATTCTTGCCAAGAAAATTTATATGCATCTTGAACATGCTAAGCAATCTAAGAGTAGAGATGTCTTCCTAAATAAATACAGAAAAATGGTCAAAAAAGGAAGACAAAAAGAAAGTATCCGGGGTTCAACTGAAGTGCCAGTCAGCTGCATCCAAAGCAGCATAATGTATAGGAACTAATAGGAAAAAGTTGGTGGAACCCATTGCCTATTAGCGTATTGCTTATGAGAGCTAAAATAAATAAATAAATAAATAAATAAATAACCCAGACTAAAATATAAAACCCATGTGTAGTTACTCATAGCCACTTTATTCAACAAAGTAGAAAAAACTACAAACTCTGTTGCTATATGGACTGAATGCTTATGTCCTCCAAATTGATACAGTGAAACCCTAATGTGAACAGAGTTGGAGATGAGGCCTATGGAAGATGATCAAGTTCCCTCTCTGCTTTATGATCTTGGCCTCTAAAATAGAAGGGTAAACTCAACCTCCCAAAGCATGGATAGAATCATTACTCCTGTGCAAACCCAAGAAATCTTACTCAGCCTTTAATAACAGAACTAAGAAAAAGGTACTGGTAATCAGCACATTTTGTAACTGTTTGCCTCCTTAACTTTCTTTATTAGGTGACATTGGATTTCAGGAATAGTAGAAATGACCTATAAATGCCTTTATAAGGTTGGACCAGAACTACCCCCCCCCAAAGCAACTCTAGAACCTGCAGAATAGGCTAAACTTGAAAAGGAGGCATCAATCATGAATCTGAGAACCTATCCTGGAATGAAAATAATCATATCAAACAAACCATATTGTTCCCCTCAAGGGATAAGATCAATAACAACTTTAGAATTAATTTTCAGAACCAGAATTGAGACAATAATCAACCAGATCATTCCTTGACTAGAGGGTTTAATTATGAAGACTCTCCTTGCTCTCTAATTCTCCTCTTCAAAAATCTTAATAATATTTTAGTACCTGGAAGATGATCTTGGGATCACTAGATCCCTTAATTTGTTCTTCCCAACACATTCATTAACCTTCTTCCCTTACTGTTTATTATTGATCTCTCTCAATACCAGAACAGGTAGATAGGCCTATCCATAGGGAATCCAAGAAGTGAAACATTTGCCATAAAATGTGGGTTACAGTAAAATGACTAATCAGGTCAAGGAACATTTGAGCAACCATATATTAATACGTGCAAGTTCATTATTATAACAATCAGTTTTCTGGATTAATATAATACTTGTAGCATCTGACATAGCTATAAGTCATAAAACTTGTATACTTCTCCTAAAGGTAAATTATTTGAATCTTCAACAGACAAAAATGTTTAACCTGATCTGAATGATCATAAAATACGTAGTTGGATAAATGGGACCTCATGAAACTCAAAAGCTTCTGTAAGGTAAAGGACATAGTCAATAAGACAAATCAGCAACCTACAGATTGGGAAAAAAATTCTTCATTAACCCCACATCTGAGAGAAGGCTAATATTAAAATTATATAAAGAACTCAAGAAACTAATCACCAAGAAACCAAACAACCCATTCAAAAAGTGGGGTATAGAACTAAACCAAGATTTTACAACTGAGGAATCTCAAATGGCTGAGAAGCACCTAAAGAAATGTTCAAAGTCCTGAGTGATCAGAGAAATACAAATCAAAATGAACCTGAGATACCACCTTATAACAATCAGAGTGGCTAAGGTCAAAACTACAGGTGACAACACATGTTGGAGAGGATGTGGAGAAAGAAGAACACTCCTCCATTGCTGGTGGGATTGCAAACTGGTACAACCACTGTGGAAATCAATCTGGAGGTTCCTCAGAAAATTGGAAATAGATCTATCTGAAGCCCCAGCTATACCACCCTTGGGAATATACTCAAAAGATGCCCCACCATGCCACAGGGGCACATGTTCCACTATGTTCCTAGCAGCCTTATTTGTGATAGCCAGAAGCTGGAAACAACCCAGATGTCCCACGACAGAAGAATGGATACAGAAAATGTGGTTCATTTACACAATGGAATACTACTCAGCTATTAAGAATGAGGACATCCTGAGTTTTTCAGGCAAATGGATGGAACTAGAAAATATCATCCTGAGTGAGATAACATAGACCCAAAAGGACAAGCATGGTATATACTCACAAATAAGTGGATATTAGCCAGAAGACAAGTACAGAATACCCAAAATACAGTCCACAGAACTAAAAAGGTCAACAAGCTGAAATGCCTAAGTGAGGATGCCTCAGTTCCACTTAGGAGGGAGAAGAGAGCAATCACAATTGGGGGGGAGGGATCTGTGAAGGAAAGTGGACTGGGGAGGGGAGGGAGTGGAGGGTAAAGGGGAACCTGATCTAATATTGGATGAGAGAAAAGGTCTGAAGCCCTGAGGACCAGCAGAAAGAATGAAAACAGGCAACCTTGGGATATAGGAGGTTGGGGGGACCCTCCAGAATGCACAAGAGACCTGGGAGGTGAGAGAATCTCAGGACTCAAAGGGAGGGACTTTAGATGAAATGCATGACAGTAGGGAGAAGGAACTTATAGAGCCCACCTCCAGCAGGAAGACAGGGCATCAAATGAGGGAGGAGGTTGCCATCCCATAGTCAAAACTCTGACCCATAATTGTTTCTGTCTGAAAAAATTACAGGGATGAAAATGGAGAGGAACCTGAGGAAAAGAAGTTCCAGCAATAGACCCAAAGTGGGATGCAGCTCAAGGGGTGGTCGCAAGGCCTGGCACTATTACTGAGGCTATGGAGCACTCACAAAAAGGGACCTAGCACAACCACAGTCCAGAAAACCCAACAAGCAGCTGAAAGAGTCAGATGCAGATATTTGTACCCAACCAATGGACACAAGTGGCTGACCTCTGTTGTTGAATTATGAAAGGCTGAAAGAAGCTGAGGAGAAGGGCAATCCTGTAGGAGAACCAGTAGTCTCAATTAATCTAGACCCCCAAGATCTCTCAAATACTGGAGCACCAAACAAGCAACATACACTATCTGATATGAGGCTCCCAACACACATACAGTAGAGGACTACCAGGTCTGTGTTCATTCAGAGATGATGCACCTAACCCTCAAGAGACTGGAGGCCCCAAGGAGTTTAGAAGTCAGGCGGGGTGGATGGTGGGTGGTGGGAGCATCCATGTGGAGACAGAGGGGTGGCGTGGAGGTATGAAATATGGAACAGTTGGAGGGTAGACGGGAGTGTGGGGGAATAAAATATGTAGTGCAAAAAATTAATTAATTAATCCCCCTTCTCCTTACTGTCAGATAATGATTAAATCATGAAATAATGAAGTATCTTGATTCAGACAAAACATTTTGACCATTTTGGATGGGATACTCAAAAAAACAAACTCAGTATAAGGGTCATGTGAACTTGAGACCCGATTGATAGGAACTGTGCCTGGAAGGACTGGATAAATAATTCATAGTTAAGAAAACAGATCCAACTGCAACTCATAGTTTGTTCATGATAGATTTAGACTTTATTCATTTTTTAAAAAATTAATTTATATCCCAACCTCAGTTTTCCCCCCCTCCTCTCTTCCTAGTCTTTCCCTGCTACCTCCCATCTCACCCAATCTACTCCTCCTCTCTGCTTTTTTGTTTTTGTTTTTTGTTTTTGTTTTGTTTTTTTGTTTTTCGAGACAAGGTTTCTCTGTGTAGCCCTTACTGTCCTGGAACTCACTCTGTAGACCAGGCTGGCCTTGAACTCAGAAATCCACCTACCTCTGCCTCCCAGGTGCTGGGATTAAAGGCGTGCGCCACCACTGCCCGGGGCTTCTTCATTTTTAACATCAATCTTGGGCCCAGAAATCCAAAGCCAGTGCTCTTTCTGTCCATCATCTACTTCAAAGATACACATGGAAGACAAGGATAACTCACTGCACTGTCTTTGTAACTGAACAGCTAAGTTTCATAAAATCGATGGCCACTATGATAATTTAATACTCATGTTAATATTTTTATGTGTGTGAGTATGTGTGGGTGCATGTATGTGGTGTGCATTCTTACTCATGGATGCTTGTATGTGTATGGGCCCATTTGTGAGGAGGCCTGAGGATGATACCATGAGACTTCTCAATCACTCTCTACCTTTTGTATTGTATTCACATGGTATTGTTATGGAACAGAAACTCATTGTTTAGGCTACTCTAGCAGGCCAGCTTGCTCTGGGAATTCCGTTTCAGATCTCCATCCTCACCAGGAAGGAAAGTGGGGCTCAACCCCCTGGTTTTACATGGTCTCTGGTTTTGATGCTTTTGCTGAAAGTGCATTAGAAAAGTGGAAAATGTAGTTTGAACTTTTGAATAATATGTGTGTAATAAAAACATGACCAGATGATTTCTAGTTAAACTTAATGATGTTTCTAGTCAAAAGAAATCCACACAAAAACAAACCTAAAAGTTCTACCCCACCCTCTATGTCTGTCCTGTCCTACCTCTCTTTTGTACCATTGAGTAAAGGGTGGCGCCTTAGAACATCTCTTGCTGTTCTTAATTCCTAGAATTCAAAATTTCTAGTTATTTTCCAGCTAGTAGCATACTTGCTAGTATCATTCTTAACCACAGGTAAGGTAATTTTAAGTACTTAAATGTCTCATTCTTACAAATATTAGTGTTACTCTGGAAGCACTACTGGTTGAATATCATTACTACAACTTATAAATGAATGATTAAGAAATCTTGTTTGAGAAGTGCTGGACAAATTCCTTCTAAAATGGATTAGATCAAAGCCCATGAAATTATGAAATTTGCACATAAATGGATAGAGGTAGAAAGAATGATTCTGAGTGACACAGCCCAGACCCAGAAAGAATTGTCATATATTTTACCTCATTAGTGGATATTGGCTTTAAATTTTTAGATAAGAGCATTTCATTTGGAATACCCATAGAGGCCAGGAAATTTATAAAGAGACATGGGGGTGGCATTCAAGGGAGAAGAGAGAGAATACAGCAGCATATAGGACTAAGGGGGAATAATAAGACAGGAAGGAATAGTTGAGGTGGGAAAAATGTATGAATAAGTATTCACATAAAGGAATTATTTCAAAATAATATTTTTACTAATGATTTGAGAATTTAATGCAGTGTATTTACATTACATTTACCCTGAAATTCCTCCTATACCCATCCTTTCCACCCTTGCCTCCTAACTCACAGAATTTAGAGGATGAGGAGTCATCTTTTTCTCCTTCTGTGCTGCCTTGATTTCTTCCCTTCTTTTTTTTCCTGCTGTCCTCTTCCTCTTCCTCCTCTTCCTCATCTTTCCTGTGTCCTCCTCCTCTCACTTCCTGCTTCCACTCCGTTTTTTTCCCTCCAATTTGTTTTTATTGTTCAACTATTCTTGGGATTGGGACCCATCCTGGAGAATGATCAACCTACAAAGGATGACATCATTAAAAAAAATCTGAATATCCCTCTCCACACAGCTACCAAATGTCAATAACTTCTCAGCTGGTGATGGAATTTCTTGCCCACCTCCCTGCCTCTAAGCTCAGATTTTTTTTTTGCCTTGAACTTTTGCAAGTTGTATGAGTACTGTCATAATTATTGTGAAGTCATTTGTGCAACTTCTCTGTTTTATAGAAAACATAATTATTTTAAGTAATCCTCCACCTCTGGATCTTACAACTTTTCTTCCCTTTCTTCTGTGAAGTTCTTCAAGCCTTGGAGGAGTGTGACATATACATTCAATTTAAAGCTGAGTACTCCATCATTTCTTATATTCTAAACATTGACCATTTGAAAGCTCTATGTTAATCATTATTAACTACAAAAAGAAAATTCTCTTATGGGGGATAAAAAAACATATTTTTCTATGGTCATAACCACAAGTCATTAGGAGTCTTTTAACACTATGTCTATTCAGCAGATAAATAGAAGTAGGTTCTTCCTTGGTGTCTATGACTTTTCTAGTCACATGTTCTTGACCCCACTAACAGTACTAGAAATGGATTCCATCTTATGGAGCCTTCAATTCAACAAGAAAGTAGTTCATTACTTCCATAACACACATACCAATATTTCACAAGTGAGTATATTTTGTCAGGCTAGTCATTATTGTAAGTTGTAAGGTTTGTAACTGGATGAGACATATTTAATTTTCTCCTTGGGTAGCTTGGATATCACTATCCACCCTTTTGTAAGCTAGTCAGGAGGAGTCAAGGTCTCAAGCAAGTTCCAGCTTGATTTTTATGTCTTATGACTTAAATGTGGTATCTTCAGCAATAGGATCTTATCATCAACTTCTGAAGGGTAGTTAGGAGTATTTGCAATAGCATGTAATGCTTGGAGGTCTAGAATCATATTGACTAACAACTCACAAAGAACTATTGGGTTTTGTATTTGTTAGCTATCGGTGTCTAATCTCTTCTTTGTAGGGTACCTCCTCTAAAAGTCTATTATGTGTACATGCATATGTTTTAGCAAGCTTCTCCAGTAACACATTTTAATTTCATTTATTAATGATCTTTAGTGTTACTTATCCCTTCCCACTGTCCCACTTCTAGTCTGTCCTCCCATCTCCCACCAATTATTCCTCCCTGTTCCACTATTTGACTCTAACTCTGTAACCCTGTATTCCACTGTATTCTATCTCTTCTCCTTTAAATGCCAGCCTGATCTCTCCTTACTAATTTCCTGACCGCCATGGTATTCTAAATGAAACACACACATATCTAAAGATTCAAAGCTAACATCCACAGATGAGAAAAATATGTGACATTTGTTTTTCTGGGCCTGGGTTATATTACTTTGAATGATTGTTTCTACTTCTATCCATTTAACTACAGTTTCATTTTTCTTAACAATTGAATATTTTTAACAGTTGAATATTTTCTTATTGTTTAAATGCACCCCAATTTTCATTACCCATTCATCAGTTGAAGATCATCTTGACTTATTCTTTTCCATGGCTATTTTAAGTGGAGCAGCAATGAACATGGATGAGCAAGTGTCCCTGTAGTACGACATAGAGTGCTTTGAGTATACGCCTAAGATGGATACAGCTAGATTTAGTGGAAGATCTACTTTAAACTTTGGAAGGAAACTCTACACTGATTTACAGTGAAGTGCTAATACCAGTTTGCACTTCCACCTGCAACAAGTATTCTCCTTTTTCCATATCTAATAGGTCAAATATTTAGTAAATTGGTTTTTTTTAATTTTATTTTCTAAGTTTTTTTTATTTACATTCAAAATCATTTCCCCTTTCCCGTTTTTTTCATCCATTTGTATTTCAACGTTTGAGAACTATCAAGTTTCATTCTTTATATCTTAACTGGGATTTTTTTTTCTTCATGCTTAGTTGTTTTGGGATTCTTTTTTGTATCTTCTAGATATGACTCTTCTGTCAGGTGTATAATTGGTAAGCATCTCTCCAATGTATGCTTCCTCTTTACTCAAATCATGATGTCCTTTGCTATACTACAAAACCTGTTTAGGTGTCATGATGTCCCATTTGTTTACTGTTGATCTGGATGTCGGTACTGCTGGGATTCTTCTCAGAGTCCCTTCCTCAGCCTGTAAATTCAAACGCGTTCCTTAGTTTCTCCTCTGTTAGGCTCAGAACATTCAGTCTTTTGTCAAAGTCCATGATCTATTTAGAGTTGAGTTCTGTGCAGGGCGAAAGATAAGAATAGATTTCACCCTTCTACATGGAGCTATCCAGTCTGGCCAGCACCCATTTGTTGAAGATGCTATCTTTTATCCCTTGTGTATTTTGCCTTTTTTTTTCTTTCAAATCACTTGACAATAGGTGTGTAAACTTATGTTTGGGTACTCAATTGTATTCCATTAATAAATTGGTCTGTCTTTATGCTGTTTTAAATATTATAGCTCTGTAGCATAACTTAAAATCAGAAATGGTGATGTCTCTATTTTTCTTTTATCTTTCACGGTTATTTTGGATAACTAGTGTGTGTGTGTATGTGTGTGTGTGTGTGTGTGCGTGTGTGTGTGGTGTTGAATAAAATTGAAGATAGTTTTTCATTTTCTTTAAAGAATTGTGTGAGAATTTTGATGGGGAGTATGTTAAATTATTTTTATTATTATTATTTTTATTTTCTATATCCTTTATTTACATTCCAAAGATTTCCCCTTTCCCAGTTCCCCACTCCCCAAAAGTCCCATAAGCCCTCTTCCCTCCCCCTGTTCCCCATTTGCCTAAGAATTTCATGAATTCATTGTTTTTAATTGCTGAGTAGTATTCCATTGTGTAAATATACACGGAAAATATCTCTGATAAAATTGAAGAAATATATAGAAAAACACGTTAAGATTGACTATTTCATGGAAAAATTATACAGATAAAATGGTAGGCATAAATATGTTCCTAAGTTGATTGAAAGTGGAATTATAAATATTTTCTGATAGAACTGAAAATCTACAAGGAAAATATTTCTGATAAAACTCAAGAAATATATAGAAAAACACGTTAAAGCTGACTATTTCATGAAAAATTATACAGATAAATTGGTAGGCATAAAAATATTCCTAAATTGATTGAAAGTAGAAGTAAAAACATTTTCTGATAAAACTGAAGATTTACAAGGAAAATATCTCTGATAAATTGAAGAAATTTATACAGATAAATTGGTAGGAAGAAAAATATTCCAAAGTTGATTGAAAGTAGAATTATAAATATTTTCTGATAAAATTGAAGATTTACATGAAAAATATTTCTGATAAAATTGAAAAAAATATATGGAAAAACATTAAAATTGAAGAGTATCATGGAAAATTATACAGATAAAATGGTAGACATAAAAATATTTCTAAGTTGATTGAAAGTGAAATTATAAACATTTTCTGATAAAACTGAAGATTTACCTGGAAAATATCTCTGATAAAATTGAAGAAATATATAAAAAATGCATTAAGATTGAGTATTTCATGGAAAAATTATACAGATAAAATGGTAGGCATAAAGATATTCCTATGTTTTTTGAAAGTGGAATTATAAACACTTTCTGATAAAATTGAAGATCTACAAGGAAAATATTCCTGAAAAAATTCAAGAAATATATAGAGAAACATGTTAAAACTGACTATTACATGGAAAATTATACAGATAAAATGGAAGGTATAAAAATGTTCCTAAGTTGATTGAAAGTAAAATATAGACATTGTCTAATAAAACTGAAGATCCACATGGAAAATACTTCTGACAAAATTGAGGAAAAATACAGAAAAACGTTAAAATTGAAGATTATCATGGACAATTATACCGACAAAATGGTAGGCACAAAAACATTCCTAAATTGATTGAAAGTGAAACTACAAACACCCCCCCACACACACACGAAACCAAAGATCTACATGAAAAACACCTCCCACAAAAATCAAAGAAATACACAGAAAAAAATGTTAAAATTAAAGATTATCATGGAAAATAATACAGTTAAAATGGTAGACACAAAAAACATTACTGAATTGAAAGAGGAGTCACAAACATTTTCTGATAAAATCAAAGATCAACTTGAAAAACATCTCGGTTAGACTATGTTTTTTTTGTTGGGGAATTGAGTCTATTGACATTATAAGATATTAAGGAATAGTGATTGTTGCTTCCTGTTATTTTTAATGTTCTTTTTATGTTTGTGTGGTTACTTTCTTTTGGGTTTATTGGAAAAAGATTACTTTCTTGCTTTTTCTAGGGTATACTTTCCCTCCTCATGTTGGCGTTTTCCATCGATTATCCTTTGTAGGGCTGGATTTGTGAAAGGATATTGTGTAAATTTGGTTTTATCATGGAATATCTTGGTTTCTCCATCTATGGTAATTGAGAGTTTTGCTGGGTATAGTAGTTTGGGCTGGCATTTGTGTTCTCTTAGGGTCTGTATGACGTCTGCCCAGGATCTTCTGGCTTTCATCATCTCAGGTGAGAAGTCTGGTGTAATTCTGATAGACGTGCCTTTATAGGTTACTTGACCTTTTTCTCTTACTGTTTTTAATATTCTTTCTTTGTTAGTGCATTTGGTGTTTTGATTATTATGTGCCAGGAGGACTTTCTAGTCTGGTCCAGTCTATTTGGAGTCCTATAGGCTTCTTGTATGTACATGGACATCTCTTTCTTTAGGTTAGGGAAGTTTTCTTCTATAATTTTGTTGAAGATATTTACTGGCCCTTTAAGTTGAAAATCTTCGCACTCTTCTATACCTATAATCCTTAGGTTTGGTCTTCTCATTGTGTCCTGGATTTCCTGGATGTTTTGGCTCAGGAGCTGTTTGCATTTTGCATTTTCTTTAACTGTTGAGTCAATGTTTTCTATGGTATCTTCAGTCCCTGAGATTCTTTCTTCTATCTCTTGTATTTTGTTGTTGATGTATCTATGACTCCTGAATTCTTTCCAAGATTTTCTATCTCCAGAGATGTCCCACTTTGTGATTTCTTTATTGTTTCTACTTCCATTTTTAGATCCTGGATGGTTTTGTTCAGTTCCTTCACTTGTTTGTTTGTGTTCTCCTGTAATTCTATAAGGGATTTTTGTGTTTCCTCTTTAAGGGCCTCTACCTGTTCACCCATGCTCTCCTGTATTTCTTTCAGGGATTTTTGTGTTTCCTCTTTAAGGGCCTTTGCCATTTGACCTATGTTCTCCTGTATTTCTTTAAGGGGGTTATTTATGTCCTTCTTGATGTCCTCTAACAGCATTGTGAGAAGAGACTTTAAATCCAACTCTTGCTTTTCTGGTGTGTTGGGGTATCCGGGACTTGCTGTGGTGGGAGAACTAGGCTCTGATGTTGCCACGTAGCTTTGGTTTCTGTTGGTAGGGTTCTTGCACTTGCCTTTCACCATCTGGTTATCTCTGGTGTTAGTTGGTCTTGTTGTATCTGGCTCTAGCTTGCCCCTCCTATGGGCCTGTAAACCTGTGTCTGTACTCCTGGGAAACCAACTCTCTTCTGGCAGGGTCTGTGCACAGAAGGCTATGGAGCTGTCTGGTTCCCTGCTGCAAATGGTGGCCGGAAGGGAAGACTCCTGTCCCAGCTGTTCCACTGATCTTATACCCAATGTGCTCCTAGCTGTACCCCTCCAGAGAGAAGTGGAGATCTCACCTCTGTGCTCAGAAGTGAAATCGCTGCTGGGAGATCACTCTCTCCTGGTGAGCTAAGCACAGAAAGCTGTGGAGCTGCCTGGTTCCCTGCTGCAAATGGCGGCTGGAAGGGAAGACTCCTGTCCCAGCTGCTCAAGTGTGTTGAATTTTAAGATTTCTTTTGCTAAGATAGTTTTTGAGTAAAGCTCTAGTCTCCATGGACACTGCACATAAATGACACATTATGCTCTCACAGACTCCATTTATCATATTGTTAGTTGTGGGGTGATAGTATATTGAATTTATTATTTTGTGATATGGCTTCTATATCTCTAGATTTTCTAGTACTTTTATCATAAATGAACATTGAATTTCCCATGGTGTTTTCTGCATCCAACAAGATAATCAGATGGTTTCTGTAATTAAGTTTATTTATAATTAAGTTTAATTGCATTTATTGTTTTAAGAATGCTTAACCATATCTGTATTAGTGGGATGAAACTGGTGTGACTGTGATAATCTTTTTGATGACTTCTTGATTTTGGATAGAAAATATTTTTATTGAGAATTTTTGCATCTAAGTTTATTGGAGAGATTGGCTGATAATTTTCTTTATTGTTGGATCTTTGTTTTTGGAATCAGAGTATGATATACTTCATAAAAAGTTTTGTAAATGTTCCTTTCTTATACATTGCATGAGATAATTTAAGGAGTTTTGGTGTTTTCTTTTCTTTTTCATATCTGATTTTGGTAATCTGGGTCAGATAAATGGCTAGTGGTTTGTCCATCTTATTTTTCCCCATAGAACCCACTATGTTTCATTGGTTCTTTGTACTATTCTTTTGATGTTGAGATTTATTTACTTTTATTTAGAAGTAAATATGCAAGCTGTGTGAGTATAAGTTCTTTACTTATATGTGGGGCCATGGAGACCAGAAAAGGGTCATGTATCTCCTAGAACTGTAGTTAAAGATGGTGTGTGCCATGTACAGCAGAGGACTGCCTAATCTGACCTCAATGGGAGAAGATGCATCTAACCCTTAAGAGACTTGTGGCCTCAAGGAGTGGGGAGACCTGCAGGGGGGCATCCTCTTGGAGATAGGGGTAGGAGGAATGGGATGAGAAACTGTGAGAGGGCAGAGCAGGGGCAGGGGAGGCAATGACTGGACTGTTAAAAAATAAAAGAAAAAATAAGATGGCTATGTGCTGTCATGTAGGTGTAAGGAACTGAACTTGGGCCCTCTCTAATAGCAGCAAGTATTCTTAACTATTAAGCCATCTTTCTAGTCTCTCATTTCTATTCTTTTAATTTCACCCCCATCTTTTTTATCTACTTTTGGGGGGATATTGTATGTTCTTGTTTTTCCAAGAAAGACCTACAGATGCAATACTAAATTACTAATTTGAAACCTTTCCTGTGTGTGTGTGTGTGTGTGTGTGTGTGTGTGTGTGTGTGTGTGTGTAGGTATTTAGTGCCATAAATTTTCCTACTAGGACTGCCTTTGTTGTGTCCCACAGATCTTGGTATTATGTTGATTTTATTTTTCATTTAATTCTAGGGAGTCTTGATTTTCTTCTTTATTTCTTCCTTGAAAGATCTTTAGGTAGTTTATTATTTAGTTTCCATGAGTTTATGTACTTTCTGTTGCTTCTATTTTGGTTGATATCCAGCTTTATGCCATTGTTCTCAATACTCTCTTCATGAGCTCTGCAAAGTACACTTCCCCAGAAAGTCTCACGATTCACAACACCTTTGCCTGTCATCTATTTTCCACCTCAAAGCCCATTTTATTTGTCATGTTAGATCCTCAATGCAGATGGTCTGACTCACTGTCACCCACCAGTCATCGCAACTACTTCAGAATGATTCTGCCTCAACGAGTTTGTTTCCCATAAACTCAAACATTTTATAGGGTTTGTCAAGAGGTGCTAGTCTGTGTTTTTCCAAATTTAATCCAGTTGTTATATTTTCCTTGCATGCCTTCCTACAAACTATTACAAATATTCTTTGTGAAAGACTAACTGGAAATGCCTTTGATAAGTCATATACTACCATATTAGCCAGGAAGCCCAACTGACAGAAGGCTTACTCCAACTCAACCAAGCCAGAAAAAGAGTTTGTTGGCCCACGTAGCCACAACAAAAAAGGGATACAGCTTGGGACACATGGTAGGACAGGGGTCTTGACATAGTTCCAGCTCTATTGCTCCAGATCTTCTTCTCTGATTGAGGACTTTATTCTTCCTATAGGCAATGCGCTTTTTATTTTTATGTGGGAAAAATGAAGAACACATTCATTGTTATATAATTGTCCTAGTTAGAATACCTGTTTGTATCGCTTCTCGGCCTTTTGGCTAAGATCAAGTGTAGAATACCTGTTTGTTAGTA
The DNA here is from genome assembly GCA_036184795.1 of Tokudaia tokunoshimensis. Lineage (NCBI taxonomy): Eukaryota > Metazoa > Chordata > Mammalia > Rodentia > Muridae > Tokudaia > Tokudaia tokunoshimensis. The sequence goes on from BTHU01000022.1 coordinate 48,058,294, forward strand.
AAACATCATGACCAGAATTAGCTTGGAAAGGAAAAGGTTTATTTAAGCTTATAGTTCTACATCCATCACAGACCTTCACTGATAGAAGTCATGGCAGGAGCTCAAAGAGGGCAGGAACCCAGAGACATGAACCATACTAGAGAACATAGACTAGTATTACTTACTAACTTGCTTTTCATAGCTTGCTCAGCCTATTTTTGTAAGGCACCCACTTTTTTCATATGACCCTGTCTGTTTTCTTTACAATGTAACTACATTAAGTAAATCTTCTCTTTCTCTGCTTTCAGCAATGCCTACATATTTAACTGAAATATTGGATTTAGGTAGCCAAGCCTTTCTTGTTGGAGCTGTTGGAGCCTGGACTCTGTTTATACCCAAGAAATAATTAAGTAGTGATAAACTATTATAACAGAGCAGCATTCTGAGCTTGAGCTTTAGCAAAACTATGCACTGAAGAGGCCAGCACTTTAGTCCTTGTTGATTTGTTGTTGTTGTTCTTGTTCTTGTTCTTGTTCTTGTTCTTGGTATAACTTTACTATTGAACTCTTATTCCTTTCCTAGTATTTGTTAGTTTATCAATTTTGGACTAATTGTTATTAGAGAGCTACATGATTCTTCTGTCTTTCCTATGTATTAAAAAGCATATTTTACAAACTCGATCATGACGGGTTATTGTTTTTTTTTTTAAAGTGGAGTAAAAGAAATTATAAAAAGTTACCTATAAGGCACGACTACCATCTCCATACCCACAGGCCTAGCTCCAGACCCATAGGGGCTGAACTGGTTTTGCCTGGTGAGTACCCCACTCCTCTATACCTCTGCCACCACCTCCATACACGTGAGTATAACTCCAGACCTGAACTGGCTTTGCCTGGGAGGTTTCTCCGACTAACTCCCATCCTTCTCACTTCTGTATTCACCCCAATAGGTCTAGCTTCAGCCTGATGCTCTGACTTTACATATTGAGTCCCTCAGCCCTACTACCATCTGCCCCCTCCTTCATCTCCACAGCTATAGGTATAGCTTTATACCTTGGATCTTATACTCTCTGTGCCTACCATGAGTCCAGTAAAATAGTTACTGTGGGTACTAAGAGCCACACTTGAGTCTTCTGGATACAAAAACTGAAGCAGAAGGAAACATTGGGGGAAATCCAGTCATGTACTAGCCTAACCCAGCTTCGCTCTGATCATGTAGTTCCTGAACTGGCACAATCAAAGAAAGACTACAATCTCATATCATATATACTATCAAATAAAGAAGTCCACATGTTCAAGTCATATCACAAGCACAAAAACCAATGAAAGGCCAAGACTGTATGTCTCCCATCAAATCAGCTACAGTCCCATAGAAGTATTCTCCAATGAGAGTTATTTAGATGAATTCTAGGACACTTAATTTAAAATAACATTATAAACTTTATCAAGGTATTCAAGGATTTTAAAGAATACACAAATAAGCACATCACTGAACTTTCAGAAGATAACAAGAAAGGACCAAGTAACATACAAGAAAATACAGAAAAATATAATGATGAAGACAATTCAGGATCTGAAAACTGAATTCAGGAATAAAAATAATATTATCATAGAAGTATTGAAGAAAATTCAAGCTGAAATAAGATGAGATAAAAATACCCAATAAGTCAATTAGAAAACACAAAGGAAAGCCTTATAAAGAGAATGAATCAAATAGAGGATAAAACATACATTCTTAAAGATGAAGTCAAGAAATTAGACAACATAAGCAAAGAATATGATAAAAATTAAAAGCACAGAAAAGGAACATGTAGGATCTGTGAAATATCATGTGAAGACTAAACCTTTGAAAAACAGGCATCAATAAGAGAGAAGAATCCCAGGTCAATGTTATAGACCAGATCTTCTATGAGATCATAAAAGAAGATGTCCAAACTAAAGAAGAACATACTTATACAAATACAAGTTACCAAATACCCACAGCCTAGCCAATTGCATGGGGCAAGTGAGGCCATAGATCTCAGAGAAGAACCTACTCCCACCAACTTCACAAAACTACCATAATTCCAGAGTATGCAAATACTTATTCTTGTATTTACATAGATGTGAGAACCAGAAAAGGGGAATGAAAAGATTGTAAGAGCAGGAGGATCAGGAAGTGTGCTCTGAAATTGGCTACTAGAAATGACAGTGTAGCACCGCCCAGGATACCTCAACAATAAGGCTGCCTAAACAATACCAGAAAAGAACCAATAGACATTCTAATGAGGAAATCTCATAGGGTCTTACCCTGAGACAAAGAACTATAGGCAAATAAGGAATGCTAAGAGAGGGAGAATTAGTCTTCCCCAGGGATGAATCCTACTTTGACTATACAATACCAGTGATGAGCCCTGAAATCATATATATATGTATGTGTATGTTTATTCTTCAACTGAGTCCTTTAAGGTCCGAATGCAAAATGTACCTTCAGTATTTATTCTCAGATCTACACATACAGAGTAATCAGATTTTAAGAAAAAATTCAAGAGTTTTGGAAAGCAGAAAGGTTACCTGTGTGCACCAAGCATGCTGTGTTAGACTCAGGCACCCACTCCTACTCCAAGCACCAGAGCGACCGTGCTGACTATACCAGGATCTGTTCCCAGTCTTCATATATACAAGCTTAATAGGAATTCTTAATAGCTGTGCTGGTTAAATTTTCATCAACTTGACACAAGTCTGTAACCTAGAGTTACCAGGGAAGAGGGCACCTTAGCTGAGGAATTGCTTCTTTGAGTTTGGTTCATAGACATGTCAGTGGGGGCATATTCTTGTTTAATGACTGATGTGAGTGGGCCCAGACTACTGTGTGTGGTGCCTTCCCTGGGGAAGGGGGTCTTGAGTTATATAAAAAGGCAGACCAGCCAGCCATGAGGAGCAAGGCTGAAAGTAACATTCCTCCATTGCCTCTGCCTCAGTTTCTTCCTCTAGGATCCTACCTTGGATTCCCTTGGATTGTAAACTGTAACCCAATAAATCCTTCCCTCCTCCAACTTTCTTTGGGTCACAGTATTTCTTACAGTGATGGAAAGCAAACTAGGACATTAGTTCTATCATTTAAGCCCCATGATTATCAGAAAGAATTAGGTGATATTCGACAACAGCCAGAAGACATTCCTACATATTAATTCATAGCATCTTTGGGATCTGATTTGTCATTGACTAGGCATTTTAATTTTTTTTTCATTTTTTCATTTTACACTCTATATTTTACGACCCACCACCCCTGTCCACCCTCCAACTCTTCCACATCTCATACCTCCTCCCCACCCTTCTGTCTCTACATGAATGTCCCAACCCCCCCACTCCTCCTGACCTCTAAACTCCCTGGGGCCTCCAGTCTCTTGAGGATTAGGTGAATCATCTCTGAATGAACACAGACCTGGCAGTCCTCTACTGTATGTGTGTTGGGAGTCTCATATCAGATGGAGTATGTTGCCTGTTTTATGGTCCAGTGTTTAAGAGATCTTGGGGTCCAGATTAATTGAGAATGCTGGTCCTCTGACAGGATTGCCCTTCTCCTCAGCTTCTTTCAGCCTTTCATAATTCAGCAACAGAGGTCAGCCACTTGTGTCCATTGCTTGGGTACAAATAGCTGCACCTGACTCTTTCAGCTGTTTGTTGGGTCTTCTGGACTGCGGTCGTGCTAGGTCCCTTTTGGTGAGTGCTCAATAGCCTCAGTAATAGTGCCAGGCCTTGCGACCACCCCTTGAGCTGCATCCCACTTTGGGTCTATTGCTGGAACTTCTTTTCCTCAGGCTCCTCTCCATTTCCATCCCTGTAGTTCTTTCAGACAGAAACAATTATGGGTCAGAGTTTTGACTATGGGATGGCAACCCCCTCCCTCATTTGATGACTTGTCTTCCAGTTGGAGGTGGGCTCTATAAGCTCCTTCTCCCTACTGTCAGGCATTTCAGAACCCTGTGAGTCCTGAGAGTTTCTCACCTCCCAGGTCTCTTGTGCATTCTGGAGGGTCCCCCCAACCTCCTATATCCCAAGGTTGCCTGTTTCCATTCTTTCTGCTGGACCTTAGGGCTTCAGTCCTTTTCTATCACCCAATATTAGATCAGGTTCACCTTTCCCCTCTACTCCCTCCCTCCCCTCCCAGTCCACTTTCCCTCTCAGGTCCCTCTCTCCCTCCCCAATTGTGATTGCTTTCTTCTCCCTACCAAGTGGGGCTTAGGCCTCCTCACTTGGGCACTTCAGCTTGTTGATATTTTTAGTTCTGTGGGCTGTATCTTGGGTGTTCTGTACTTATCTTTTGGCTAATATCCACTTAATTGTGAGTACATACCATGCATGTCCTTTTGGGTCTGAATTACCTCACTCAGGATGATATTTTCTAGTTCCATCCATTTGCCTGAAAAACTCAGGATGTCCTCATTCTTAATAGCTGAGTAGTATTCCATTGTGTAAATCAACCACATTTTCTGTATCCATTCTTCTGTCGTGGGACATCGGGGTTGTTTCCAGTTTCTGGCTATCACAAATAAGGCTACTATGAACATAGTGGAACATGTTCCCCTGTGGCATGGTGGGGAATATTTTGAGTATATTCCCAAGAGTGGTATAGCTGGGTCTTCAGGTAGATCTATTTCCAATTTTCTGAAGAACCTCCAGATTGATTTCCACAGTGGTTATACCAGTTTACAATCCCACCAACAATGGAGGAGTATTCCTCTTTCTCTACATCCTCTCCAACATGTGTTGTCACCTGTGATTTTGATCTTAGCCATTATGATTGGTGTAAGATGGAATCTCAGGGTCATTTTGATTTGTATTTCTCTGATCACTCAGGACTTTGAACATTTCTTTAGGTGCTTCTCAGCCATTTGAGATTCCTCAGTTGTGAAATCTTGGTTTAGTTCTATACCCCACTTTTTGAATGGGTTGTTTGGGTTTTTGGTGATTAGTTTCTTGAGTTCTTTATGTATTTTAGATATTAGCTTTCTCTAGGATGTGGTTTTCCCAATCTGTAGGTTGCTGATTTGTCTTATTGGCTATGTCCTTTGCTTTACAGAAGCTTTCCAGTTTCATGAGGTACCATTTATCAATTTTTGATCTTAGAGCATGAGTCATTAGGAAATTTCCCCCCGTGCCAATGAGTTCAAGGCTCTTTCCCACTCTCTCTTCTATTAGATTCAGTGTATCTGGTTTTATGTTGAGGTCCTTGACCCACTTGGATTTGAGGTCTGTGCAAGGTGACAAATATGGGTCTATTTTAATTTTTCTATGTACGGACATCCAGTTAGACCAGCACCATTTACTGAAGATGCTTTCTTTTTTGATTGTACATTTTTGGCTTCTTTGTCAAAATCAAGTGTCCATAAGTGTGTGGCTTTATTTCTCAGTCTTTTATTCTATTCCATTGATCAATGTGTCTGTCTCTGTACCTGTACCATACAGTTTTTATCACTATTGCTCTATAGTAAAGCTTGAGGACAGGGATGGTGATTCCCCCTGAAGTTCTTTTAGTGTTAAGATTGTTTTCACTATTCTGAATTTTTTGCCTTTCTTGAGAATTGCTCTTTCTGTGTCTTTCAAGAATAATGTTGGGATTTTGATAGGGATTGCCCTGAATTTATAGATTGCCTTTGGTAGGATGGCGATTTTTACTATGTTAATTCTGCCAATTCATGAGCATGGGAGATCTCTCCATTTTCTGAGATCTTTAATTTCTTTCTTGAGAGACTTCAAGTTATTGTCTTACAGGTCTTTCACTTGTTTGGTTAGAATTAGTCCAAGATATTTTATATTATTTGTGGCTATTGTGAAGAGAGTTGTTTACCTAATTTCTTTCTTAATTTCTTTCTTAGCCTGTTTATCATTTGTATAAAGGAAGGCTACTGATTTATTTGAGTTAATTTTATATCCGGCCACTTTGCTCAAGTGGTTTATCAGCTAGAGAAGTTCTGTGGTAGAATTTTTGAGGTAGCTTATGTATACTATCATATCATCTGCAAATAGTGATACCTTTATTTCTTCTTTACCAATTTATATCCCCTTGATCTCTTTTTGTTGTCTTATTGTTCTAACTGCACTTCGAGTATTATATTGAATAGATATGGGGAGAGTGGTATCCTTGTCTTGTCCCCAGTTTCAGTGAAATTGCATTAAGTATGTCTCCATTTAATTTGATATTGGCTTTTGGTTTGCAGTAAATAGCTTTTATTATATTTAGGTACGGGCCTTGAATTCCTGATCTCTCCAGTACTTTTAACATGAAGGGGTGTTATATTTTGTCAAATGCTTTTTCTACATCTAAGGAGATGATCATGTGATTTTTTTTAGTTTGTTTATATAGTGGATTACATTAATGGATTTCCATATATTAAACCAATCTTGCATCCCTGGGATGAATCCTACTTGATCGTGGTGAATGATGATTTTGATGTGTTCTTGGATTCAGATTGGAAGAATTTTATTGAGTATTTCTGCATCGATATTCATAAGCGAAATTGATCTGTAGTTCCCTTTTTTGGTTGGGTATTTGTGTGGTTTAGGTATCAGAGTAATTGTGGTTTCATAGAATGAGTTAAGTAGTGTTCCTTCTCTTTCTATTTTATAGAATAGTTTGAGAAAAATGGTATGAATGTCTGGTAGAATTCTGCACTAAATCTATTTTTTTTTTTGGTTGGGAGGTTTTTAATGACTTCTTCTATTTCCTTGCGTGATATTGGCCTGTATAGATAGCTTACCTGCTCTTGATTTTTCTTTGGTATGTGGTATCTGTCTATAAAACCATCCATTTCATCCAGGTTTTTCAGTTTTGTTGAGTATAGGCTTTTATAATTGGATCTGATGATTTTTTGAATTTCCTCCATTTCTGTTTTTCCCTTTTCATTTCTGATTTTGTTAATTTGGATTCTGCTTCTCAACCCTTTAGTTAGTTTGGTTAGGTTAGCTTATCTATCTTGTTGATTCTCTCAAAGAACCAGCTTCTGGTTTTGTTTATTCTTTTTGTTTGTTTGTTTTCTTTGTTTCTATTTGGTTGATTTCCCAGGGTTTGACTATTTCCTGCCTTCTACTCCTCTTGGGTGAGTTTGTTTCTTTTTGTTCTAGATCTCTCAAGTGTGCTGTTAAGTTGTTAGTGTAAGATCCCTCCAGTTTCTTTACCTGGGCACTAAGTGCTATGAACTTTCCTCTTCAACACTACTTTCATTGTGTCCCAAAAGTTTGGATATGATGTGTCAACATTTTCATTAAATTCCATAAAGTCTTTAATTTCTTTCTTTATTTCTTCCCTGACCAAGTTATCATTGAGTACAGAGTTGTTCAGTTTCCATGTGTATGTGGGCTTTCTGTAGTTTTTGCTGTTCTCAAAGACCAGCCTGAGGGCATGGTGATCTGATAGGATGCATGATATTATTTCAATCTACTTGTATAAGTTGAGAGTAGCTTTGTGACCAATCATATCATCGATTTTGGAGAATGTATCATTAGATGCTAAGAAGAAGGCGTATTCTTTTGTTTTAGGGTGAAATGTTCTGTAGATGTTTGTTTAATTCATTTGGTTCATAACCTCTCTTAGTTTCACTGTCTCTGTTTAGTTTCTGTTTCAATGACCTTTCCATTGGTAAAAGTGACATGTCAAAGTCTCCCACTATTATTGTGTGGGGTTCAACGCGTGTTCTGAGCTTTAGTAAAGTTTCTTTTATGAATGTGGGTGCTTTTGCATTTGCGGCTTAGATGTTCAGAATTAAGACTTCCTCTTGGTAGATTTGCCCTTTGATGAATATGAAGTGTCCTTCTTCATCACACTTCGTAACTTTTGGTTGAAAGTCTATTTTACTGGATATTAGTATTGCAACTCCTGCTTGTTTCTTGGGACCATTTGCTTTGAAGATCTTTTTTCATCCTTTTAATCAGAGACAGTGTCTGTCTGTTATTGAGATATGTTCCTTGTATGCAGCAAAATGCTGGGTCTTATTTGAGTATCCAGTCTGTTAATTTATGTGTTTTTATAGGTGAGTTGAGTCCATTAATATTCAGATATATTAAAGAGAGATGGCTGTTGGTTCCTGATATGTTTGTTTTTGTAGGTGGCTGTACGTGCTTGTGGTTCTGTCCTTTTCGCTTTGTTGTGAGATGCTTAATATCTTGTCCTTTCTTTGGTGCAGTTACCTTCCTTGTGTTGCTGTTTTCCTTCTAGGATCCTCTGTAGGGGTGGATTCATAGATAGATACTGTTTGAATTTGGATTTGTCCTGGAATATTTTGGTTTCTCCATCAATGTTGTTTTGCTTGGTACAGTAGCCTGGGCTGGCATTTGTGTTCTCTTAGAGTCTGCATGACCTCTGACCTGGCTCTTCTGGCTTTTATAGACTCTGTTGAGAAGTCTGATGTAATTCTGATAGGTCTGCCTTTGTATGTTACTTGGCCTTTTTCCCTTGCAGCTTTTAATATCATTTTTTTTGTTCTGTATGTCTAGTGTTTTGATTATTATGTGACAAGAGGATTTTCTTTTCTTGTCCCATTTATTTGATGTTCTATAGGCTTCTTGTACCTTTATGACCGTCTCTTTCTTTAGGTTGGGGAAGTTTTCTTCTATGATTTTGTTGAAGACATTTTAAGGTCCTTTGAGCTGGGAATCTTCGTTCTCCTCTATTCCGATTATTCTTAGATTTGGTCTTTTCATTGTGTCCTGAATTTCTTGGATTCTTTGGGTTAGGTCTTTTTATGTTTTGAATTTTCTTTGTCAGTTTTGTCAGTCTCTTCTACAGTATCTTCTTTACCTGAGATTCTCTCTTCTATCTCTTGTATTCTGTTGGTGATACTTACATCTACAATTTCTGACCTCTTTCCTAGGGTTTCAGTTTCCAGGTTTGCCTCCAATTGTGTTTTCTTTATTGTTTCTACTTCCACTTTTAGGTCTTGTATCACTTTATTCAATTCCTTCACTTGTTTACCTGTGTTTTCCTGTATTTCTTTCAGTGAGTTATTTATATCCTCCTTAAAGGACTCTATTATCTTTTTGAGATAGGATTTAGGTCAGCTTCCTGATTTTCAGGTGTGCTGTTTTATTCAGGGCTTGCTGCGGTGGGAGAACTAGGTTCTGATGATGCCTACATATATTGGCTTCTGCTGCTTATAGTCTTGCATTTGCCTTTTGCCATCTGGATATCCCTGGTGTTTTTTGGTCTGGTGACTGTCTGGAGTCTGCCTCTTTTGTCCCTGGGTTGCTTCAGGTATCCTGGTATGCCTGCAGCCCTGAGTGTAGCAGACCACCTGTGGGGCCTTCCAATTGGGGCTCTTCACAGGGGTTGAGAAGCTGCTGATCTGTTGCCCTGACTGCTGTAGATCTCCTGGGAGGCCTTCAGACTGTTGGTTCTTCAGTGAAGCAATCAGGATGTTGTCCTACTGCTCTGAGTGCAGCTGATCCTCAACTACTCTGTGTGCAGTGGATCCTCAACTGCTCTGAGTACAGTGGGTTCTCTACTGCTCTGAGTGCACCAGGTCCTCTAGGAGGGTCAGGATATGGTGTCTTCACTGGAGCAGGCCAGCCAAGAGTCTGCCCCAACAGAAAGGACTGGGCTGTGGAAGGGGCAGAAGGAACAGAAGGGGAGTGGTATTTGGGAGTGCAGGGGCTTTGGTGGGTGATGGGTCCGCAGTCAACCGGGCCCACCAACAGCAGCTCTGGGACTCTGGGGGTGCCGGCGGGGCTGCTACCAACTGCTCTGAGTACAGCGGTTTATCTAAGGTGGATCAGGATATGGTGTCTTCTCTGGAACAGACCAGCCAAGAGTCTGTCCCAGCAGAAAGGACTGAGGCACTCAGTTTCGAATGAATGAATGAATACAGAAAGAGCATACTAACATTCCTGCAACTCTTCAGTCTCTTCTGAAGAATAGAAAGAGCAAAAAAGCATGCCTATAACTTTTAATTGAATGTGAACCTTTTATTACTTTCACACTGGTTTTCTTTACAAAGGAAAACTACATGTTTTTATCTATATTACAGAAGTGATTGATAAAATCTATTCAAAGCTAATAAATGCTAAACATGGAAAGCAAGAAGATCCTCCAATATTCTGAGAAAATTTCCCTTAGAAAAACCTGAAGGAAAGCAAATGAAATTTACAATTACCATTGCTATAGGATCTGTGCTATCCTCAATTATGGTTTTTAACTAGAGTCAATTCAAACATCTTTGCCAAAGTAGTCAGTGGAACTTGGAGAACTGAGTTCTTCCCACAGCATTCCATAGGGAGTCACCAAGACAAGAGACGGTAAAGATTACCATGCCAGTATGTGTGCCTGTGGATCCAACATCCTCTGCTGTCTTCTCAGATCTGACTCAACTGGCCAGTGATGACTTAGCAAGTACAGTCAGACCTGACCTTACTGTGTGACTCAGGTGTTCGTGATCTTTTTCAAAGCTGACCATACAAAGTCTTGCCTTTTTCTCAAGGCTTCATGATTTAAAGAGGGCTGTAGAATAAATATCAGGCTGGAGTCTTGCTCAATGTGTTGTCACTGCCTGAGTATGAATTCCTTAGCCACTGAGTCATTTGCTCTTCTGAATAAGGGATGCTGACTTGGAACACTCTGAGATGTCAATGTGGGATCTTCTAAATTCACATAGCTTCCTAAATATTATGAAAACATGGTGGTTAAGATTATACACTTCTCATTCATCCAGGGCTGTGTCAGGGGCTCATCAGCTCCATGAGCTTGATACCTTGGGTCAGTTTTCATATCTCTCTGAGCTTCCAGTTCCTCAACTTTGAATGTGGTGGCAGAAGCTAGAGGCACAGTTCTGCCGCTAGCATGACTCAGTGGCATGCACAGACGCTGATCTCGTGATCCACAGTCCCACATAAAGCATAACTTTGTGATATGCGTGCAATCCTAGTATTTGAGAGGAGGAAACAGAAGGATCAGAAGTTCAAGCTCATCCTGAAATACATTGGAAGTTAAATGGCAGCCTGGGCCATTTAAGATCCTATCTCAATGTAAGTAAACGAAAAATTATATAAATGATCAGTGATGACCCCAAGTAACTTACAGAACTGTCTTTAAAATTCATTGAGGCAATGTAAACAAACCCTTTCACATGGTTCCTCAAACATTAGGCTTAATTGTAGCTAAATATAGCATTACATGACTTACATAATGATAAATATATATCACGTATATATTTGTAGGTTGACAGAGCAAGCAAGTTCCTTTAAACAATTATCTCAGTTTTCAGATAAATGCGGGAAAAGAGCTTTGATTTTTGACTAAAGTCTTTTTTAAATGTTTTGTTGTCAACTATTTTCCTCAAATATATGTGTGAGTGTGATGCATGGGGAGTAAATTGCAATTAGATACACAACATTGCATCCTATTACATACAATAATTACAATATGCTTTTTAATTATAAAGCAGTGAGAGACACTTCATACACTAAGTAGAGTTTATACATGTCAGAAGTAATCTCTAAGTTTCTCTCCTTGTCTCTGTCTCTGTCATCTGTCTCTGTCTCTCTCTGTTATCTGTCTGCCTCTCTCTGACTGTCTGTCTGTCTCTGAATAAGCCACTTAGTTCAGTCTTTGTGTTGTGTAGACATGAGAATAGGTCTGTGATTCTCAAAATTAATCTCTAGGTCATTGACTCTGAGAGATGATGGTAAGTGGTGTTCAGTGCTCTAATTATGTTTGAGAAATCACAAGTAACATGTTTTTACCATAACATTTCTCAAATGACTTGAGCTCTGATTTGCTAACATTTATTTCCTAGAAGAATGAAGCTTTCTGTATTTTTCAAACATTAATTTGAGGTTTTTTTTATCATTAAGTATATTATGGGATTGAGCACTAAGAAACTGTGTGTGTGTGTGTGTGTGTGTGTGTGTGAGCATGCACATACTCATGAAATAGAGAGAAAGAGAGATTGAAAGCAAGAGAGAAGTATTGTGTGGTAATGTACACATATGTGGTATATAGATGCATATGTATGTAGTATATACCTATGTGTAGACATGTATACAGTATATTCATCTGTATGATGTAGGTGTGTGTATGATGAATACATGTGTGTGGTTTATGCATGTTTGTAATATAAACATGTGTGTGATATTCACATATGTATGGTATATGCATGTGTGGTGTGCGTGGTGCATGCATGCATATGATGCATATTTGTGATATATATATATATATATATATATATATATATATATATGTTTTATGGTATTACCATGTGAGTTACTTGCATTTTGTGATATATGCATATGTGTGGTGTATGCTTGTAAATAGTGTATGCATATGTGTTATATATGTTTCAGTGTGGTGTATGAATGTGTGTTGTACATGCATGTGTAGTATATTTGTGCAAAGACAAAAGAAAGATGGTATGTCTCCCCACCTATTGCCTTGAGAAATAGATGCTCTTTGAAGCTTAATCTCACTGTTATTTTTTGACTTGTTTGTTTGTCTTGTCTATGTTGGCTACCAAAAAGCCCCAGCAATCCTTCTGTCTCCACTCTTTGCAACACTGGATTTACAGGTATAAATGCCATCATTCTGGCTTCTATGTGGGGCAGATATCCAAATTTTGGTCTCATACTTGCATAAAAGCACTCTTGCCCACTGAACTGTATCTCTAAATCACTAAGAAATATTTAGTGGCGTTACCCCAGTCCTGAATCCCAAAGCTCTTTTTTCTCTATATACACTCTAGTCTTTCCTAGAATCATTCTCCAGCCTTCTCACATAATTCTCTTTTGCTACAATGTAAGCTTCCAGATATTTCCCAGCAATCCTGCACTTTCAGTGTTACCAGTACATTAATCAGTGTATGTAGATAATTTCTAAGATTATCCTGATAACTGCAGAAGCAGACAGATAAGACTCTTGTCTTTGGTGGGAGAAGGAAGGAAAAGATGGTTTGGGGCCTTTCTACAATGTTTAGTCTCTGTGTCTGTCAATAATGTCAATTAACTCAACATCCCTTCTTGGTAGGCTGGATGCTAATAGAGACGCAGTCATTGAGCAATATCGTTTCTAAAATTTGACCAAATATCAAGAAGAAAGTAATGACTTGACCTTTAAATATTTCTGCTCCCATTGTAAAGTAAGTAAACATTAGGGTCTTCCACAGCATCTAGCAAAAACTGCCCAAGCTACACGGGAGCACTCTGCCCTTCCTCTCTCTCTCCCTTTTTCTCCAGGAGATTTCAAGGAGGTAGTCCAGGAAAATGTCTTCCTTCTAAATTAAATTAGTTTTATAACGTGCTTGTACTTGTCCAGAAAGTTAAAATGTTTACTTTATCCATCAGATTAGGCAAAGCATGACTGAGGGTTGGGAGAGGAACACGCGTACTGTTCTCATGAGTCACAGTCAGGGCAACTGGAGAAGAATGAAAGCCACACTTCAGTGATACATTTCAGGCTGCAGGAAACAGGGGAGGTGGAAAGGAGTGAAACCTGTAACCAGAAACCGTCTGACAATACTCACTGCAGAGGAGGCTACCTTCTGGCCCATTTTATAACTGCATATTGTGCTAAAAATATTAGATTCCGCAGAAAGTTAAGGAAGTGGTCTGTGACACTTCAGGGTCTGAATCATCGGGTTTCTGAAAACTGTGACAGGAGAGCCATAGGAGGTCAGGGATGCTGCTGTACCCCAACACAAGCAACAGCTCCTTGTCCCATACCCTCTTCACATCCAAGAGATAATCCTGGAGGCTGCTTCTCTCTTTCTCTCATGGCTTGTAACTGGGAAAAAGCACCTATCCAACACTCGCATTAATTATTACAACTCAGAGAAAACTCCCATTCTCCCCACTCTCCAGATGAGAAGGCTGTGACTCAGACAAGTTTACTACCTAGTCACGATGTGGACATCTCAGAGAGAGAGGAGATGAATACACTTTTAGGGGAATTTATTAATTCTGGCTTCAATTTTCTGCTACTATCGTTTCAACCATTTGTCCTTGCTGGTCAGAAACTGGTAACACAAATGTTTACTTAGTCTAAAGTACATTGGCTTACTTAATTTTAGTAGCTGAAAACCTCCAATAAAAGCTACATTGGTATTAACAAGGAAAGAACACATTTAGTGTAGAAGAAGGGACTTTCTGAGCAAAGATAAAAAAAACATACTGCTCTCTCACACTAAGTAGGACACACTCAGTCCTCTTTAGGACAGAGGACTCTGGAACTATGACTGTTTCCCATGAACCTTAATATTTTTAGTGTTCAGTTTTGAAATTATTTGTGTGTTCTTTCCTTATTGATATTAGCTCAACTTTCTAATACTCTTATGTGTTAGCTACTTTCCTTGTCTTGGATTGGGAGGAGTGGAGAGCAGCTGTGTTGGGGGTGAGTCTATTCATTCCCAAAGGGCTCTAAAAGTCAATGTAGCATGTGTGATGTGAGAGACACTAAAAGGCTCTAGAGTAGACCAGCATGATCAATTGTGCAATCTAGAGAAACTCTTCTGAGAGCAGTAGGTGTATGGCTCAGAGAACATAAAGTCAGGATTCCAGGAGGCTCTTGGAATGTTCTGGAAAAGGTTTTTCCTAGTAGAGTCAATGAGGAAAAGATGCATTCAGCAGCCTGCTTGTAGTACTTAAAATATTCTTGAGCTAGTCTTTCTACAAATTATACACATTTCAAATTCCTATAGTTATTTTTGTTTAACTTTCTTAGACTTGATATACCTCCATTTTTATTTCCTTCCTACCAAGCCATTTAAAGGCATTTCTTAAACGAAAGAGTTCTGTCAGGTCTTCTGCCAAAGGGTTCTAAATTCTAGAATTTTGTTCCTCTCTTTTCCCCAGGAAACAAAAATTGCAGTTAATGTTCAACAAAATCCTAATTATATTAAAAAAAAAAAGGAATCTTTGAGGCATGGCCAAAAGAGCAGCTGACCTCAGCCGTTGCCAGGCAACACTGTCCACATCCAAGCTCTGACTCAAAGAGGGGAAGCATGGTGCAGCTCCGCCCGGCACTGGAGCAGGAGGCGAACAAGATACGTGCAGTGTGGCAGGCAGTATTAGCCAAGATCAGGCCTGAAGTGAACTCTTGTGGCTTGAAGATTCCCGAGCAACAGCAGTCCTTTTTGAGAAGTGGGATAATTTGTTTCTGGCAATACACTGTTTCTTTTTTTCGCGGGTGAGAAGAAAAAGAGTGTGGGAAAAGCTTTGGAAATCTTGCAAGACCTCTTGGACATAGACTATGTGTTACAAAACATATTTTTGACGAGTTAAGTGTTAACCAACCAAAAACAGACAGATTGTCCTTCCCGTGTTGGCTTCAAAATGTAGCAGGGGAAGCGGCCATTGCTGAACACCCTGTGAAGTTGCCGAACCCTGTCATTTTCAAAAGCTTGTCAAAAAGCCCAGAGCACGAGAGGACAGAACAGAGTTACTTGTCCCTTTCTGCAGGATGTGAGTGCAGCCTTCTGGGTGAGAGAGAGAACAAAAAAAAAAAAAAAGAACAATACCAAATCAAAGGACTCCAACTGTCAGTGAAGGGTGGTCCAGAATAAAACTTTCAAAGGAGAAAGAGATTCGTTTTAAACCATAATGAATTCTCTCTGTCATTGAAAATTCATCTAAAGACATATTCCATGACTACTTTTGACAGGCAATGATCTGAATATGTGATGTGCAGAGACATTATTTCTTGCCCTCCAAAAGCTCTTAAGTACTCCGGGAGGAAATGGAGCTGTATGCAGATAATTACAATATGTTGTTATTTTATAGAATTCAGGACAACCAAAAAGGAAATGCTGATTCTGGTGAGACCAGAGAAGATCTCGAAAAATCGTGGAGCTTTTTTGTATTCATTTAAGTTTTAATTAACATAAATTTTGAACATGTATGGAGTTACCTGTGAAGTTCCTACACATAGTGTTCAGATCAGGATAAATATATACGTCTCCTCAAAGAGTTATAATTTCTGTGCCATGAACACATTCTAACTCTTTCCTTTGATGTTGTGAAATAAGTGCACATTGATGTTTACGGCACTCTACAGTTCACTAGAACTCAGTTTCTCTGAGTGTAAGCTTGGCTCCTTACGAGGTCCTGGAGCTAAATATAGAGTAGAAAAAAAATGGCAGTACTAAGTTTTATGAGCACTAAATGACCAAAAATTAACTCAAAATCAATGTATTCAAAACCCAAGGTGTTTTGGTCAGTGTCTCCAACATGTGACTTCCCTACAGCTTTGTTTCTTTTTTTTTTAATTATTTATTTTATTTTTTTTTTAATTTACATTCCAAATCATTTCCCCTTTCCCATTTCCTCCCTCCCCGAAAGTCCCATAAGCCCCCTTCCCTCCCTCTTTTCTCCATTCAACCCCCTCTCGTTACTCTGTCCTGGCGTTCCCCTACATCCAGTCTTTCCAGGACCAGGGGTCTCTCCTTCCATCTTCTTAGAAATCTATTGATATGCGGATTGTGTCTAGGGTATTCCGAGATTCTGGGTCAATATCCCCTTATCAGTGACTGCATACCATGTGTGTTCTTTTGTGATTGGGTTACCTCACTAAGGATGATATTTTCAAGATCTGACCATTTGCCTAGGAATTTCGTGAATTTATTGTTTTTAATTGCAGAGTAGTATTCCATTGTGTAGATATACCACATCTTCTGAATCCATTCCTCCGTTGAGGGACATCTGGGTTCTTTCCAGCTTCTGGCTATTATAAATAAGGCTGCTATGAACATAGTGGAGCATGTGTCCTTATTGCATGCAGGGAAAGCCTCTGGGTATATGCCCAGGAGTGGTATAGCCGGATCCTCCGGGAGTGTCATGCCCAGTTTTCTGAGGAACCGCCAGACTGCTTTCCAGAGTGGTTGTACCAGCTTGCAATTCCACCAGTAGTGGAGGAGTGTTCCTCTTTCTCCACATCCTCGCCAACAACTGCTGTCTCCTGTGTTTTTGATCTTAGCCATCCTGACTGGTGTGAGATGGAATCTCAGGGTTGTTTTGATTTGCATTTCCCTAATGACTAAGGATGATGAACATCTCTTTAGGTGCTTCTCAGCCATTAGATATTCTTCAGGTGAGAACACTTTGTTTAGCTCTGTACCCCATTTTTTAATAGGGTTACTTGCCTCTCTGGAGTTTAACTTCTTGAGTTCTTTGTATATATTATTTCTGAGCTCACAACATGGACCCTGTATTGCCCACCCTGTAGTACCACATATCAATGATCAATGCCTGAAACACTCAGATTCCAGAAAACAGTCATTTTATAATTTGCTTTGCTTTTTACTGCACATGCATTCTCTTCTCTTGCAGAACATAATTGTTTATTTACAGAATCATACCAGTATATCTACTCTTCATACTGTGTTAGAATATTTGATTTTTAAAATTTTTGGGTAAGTTTCCTTTAAAAATATTAAAATTAATTCTAGCTTAGCGTTAATGTCCAGCAACTTCTGAAATGGTCTTAAAGACACTGATATTAGTTCCCTAATGTATTTTCAAAAAACAGCATTCTCCTCACAGACAAAAGATGTCCAATACTGTGATGGTTTGTATATGCTTGGCCCAGGGAGTGACACTATTAGGAGGTGTGACTTTGTTGAAATAGGTGTGTCACTGTGGGTGTGGGCTTAAGACCCTCACCCTAGCTGCCTGGAAGTTAATATTCTGCTAGAAGCCTTCGGATGAAGATTTAGAACTCTTAGCTCCTCCTGCACCATGCCTGCCTGGATGCTGCCATGTTCCTGCCTCAATGATAATGGACTAAACTTCTGAACCTGTAAGTCAGCCCCAATTAAATGTTGTCCTTTATAAGAGTTGCTTTGGTCATGGTGTCTCTTCACAGTAGTAAAACCCTAAGACAAATAGCATCAAGTATCCAGTCAAGATTCAGTTCTTTATGTGAAAAAAAAAGATATATTCACCTCATTAATGTACAGATTTACTTCTGACTTTAACAAAAGGTAAAACTATGTGAGTACCAAATAGTTGTTTTAAAATTAATTTTGTAATGATTTGTTATCAGTAACTGATTTGTATACCTAATTTATAGACTTGGATACCTGAGCATCATATAAAAAATTCACAAGCAAGAATTGTGAAGGAATATTAAAAAATAAATAAAATAAATAAAAATAATAATAATAAACCTGCCATTGAACACCAGACTTGACGTCTTCTATCTAACTGCTGTACTGCACTACTGGTTCATTAGCCTCCTCCTTCTCTTTGTACATACCCCAAACCCCTCCTGCCCTCTGGTACTCACTTTTCACCCTTCATCTGTTGTGAGAGGGACTTTCTCAGATTGCATATAATTAGTGAATAGGGCAAAAAGGGTCTCTCTGGCTCTTGTTGATTTCACTCAACACAACAAGTTCCAGTTCTGTAAATGTTACTGCAAATGACATTTTTTTAATGGCTGAATGGTATTCAGTTGTGCTTAATGTACAATTCCTCTATTCATCTATTAGCTGATAAATACTTAAGTGTTTTCTCTGCCATGGCTATTGTGAATAGGGCTGCCATCAACATCGGAGTGCAAATTTCTCTGATATGTTCTTTGGCCAGAGATCAAGGAGTGAGGTTGATGGACAGAATGACTTAGGGTATTTTGAGGACTCTTCATTCAGTTGTCAACAACGACTGCATTAATATATACTTACACTTACACTATATAAGAGATTTTTTTTCTCCACATCTTTGTTGCATTTGTTTTTTGTTTGTTTGTTTTGGGTTTTGGTTTTGTTTATTTGGTTTAGTTTTTGTTTTCTTCTTGATGCAGCCATTCTGACTGGAGTAAAGAACATCTTCCTTGTGTTTTTGGTTCCTGGTTTTATGGTGGTTGGTAACTCTGAGTATTGTTCATATAATGTCTTGCCATTTTGTATCTCCTGGTCAGAGATGCTTAAATAGTCTATTTTAAAATCAACTGCTGCCTGTCATTTCACTGCTCAGTTGTCTGAGATCCTTTTATATTCCAATTGTTTGCACCTTGTCAGAGGTACAGTTTGTGGTACTTTCTCTCCTTCTGCAACCTTCTTTATTCTGTGAATTATTTCCTTTACCCATGCAGAAAACTAGTACTTGTTGCTGATATTTTATGAAGTTTCTGCTTTATTTTGTTTGTTTCATTTTTAAGGTTTTTTTCTCATGCCTTGCACATGCTAGGCACTACTGAACTCTACTCCAGCACTTTTATTTTTGAAATGTCTGTCCGTCTGTCTGTATTTCTGTCTGTATCTGTGTTTGTATTTGTGTCTGTATCTGTATCTTTCTGTGTGTATACATGTGTTACTTTTTTAGATAACAACTTACTATAAAACTCATTCTGACCTTAAATTTCTTGTTTAGTCCAGGATGATCTCAAATTTAAGATTCTTCTGCCTCAGCATCCCAAATTTGAGTAGTAAAGTTATGCTAGTTTCCTTTCTGTTTTTAGTATAAACACCATGAACAAAAGTAACTTAGGGGAAGAAATAATTTATTTTGTTTATTTCAGGTCACAGTCTACCTATGAAGGAAGTCAAGGCAGGAATTCAATACAAACCTTCTCTCTATTCCACACAGCATTGCCTTTGACCAAGGAACTCACCCAAGTCAGACAACATCAGGCTGGTACTGCCCAAAGTTCGGAAATAATTCCCCTATATTACCTTCAAGCTCTTTCCTAATTTTGGTCTTATAATCTCAGATTTATGTCTTTGGTCCATTTTGACTTGTGTCAAACACAGGAAATTAAGATGGGCTTGTATCTTATTCTGAGTCGTAAAAAGCTTCTCTATTTAGTACTATATTAATTAAGTTTCCATTGATATGATAAAATATCATGACCAAGGCAACTTATAGAAGGAAGAGTTTGAGCTTATGGTTCCAGAAAAATAAAAGTCCATCGTAGGAAGGAGCCAGGGGCAGCAAGCAAGCATGATAATCAGAGAAAGGAGCTGAGAGCTCATGCACTCAAGTGCAAGCACAGAGAAAAGCAAGGAAACTACAAATAGGGTTACATAATCTCAAAGCCCAGCCCCAGTGATATACTTCCTCCAGCAAGGCCACACTGCTGTCCCTCATAAAGAGTAATACCAAGAAAGAACCAAGTATTCAAATACTATAACCTACAGAAGACTTCTCATTCAAACCATCACTGGTATGATGCCAGCTATAGACTTGTTTATTTAGTCTACAGGTACATTCCCCTGTGTCTAATTTGTTCTAATTTTGATCACGAAAGAATGATTAAATTTTAAGAGGAATGTTCTGATCTAGTGAAATGCTCACATGGATGTTGATGACCATGTTGTTGATATGACTTGTCACATTCTTTGATGTGTATAGATGGAACATCCTTGCATCTCTGGAACAAATACTACATCAGAGATGACAGTCTTCTAAATATTCAGTTTGCCAGTGTTTTGTTGAAGTTTTTAATCTCTCTTCATCAAGGATAACTGTAGATTTTTGGTGTCGCTGTGTCATATCTGATTTCTGTGTTGGGGTAATGTTGTCTTCATAGAATGAGTACAGTAGAATCCCCTCCTTTTCAATAATTTGAACTATCCTAAGAAAATCTGGTGTTGAATCTATTTTGTGTATTTGATATTTGGTCGTGGGCATTTCTTTATTCAGGAGCTTTCTGCTATTCTACTAATTGAGTCTTGCTGCTCATTGTTGGTATTTAATTCAGGTTTTCTTTGTCTCTTAAGTTATGTTGGGATCAAGTCAGGCCTTTACACCTACTAGGTACACACTGTTCCACAGAACTACACCCCCAAACCCAGGGTTCTATTTCTTCATTGATTGATATTTGATTCATTGTTGGTAAGATGTATTTCCGCTTTTCTTCAGCATAATTCATTTTGTGGCAAATGGTTGTTTATAATAATCTCTAACAATCCCTTGTCTGTCAGTTGTAATGTATCTTTTTTTTTAATCTGGTTTTACTTTATCTCTTGTTTTTCTTAGCTAAGAACTTGTCAATATTTTATCTTCCCAAAAATCCAGTTCTTCCTTGCATTATTTAGTCTGTATTTTGTGTATTTCTGCTTTCTCTTTTTTTGATACAGTTGCTGGTTTTAATAAGCTTGTCCCTTGCAACTGTTTTTTCTCCAGTAAGTTTTAGTATGCTGCATTTCTGTTTTATTTTTATTTTCTCAAAATACTTTAAGTTTAGGGTAGAGTCAGCTCATATAATCAAGTTCTATGTTATAAGTGTGCAGTGTTTTCAGTAAGGGCTCGCCTTCAACCTCTGAGAGGCAAGTAAGGACAACAGCAACATTTATACTCATTTATGAGTTACTAGACCACCCCAACAAATCACTAGAGGAGAGAGATTTTCATGGCTGGTATTGGGGATTTTGTTAGTCTATTATTCTTATGGAGAGCATAACTTGTCAGCCCAAGTGGCATAACTTTCTTTGGGAAGTGTGTGTGTGTGTGTGTGTGTGTGTGTGTGTGTATGTTTACACTAACATGCATTGTGTGCAAATTTAGATAAATATAACATTATTCCTTGAGGTGTTATCAAGCAACGTTGATGTTTTTTGTCTCTCCTCCTCCTCCTCTCCTTCTTTATCGACTTCATACCCATTCCCACTTAGAATCCCCAACTCTGTATCCCTGTTTTTCAATTTCAGCTTCATATCAACTGCATCCTTCTTAATCCCTCTTCAGCACTACCTGCACACTGTCCCTTTATACTTTCCTAGTTCTACATTTACATTATGTTGTACACTCTACTTCATCTGAGGATTTGGGGCTAGAAGCCACAAATGAGAGAGTGTGTACAGTGTCTCTCTATCCATGTCTGGGTTTCATCACTCAATGTACTCTTTTCAAGGCTCTTCCATGCACTATAAATGTCATTGTTTTGTTTTTCTTTATAGTTTAATAGTATTCCACTATGTATATATGCCACAAATGCATTACCCACTCATCCGTTGAAGGACATTTAGTGTTCTTTTCCCCATCTCCTAGATATTGTGAGTAACATGATGATACATATTGCCAAGCAAGTGTCTGTGAAGCAGAACATCTAGTCCACTGGGAAATGCCAATGATTTAGTTTCAGGTTTGCTGATACACACACACACACACACACACACACACACACACACACGTGTGTGTGTGTATATATATATATATATATATATATATATGCATATTTCTCCATATGGATTTCAAGAATGGCTGTACCAGCTTGCATTTCTACTGAAAGTGAATGAAGTTTCCCTTTCCCTACATCTTTCCAGCATTTGTTGTTAGTTGTTTTATTTATCTTATTCATTCTGACAAAGATAAGATGAAATCTCAGTTGTTTTAATTTACATTTCCCTAACTCCCAAAGGTGATGAACACTTTTTGAGGTATTTCTTAGACATCTTTATTTCTATGAAGAACTCTCTGTATAGATCCTGAACACACACAACACCCCTTTTATTTTTGAAATGGGTTGTTTCCTTATTTGTTTTTTGCTGTTGTTGTTGGTTTAGTTTGTTTTTATATATTCTGAATATTAGTCCTCTGTCAGGTGTATGCCTGACAAAGATATCCTCCTGTTCTGTGAGTTTCTCCATGACTCACTTGGTTGCTTCTGTAGCAGTCCAGAAGCATCATAGCTGTAGAAGGCTGCAGTTGACAGTTGCTGACCTTCATTTATTAGTTCTGGAGTCTTGTTGACAAAGTCCTTTCCTACATCTATATCTTGGAGGATATCACCCATGTTTTCTTCTAGTACTATTTGAAATTGAGATCTTTGATGTACTTGGATCCTATTTTTATGCAGAGTGGTATAAATGGATCTAATTTCACTATTCTCTATGTGAATATACAATTTTCCCTTCATCATCTGTTGAAAATTTTGTCCTATTTTTCCATGCATGTTTTATTTTGTTTTGCATCCCTCATAATGTACATTTCTTTCCCCTTTTTTTTCTATTATAAGTGGCTGTTGTTATGAGTACTCATATTTATTCCACTGCTCTGCATGCCTGTTTTGTGCCAGTACTATGTTCTTCTATTACTGTGGCTCTATAACATGTCTTGAAGTCTGGAACAACAATGCCTCCAGTATTATTTTTTAAGATTTTTTTTTCTATTTCTGTGAAGAATGTTGTGGGTATTCTGAATGGTATTGCAATGTGTCTATAAATTGCTTTTGATAGGTTAGTTATTAACCTAAAAGCCTTCTCTTGCTGTCCAGCTTCCATGGAATACTATGGGAGCTGCCAAGAAAGTTAAGCTATTAAGAATCCTACCCAGCTATGACAACACCTACAAAGCACAACATGGATCAGAATGGTATAATGTATGCTAGGTACAAAAAGTGACACTTACAAGTTGGCAGTAACCAACAAATATCTAAGTGGACTTAAAATCCATTCACCAAGCAGGAAATGAAGCCTTATACTAAAAATCTAGCCAGCTTTCTTTCACTCCTGAGGTCTTGAATCTTTTATTAGGGAATCTATTACTGACACTTTGCTAGGCCAGCATTCCTAATGGCATTCTAAATCTTAATCTTATACCCAAAGATAAAAAGATAGCTATTTTCTCTCATAAAAGGAAACCACAAATAAAAACAATGTAGAGATCAACAGATGTGGGTGAGTCTAGCCACAATGGATACATCTACAGAACAGCTTCTGCATCTATAGCTCAGAGAACATCATGGAAGAGAGGACGAAAGATTGTAAAAGCCAAAATAGCAAGAAGTCATGGTGTCTTCTGGAAATGGCTGCATTAAAAAAGAAAGCTCTTAAATAATGGCAATATTAGTAGATGTGCTAATACAGAAGAGAAAAAAGAATTATGGCGAGTCTCACCTCTATACAGAAAAGTGTAGGCAAATAATGAGTGCTGAGAGAGAATTAGCCTTTCCCAGGAATAAGCCCCCTAATTAATTATCCAACACAAAGTAGTCAGTCTTGAAACAATATCTGAACAAACAACAAAAAAACAGACTTAGAAAATTTTATTTATATATTTATACATACACATGTAAATTTGTGTAACAATACTAATCAAAAAGAGGAGTATATCAGTTTAAGAGTTAGGAGTGGATATGGGTGGAGCTGGAGAGAGGGTACATGTGAGGAGGCTAGAGAAGGGAAAGGAAGAAGAATGTGATTTAATTATATTTTACTTACAAATGTACAAATAAAAATTAAATGCTTTGCAATTCATTTTTAATTTTTTCCTCTACCTCGTTGGTTGTTTGGACATAAGTTTTACTTTCTGGGTATTTGAATAGCTACATGTAGAAGAATAAGACTAAGTTCTTATTTTTCACCTTATATAAAACTCCAAATGGATTGAGAATCTCAGTATAAAACTTGATACCCTGAACTTGAAAGAAAAAGGTAAGAAATATATTTGAAATTTGTATCAGTTCCTCTTCTTTTGCTGCAATTAAAAAACATCATGACCAGGAGAAGTTATAGAAAGAAAGAGTTTATTTTGGTTTACACTTCCAAAGGGATAAGTCCACCAGAGTAGGAAAGCAAACCAATAAACAGCAGGTATGGTGGCCAGAGCAGAAGGCCAAGAGCACACATCCTCAATCACAAGCACAAAGCAGAGAGATAACTGAGAGTGGAACTAAACTTCAAAACCCAGCCTGTTCCTAGTAACACCCTTCCTGCAGCAAAGCTGCACCTCCTTAATCTTCCCAAATAACATCAACTGGAGACCAGGTTATTCACAAAGTCCAGAGACTATAAGAAACAATTCTATTTCAAATCATCACAAACTTTTAGACACATGAAAAGACTTTCTGACCAGGACCAAGTAGTGCAGGCATTATGACTAATAATTAGTAAATACTTTTCAAGTTTTTCTTTCTGTTGTTACTTAAGTTCATTACATTATATGAAATATGGTATTATTTTCTAATTTTGATATGAATGGTTCTTATATGGATTAAGAACGAGCTTAACCTATTTGAGAGAACATACTATAGATGTCTAGAATGCAGTTTCATAGTTTAAATGATTTCCCGGAGTCATGGTTCTCTAAAAACCCTTGAAGCTTTTTAGTCTACAGGATCATCAGTTGATTGGAGGAGTGAGTTTATTATTTATAATCTGGATTTGTTTGTGGCTATTTTTCAAACAAAAATCTATATTCTATAAACATGTGGTTATCGTCCCTGTGTCAGAACTAGATGGTTCCTAAACCTAAATTTCCTAGAGGCATTTGAAATAGTTATGTGGATAAGTGCCAAGAAACAGAAGTCTGCACTTCCAATCCTATAGCTAGGGAGAGCCGAGATACTTGCTTAGTCATTGGCGCAGGACTCATTGTGGAAGGACCATCCCCAGACTTCTATGTAACATATTGATTGGTATCTACCTCCTCCTGGCATGTTCAAGAGATATGCTATTGTCTCTTCCTCTAAAAGTTAATCTAGTTGGGCATATAAATATCCTATCAAGTTACTGCCCCTCCAGAAAGCAAGTCTACCCTAAGCTGTGCTGAAGAGGTAGGGGGCTAATACTACATTAATGTGACAGTTTAGTTTCCCTTCCAGAGTCACTGTATGCAGTCACTCCAAGGCAGCCATGAGGCTCTGTCACATTTCTACATCTTTCTAAGACATAACTTTCCCTCTCTATTCTCTTCCATCTTTCAGATGCTGTCTGGAGAAAGTGTGCCTCTTCTAGTACTTTGCTCTTCTTTACTCCTTCTGTAAGCCTCCTCTCCTCATCAAGTGATTCTCAGAATGCCATGTGGCGGACTTCCATGCCAGCTTAACTCAAATAGCTTGGCCATTTTCCTCTTCCTCTTCTCCATTTTTCTTCTCCAGCTATTTGCTGAGGGTTCTTTTAAATACTATAGCAATGGTCCTCAAGCTTCCTTTGAATACATTTCTAAATTATTTTATTAATAAGACTAAGAACGTGAAGAACAGATGCTCATTCTCTAATACCATGGAATAGGGCCACCCAGACTCCCTAAATTTTCAGGTAAAATGTCTTTCCCCCACTGTATTATTGCTCCTCTGGTGTTGTCTGGAGTTGGGAAAGGAACAGATTGTACAGTCTTGTATCTATCAGTTTTGCAGTATCCACCCAGAGTGCTGAGTCAGGACCAATGTAAATTCAACCGTGACCTCCCTGCACCTGTCATATAGTTATGGTCCAAGACCACAATAGCCACTAAGACCGCTATATATGATGCTAGCCAGAAAAGAAGTCCTTCTTCCTGGGACCACATTGTTCTACCCAGCACTAAGATATGTCTTCAAGCTCCATACACAGACTCTATCCTGGCCAGGGGCCGACAGACTCTACAATGTCAACATTCATTTGCCTAACTCTAAGTTACAAACACAATCCTATGCTTACTTCCTGGTTTTAATCCAGCAGGACTGTTGTTTCTTTCTTTACTACCTGGTGTTGGAGTCATGTATTAGAGACATTTTCTTGACCACCTATACAAAACAAGTTCAGGGTTTCCACCATTTAGCAGTAGTCTGAAGGCAGGCATCTTAAGTGGCTAGCTGGTACTCAATTTCACTATGCAGGTCTGGAGTTAGGTTTTAAGTTCTAAAGTGTGGAAAGTATATACCCTCTCTCCCAAATAAGAAGTGTCTCCATAATGCTTTGCTAGGAGTAGGGGCAACTGTAATTAATATATATATATGCCTTTTCTACCTTCCTTTTTCAATACATCTTTCATTATTATTATGCTAATTTCACTTGTACCTTGTTTTCTTGTCTCTAAATTCAAATTGATGTTTCATGGGGCTAGTCTTCACCTGCCATCTGACTCTACCTCAAATTACTGACATTGAAATGTGTATCAAAAGATGTTCATATATCCCAGGAGAAATAAAGAGTACATATACAACTTTGGAATCAAGAAAGGTGACAAAAGGTGTGAATGAAAGTCTTAGGTTAAATTATAATGGTTCTTGCATGGCAAGTTAAAAAACACAGTGCAATATTTATACTGGAACTCCAATCCTTGCCTGAAGTCCTAAGGATGCTAATGCCTTCTGTATCTAACAAGGTCAAAGCTTAATGTCTGAGAGCACATCAGTCAAAGATACAGGACATAAAAAGAAAGTAGCAAAGATAAGCATGTTAGATATTCAACCAGAATATCTATCTGATTTATCTCATCCCACTTCAAAGCTAAAGGTACAGAAGTAGGTCATGGCCCTGAACCTGCATTTGTCGTGGTCTGAAAGAAAATAGCACTGTAGACCCATAGGGAGTGGCACTATTGGGAAATGTGTCACTGTGGGCAGGCTTTAAGCTCTCAGAAGCTCTAGCCAGACCTAGTGGCTCACTTTCTCTTCCTGCTGCCTGCAGATCTCAGCTCCTTCCCCGGAGTCCTGTCTGCCTGCATGCCACCATGCTTTCCACTGTGATGATAAAGGATTAAACCTCTGCAATGTAAGCCAGCTCCGATTAAATGTTTTTCTTTATAAGAGTTGTCATGATCATAATATCTCTTCACAGCAATAGAAACCCTAACTAAGACACCATGGATTTGAGGAACAGCAGAACCTCCCAAAACAGACCACAACTCAGATGAGGGCAATTAAAGGTGAGGCTATACCCTAGAAGAGAAACCAGATTCAAGTCCTCAAGCAATATGGAAACAGAATTAAGACAATGATCAGCCAGATCATGTGGCCAGAAGTGGTTGATTTTGCATACCTTTTACTGTCTGTTCCATTTTCCCTGTGTTTAAATCCAAATCTCATGCCAGTACTTCCAAAGATAAATTTTGGCTCACTTAAGCACTTTATTTCTCTTTGAAAACCTTGACTAATTTCCTTTATCTGCCTTTGCCACTACTTTCATTGGTGTTTTGGGTAGGATGGCCAATCCTGGCTTGTCACAGCTACTAAAGAGGGTATTTTGTCCTAAAATTCCAGTTATAGTAAGTATGGGGGAGCATGATTTTCAAGTTAATTTTAAAATATATAGTTAAATGTATGTTATAAATTCAAAGTAAACAGTAAGATTAAAAATGCAATCCACATACTCCAGCATAATAGTTTAAGAAAAATATATTTAACCAAAACAATACAAAGAAACAAAAACTTTGGCCTAGCTCATGAGGCACAGAGGGAACACCTGTAATTCCAGCTTCTCAGGAGAAGCAGAATAACAGGTTCAAGGCCAGCCTAGAAAAACTTAGAAAAACCCTCTCTCAAAAATAAAATGTATTTTAAAAGAAGCAGGAGGCTGGGGGAGAGGACAGAAGTGGAAGACTTGCCTCTCATGTAACTAACTCTGGGCTCAACTGTTTAATAAGAAAACCAAATCAATCAAGAACACATGGATTTGACTGCGTATGCCTGTGATCTCTGTGCACAGTAGACTGCAGGCCTAGGCAGAACTGAATTATTTTTTGACTGGATTTATGAAATCATGTCTCAAAACAAAACAAAGCAAAAGATAAACAAACAAAAACCTGTTATTTTCAACAGATCACAAGATAAAAATGACTAAAAACAAAATGTTCTATAGAACATATAAAGGCATATATCATTTACGACACTAAACATATACAGATTATCTTTAACTATTGAAAGTCAGTCAAAAATTAAAATACGAGATGAGTAAAATAGCACTCATGATACAATTTAAAAAATGTGCTCCTAAATCTTAATACACAGAAATGTTAAAATTAAAGGAGAAACAAATATATTCTGTAAAACCACAAGTCAAAACAAGGTGATATACACTATTAGTATCAGACATAATTTACATTACAGCAAAGCATTTTAATAAGAATAAATAGTGGACATGACATAATCACAATTGACCAATGATTACGAGTTTGGTAGTTATACCAATTTGCATGTGTCCTACCAAGACGATTTAAAGTATAGAAATTTTAACAAACTTAGGAGACAATAACAAGTAATGAAGATCTTAGCATGATTATATTAGAAACTGAATTTAAGCCTCTAAATCACCAGACAGAAGAAAGATTCACTGAACAATTACATAGTAGATATCAAGAAATCTAATATTCCAAATTTGTCTTATTGCGAGTCCTATAGCCAACATATATAGAACACTTTTTAAGAGAAAAATAATTCTTAGAACTTTTAAATGGCAAATGAATGTTCTTTGGGATATTTCTGTTAAACATATGTTTTCGCCTGCTTTCCCCTGGATTGCATGCTCTCTGACTTATGTCTTCCATGTGTCTACTGTAGAGTCATCCACCCATCAGAGGGTGTCTGCTGTGGCTGTGATTCGAGACTGATGCATCTCCTGGGAACATCCCAAGTTGACCTATGTCTTCCTCTTCAGTGTTTGAAGAGTCATTAGGAGTAGATTAAGTCACCCTGATGTGCAGTAAATTTAAACTTGTGGCTTGGAGCTCAGACATGTTCACTCTAAGTTTTATGAAGGAAAAGGTTTCCCTATGGGTCCTTGACTGCATTTAGAGCAAGATGTACGAGTTCAACAATTACTTGTCTCTTTGGAAGTCTGAGATATAGCACAAGGAATGCAGTTCACTAAATCCAAAGAATATGAACATTCCTTCTAATATCATACCCTCTAATATTATCACCACATTAGCCTTCTATGGTCTTTCCCAAACACAGTGGCCTGGGGAAATGTGCCCTCTGACTTAAGTCAATTACTCCTGGCCTCTATTACCCGGCTGGGATGCTTCCTGTTTTTACTTTCCCAGTGACATAGAAAAATTAATATGCTGACTTTGGAAGTGACAGAAATACTATAGCCTTATGTTAAGCTGATAACTCATCATATCATAACAGCCATTGCAACCACTGATGTCCACATATCCTTCATGTCTGCCAAACTCTTGACTAACCTGGTTTCATTTGATATCTTATAGTCAAGAAAAGAACTTTTGCCTGAATTTAAGATGTTTGGGACTAAAAGAATTAAAAGTGACACCCAGAAAACCACATGGCTGCATGGAAAATGTATCAGAACACGGCTTTTCTAAGTCAAATGTCACTGTTTCCTTTCTGCATCAGTAGTCTATTTCAAATTTGATTACCAGGCAGAGGTGCACAGAGTTCTGTGGGAACATATTTCACTGCTCTGGGCCATCTTGACCATACGTGGATGTACCCAAATTACTTATTTGGCAAAGAGAAAAATTTCCGGAGCCTGACAACTTGGGTTCAGATTCTGACTTATAACTCAATATAAACTTTGCAATCCTGAAAACATTTCTTAACTGCTCTTTGCTACAGTTTCTTTGGCTATAAAAGGAGGTGGATTTAACCCAGGTGATTGTGGGAATTTAGATCATTGCCATGCATCCAAAATACCTAGAATAGCCCGGCATGTATCAGTGGGTCAAGAAAGTTTTGCTGCTAGGAGATTGTCATTAAAGGAGTATACTAGGACTGTTGGAGGTGAGGTCAGTGCTTAATTGTTGGGACATCAGTAATATATTTATGCTATGATATAAAGTGAAAGTAAAAGAAACACTCCCATTTGAGGATGTGAAGAGGACGATATACTTACCACAACTAATGTTGGAAAGACATGTCTTTCCACAATGCCACATTTTCCAGAGGCAGGAAAATCGACACTTAAGCCAAAGTGGATGTTCTCCAAATTGAGTTTTTCCCCTTCCAGTTTCCAGCTCACTAATTCCCTCATACTCTTACTTTCCTGTCTTCTGTCTGAGATCTCTTTCAGAAAAGAATGAAGTGAGTGAACGAAGTATCAATGAGCCCAATGCTGGTGACAGCAGACATCACTCAACTACTACATCCTCTCTCTCTCCTCCTTACACCAGCTACTTCCCTCAAGTCTACGGCATCTGCCGATTCAAGTTCTGCACTTATTTGTGTACAATGTACAGAAGTGTTCAGCACATGTCAAGTAAAATCAACAAGAAACCTTGGATAAGCAGGGCAGTGGTGGTGCACACCTTTAATTCCAGCACTTGGGAGGCAGAGGCAGGCAGAATTCTTAGTTCAAGGCCAACCTGGTCTACAGAATGAGTCCCAAGACAGCTAGAGCTATACAGAGAAACCCTGTCTCGAAAAACCAAAAAGGAAAAAAGAAAGAGAGAAAGAAAGAAAGAAAGAAAGAAAGAAAGGAAGGAAGGAAGGAAGGAAGGAAAGAAAGAAAGAAAGAAAGAAAGAAAGAAAGAAAGAAAGAAAGAAAGAAAGAAAGAAAGAAAGAAAGAAAGAAAGAAAGAAAGAAAGAAAGAAAGAAAGAAAAGAAAGAAACCCTGGAAAATTTGTTCTGTCTCAATTGTCTGCAGACAATCATAAGTTGTGAACATCCCTTTGTGATTTCTCTGGTTTTGTTCTGCTCCTTTATATGAAAGTCCCTTCCTCTACCTGTGATGTCAGATTTGCTGTCAGACTCTACCAGTTCCTCCTCATCAGTACGTATCACTACCATGTAAGGCTGCCTTACACTAATACTGTAGTGGGTATAGGATAATTTGTTTCTCCCTTTAATTTTAATTTTTCTGTATATTTAGATTCAGGTGCCTATATTTTAAGAAATATTAATAAAAGTAACCAAAGGTGTGACTGGAGAGCTTAGGATATAATACAATGCTTCCTGTATGGTGCATTAAAAACCACGATGCAGTGTTTGCATTGTGACTCCAATCCTCTGGTGAAGACTTAAGGATACTAATGCCATGTCATTAAAGAGGTGTGCTGCTGCCCACTCCATTTACCAAGGTGAAAAATTAATATTCAAAAACACACCAGAAAAAGACACAGACATAAAAAGAAAATAATAGATGAGCTTAGAGACCTGGAAGATAATTTAAACACCATGTTGGAAAGAAGTTTCATTAAAGTGGCTGAAACAATATTAGTAGAATTAGAAGAAATGGTCACAGAAATGAGGCCCAACATATGTAGCTCAGATATGGTTCCCAAATACCAAAAAGGAGGAATGAATTACTCTCATAAGCCCCAGTGTCATTATGACATATTAATATAATAAAACTAGATGAAGAAAAAAATCTTAGACTCTACGAGGCTCACAGAGACAGATAATAGCTTACTTAATTCTTCTAACAAGAAGGGAGAGTAGCAGTGTGCTTGCAGACAATACCCAAACAAAGTGCTGCTAACGAATGAGAGAAAATAATAGCATTTTGCAAAGGTGTGAAGATTTGGGAACTTGCTTATCCATAGAAGTTCCCACACAAATCATACAGGATTGTATTTCTGAAAGAAGAAAACAAGAAAGATATTGGAATAAAATGTAATAAATAAAACTGATCACACAATCTTCTCAAATGTTCACTTTAACCTTTTTTTGCTTATTGTTTCATTATATTGTTCATTTTAATTTATTATGAACATACTCTTCGGATTGAAAAATATTAACTTTGAAAATTTTATACAATACATATTGATCATATTTATACAATATATATTGATCGTATTCTTTCCTCTCTGTCAATTCCTCCCCCTCCTTCTTTCCTCTCTGACAGAACCTTCCCCCTCCCCTCTCCCTCTCTCTCTCTCTTTCAAAAGAAATATATATGTATGTACACACACACAAACATACAAAGTAGAGTCCATTTTGTATTGATCAGGTATTCCTGGGCATGAGTTCTGCCATGCAGTGTGGCTCATATACCCACTGAGACTTTACTGGAGAAAACTGATTTCTCTGCAATAGAAAATGAACTAGTGTAGACACAATAGCTATCCCCTATATTTGAGAACCACACATCTTAAAGCCTTGACTTCTAACCAAAAACCTAATCCATTGTGATCAAAATAAGTATATGTACAATTTAAATTCTAAGTTAATACTTTTTTCAAGAAAAGAGTGAGAGCTCATAATACATAAAGGACACACATTTGCTCTCATCTGCAACCTGTGTTCTATGCAGCTAAAACTTCTCACCAGCAACTTAATTTTAGGAAGGCCCCTTTCTCTCTGCTCTCGCTTTCCATTGAAGTTTCCTCCTTCCTCAGCCCACATCTACTATAGACAACCTTCCTTCTGCTTAGCAAGCATCTTCTATGCTTTGTCACATACCCATAAGAGAAGTATCTACCTTTCCTTCCAGATTTAATATCAGCCTACATAAATAGATTTTTCTCCCAAGCCTCTGATCTTCCAGAGGAATGTCTACTCACATCCTGAATTCTTCCAACCCCTTCAGCGCCATGCTCACCCTCACAGAATTTTTATAACAAGTTGGAAACCTTGGCTTTTTTTCATCACGATTGATATATGCGTATGTGTCTGGCAGGTTTATTAACAGCAGATTTTAGATGCTAAGATAAAGTTTACATAATTGGGACACTCAGCAGATTAAAATATAGTCAGGAAGTTTGCTGGAATGATAACCATCCTCCTCCTACTTACATAGGGATGTGATATGCAGAGCAAGAAGATAACAGGATGTGAGGCACAAATGTGGAGGCTACAAGGAGCCCTGATTGAAGCATCTCCTCCCACCCTCACTCCTCAGCACCAACTCTGCATCACAGATAACTGCAGGACCCCTCTGGGAGGGTCAGGAATGCCTTTGAATGAGTCATGCTTTAAGACTAAGAGTCTAGTAGAAAAGAGGCCAAATTACTTTAGCTCATTAAAGTACTTTGTCAAATGCTAAAATTTGCTACCAACTGAGAATATTTTCTCAGGAGATGCTGAACAACGGGAAGAATGCCAAAAGTCAGCCCTGCTCAGAATAAGGGCTGAAATGCTGCAGGTTATCCCAAGACTGGGGAGAAACCAAAGAGCCCATGCCACTCTTTTCCATTTTTACCATGAACTCTCAACACAGTTTTATAGAGCTAGTGGTCCAGGACTTCAGTAGGCAACAGAGGGTCTCTTCAATTTATCTGCATTTTTATGTGTATATCTATCTATAAAGCAAATTGAAAATTCTGAGCAAATGCAGCTTCTCTCTTAACCCCACTATTTCATGAAGCTAGCCCACTGTACACCTTCTAAACTCGGTCCTAAGTCTTCAAATACTCAAGAACCCTCCTTAGATATTAGATATCAAATTCCTTCCCCTTTCAACTAATGAATGACATAACCATTGAAACTATATGGATTGTTTTACGCCTCTGGTATTTGCTGAAAAGAACAGTTCAGGATAACAGTGTTCTGCTTATGAGGAGAAAACTGAACCCAAAGTATCCCAGATGCCTCTTTTCTAAACATGTATGTAACATTTGTGTGTGTGTGTGTGTGTGTGTGTGTGTGTGTGTGTGTGTGCACGTAGTTAGGTCTCTCTGTGGGGGCATGATGTGTGTTTGATACTTCACTTGCAGAAAGAGAACAATTTGCAAATGTTTGTTCTTTCCTTCCACCATGTGAGTCCCAGGGATCAAATTTAGATGTCAGGCTTGGTGGCAAGTCTCTTTACCCATTGAACCTTCTTGCTGCCACAGACCAGCTACCTTCTTGTTAAAGCTGCATCTATGCAACATTATGTATCTTATCTCCTTGTTGTAACAAAATACACTGACCAAAGCAGGAGAGAAAGGGCTAATTTTGGCTCACAGTACCAGGGCATTCTCCACCATATGTAAGTCTAGCAGCAGAAACTTGAGGCAGCCAGTTGCCTTGTATCCACAGTCAGGCAGCAGAGAGAGATGAATGTCCAGGCTTGGTGAGCTTCTCCATTTATATGTGGTCCAGGAGCCAAGACATGATGTCATGCTAGTCTAAACAGGTGTAAGGTGGGTTTTACCACCAAAACTTAATCAAGATAAAGCATGCCCAGAGACTATCATAATCTAAACATTCTCAAAGGTGTGTTTGGAGGCTTGTCTTCTGGGTGAATCTGTCAGCATTGGAGTACAGAGACACTTCATATTACCACCCTCAGTAACACAAGGATGTCCCCTAAACATTTAGGGATCTCATCCCAAACCAAATCATGAGTTGTTGCTTTGATACAGTAAAGACTTTAAGAACTAGCAGAATTATGGCATAGATAATGAGTTCTATGAAGATATTTTAGAATAGACTTAGACATAAGAGTTAGGAAAAGAGAAGCACTCAAAAGAAAGTGAGACACACAAGATTATGAAAGTAGAACTTTCAAAGAAAAGCCAAAGTTCATTAAGTTTTACAATAATTATATATCAGACTCCTTAAAAGATGACTAATGCTGTTTAAAACTCCAAAGTCCAAATGTCATCTAAGACTCAAGTCAGTATCAAAACTGTCAGTTGCAGGAAAAATATTCAGCAGCTGGGACTTGTAACAGATGAATGTGTATTCCAATGGCACTGGGCAATCCCATCCCCCCTTCTCTGCTGTATGCTGCACAGACAATTTCTCTCTTGATTCAATTCCTTTCCATGCAGACAGCTTTTCTTCCATATATGTGCTGTGTGGGGACCTCTAAGATTGTTGGGTCTCCATTCTAAATTAGGCTTCCCCTTCACATCACACATTGTCCTCTCAGAGTTTCCTTCTAGGACTCTGCTGCTGCCATACGTTGCCTAGCCTTGACTGCTCTATAAAATGGTGGCCCATGACCCCCTCGATCTTGCATCTGTTATGTCTGTGAAACGAGAACCATATGGACAATTCTCCCAAGTTTACCAATTGCTTGAGATGTTGCCTGCCCCCTTAGATGACGTTCTGTGGGCTCATCCCAGAGAAACACTGTCCTAGGCAGTTGTTTCTGAAGACCAGTGAGTCTCCTTAGCTACATTCTCAATTCAAGCTTTGTCATTTCAAACAAATGTATGTTTTTCATGTTAGAGCTGTGAGGGAGCAGTCTTCCCTTAGGACCTCTAAGGGCTGGATGTTTCTTGCTGTCTCTTGGCACACACCTTTGTGGCAGTTTAACTTGCTCTAGCTCTTTTCTTCCTCTATGAACCACACATTATTCATATCTTTCTGTCCAACTTTTGGCTTTTTTTTTGTTCAGTGTAGACCTAGATAAATACAGTAAAAGGAGCCACACCACTTCCTGAATGATCATCTGTGTTGAAATTTCCTTTGCCAAACAATATACTCTGTTATCCTTAAATTCACTTTCTCTCAAGTTCTCAGAACACAGGTGGAATGAAGATTATTGGACAAAGTATCAAACAAGAGCCCTCTACTACTTCCTGATAGAGTCCTTGTTCCCCTCTGACCTGGGCCTCCACTATCTGCACTCACATCAGTCTTGTCTTTCAGACTTCCACCAAAAAGTCCTCTTAAGCCCTGTTCAGAATTTTGTCAAGCTTCAACAGCCTGAAGTTCAAAATTCTTCCATATACTAGCCACAAAACACTTTCAAAGGCCAAAGAACCACATGATCAGTTTGATTGGGGCATGACCCCATTTCTTGGTACCAGTTCTCTTAGTTTCTTGTCTTGTTAATGTGACAATATTCTAGCTAAATCAACTTGAAGTAGAAATGATTTCCTGTGGTTCACAGTTCTAGGATAATATCCATCATGTGGACATTGTGGCAGAAGGAGTTGGGCAGCTTGTCATGTTGCATCCACAGTCAGAAAGCAGAGGGTGTTGGGTATTTATGTTCAACCATGTTCTTTGTTTTTATTCAGTTCAGGCCCCAAGCCCAAGGAATTGTGCCACTGTTCTTTAGGATGGATCTTCCTGCTTTGATTAATGTGATGAAGGTAATTCTTCACAAACATGCCCCAAAGCTAGCATATTGAAAATAATCCCTCACAAGTGTACCTGGAGACTTATCACTTCAGTGATTCTAGGCCCTGTCAAATTGACAATTTACATTAACTATCACACTGAGGAAATGAGTTTCACTTTCTTGTCTATAAAAAGGGAATGTTGGCATTTATGAGTAGATAATGATAGAATATTTATAGTAATTATGTTTCTTATCTTACAGGGTTTCACAATATTTATGGAATACCTAATAATTAGCATGGCTCAGACTCTCATCTATTAACATGATAGAACAGAATTATCCTAAAGAATAGAATGCATGCACTAAATGAGTTGGTATATGTAAAGCACTTATATACTATGAATGAGAATTTGGTAAATATTAGCTGTTACAATCCTCTTCTACAGAACCTCTCCGATATTCTGAATTGAAGGAAACAAGACTGAATAGCAAGTATTTCATTTTTCAGTAGGAATGTTCTTAGCATAATGAGTGTCTCATAGCTTGTGATGAATGATTCCAAATATGGTCATGGAAGTAACTCATTTCCCTCCACCCATTTGTACTCTGTCTTGTGTAAAGTAAATGCAGGTAGAAGCAGACGACCATGTCAGTGGTGATGAGGAACTGGAAGAAACAACTGTATTTCGGGCAGACTCATCACTAGTTTTTTTTTTTTCAGATATTACAATGCTATGAGCAAATCCTTCCTGGATGAGCAAAGACATGTATCCATAAACTGGAGACACTAGCTGTTGAAGGATACCACTTCCTATTTTCTTGGTGAATGCCTCAGAAAACATGATTCTGAGAATTTTCAAATTTTCCACTCATTGTCACCACCCACTCACCCCCCAAGCTCACTCAGAATGGC
This sequence comes from Tokudaia tokunoshimensis, assembly GCA_036184795.1. Lineage (NCBI taxonomy): Eukaryota > Metazoa > Chordata > Mammalia > Rodentia > Muridae > Tokudaia > Tokudaia tokunoshimensis. Next base: position 48,095,686 of record BTHU01000022.1, read on the forward strand.
TGGAATGAGTCAAGAAGCTGTTTGGGAAGAGCAGACCTGGGGGAGGATTGTAGGCTAGGGCTGGCTTACTCAGCAGCTTACAGAGACCTTGGCATTTTGATGGTTTGGGGACAAAGGAATGTGACTTCTTCAAGTCACAGACCAAACCTATAAGGCATTCAAAACAGATCAATGGCTAATCCCCTCTGAGGAAATGAATGCCTACTTCCTTACAAAAATATCTCCTAGTGTGTCATGTTATCTGGTGATTACATTCTAGATGTGAGAGTTTAATTATTTCAAGCCACTTGATTTTTTTTCCCTTTTGTGACCTTGTGAGTCATCGTAAAGCCTTCTTATAGCAACTTCATGTAAGTTCCAGATGGTCTCTTTTGGGTTCTCCCTGTTTCTTCCTATGGCTTGAGTGAGAATTCCTCCCATAGGCTCAGCTCTTTAAACACTTGGTTCTCTTGCTGGCAGTACTGTTTGGGTAGGTTTAGGAGGAGTGGCCTTCCAGGAGGAAATACGTCACTCACTAAGGGTGGGCTTTTAGGTTTTCAATGCTATTTGTCATTCCTAATTTACTCTCTGTCTCGTTCCTGTGGTTTAAGACATGAGTTCTCAGCTCTCAGCTTCCAGTTCCAGTCACCGGGCTTACCTGCCACACTTCCCTATCAGGATGGTGATGAACTCTTAATCCTCTGGAACCATGAGCTCAAATGAAGTCTTCCTTTTCTAAGTGGCCCTGGTCATGGTGTTTTATCACAGCAATAGAAATAGCAAATCCATTCACCATGGCTGCCGGTTCCCTTTGTTCCTTCTCTCGCTGCCTCTAAGGAATCTCTAGAGCAATGTCACAATCCTTTCACAGGGGTCACCTAAGACCATTAGAAATTACAGATATTTACATTATGATTCATAACAGTAATAAAACTACAGTTAGGAAGTAGCAACAAAAATAATTTTATAATTGGGGTCACCACAACATGAGAACTGTGTTAAAGGGTCACACCATTAGGAAGATTGAGAACCACAACTTTGGAGTTTTGTAGTTACATATCTAGTCTTTTTTTACTTTTTAAGAATGGCCAGTAGCTCATAATCATCTTTAGTAGCAGACCTGTGTTTTCTTACTGTACAATTCATATTCATATCTGAAATGTTACATACAAGCCTTTTAATGTGTCTCTATAACATTGCAGAAGATCCATGTGTGAGAGCATGAAGGCATGTCCAGCACATAGGAACTCATGTGGCCCCAGTGTCAGGCCTCAGCACTATTAAAATCTTGCTGCTGAGATCAGGATGTTATCCCTTTTCTAAGCATGATCTCCCAGGAGATTGGCACCACCATCAAAGAATATGATAATGTGAAGAAAAGAAAATCAATTCACCTTGCCCTAAAAGAGACAAAGCCAGGGTCATTGTGTAACAGAACACTGCATATCTGCAGTTAACAAATGTGGCAGGCTTTCCAATTACTGCTTTATCAGTTCCATTTATGCCTTTATTCTCATCTTTTCTGTAGAGAGGATTTAGACATTCAAATATAGAATTTACCCATTTTCTATTATTTTTCCAACTGTATTAGGGGTATAATTATCATACCATAAAATTCACCTATTTATAGTGTTCAATTTAAATTCAGTACACTCAAAATTTTACAGTCACCACAATCTTAGAATATTTTTCTCAAATATAGTTATATACTTCCAAACACACCTGTGTTGACTGCTTAGACTCCACCATAGATGTTATTGTGATGTGACTGAAGGATGAGGGCATCAAACCATGGTGAGATCATAGCTACGTGAACTATTAGGAGAGGAGACTAATTAGAGGAAGCAGATGACCTGAGGCATGACTTTGAAGCATACATATTAGCCCTCTTTCTCTTCCTCCTTCCCCTTCTCCACACCACCCCTTCTGTCCTTCCTTGCAACCATGAGGAAATCTACTCTGTTCTACCACATGCAGCTTGACTTGATGTCCAACCTTATCATTGCCCTGAAAGATTAAAGCCAAGTATCCTCAGAATGAAAGTTCTAGAATCACAGGCTAAAATTAGAATTAGGTTTAGGGTTTATTTTTTATTTTTCAGACATTTTTCTTGGGTACTTTGTCACAGCAATACGCAGTGACTAGCAATACCTCCCACATATTCTCCCTGCCCTGCTGGTACTAATCATTTATCTAATTTTGTCCATGTGATAATGGTTTTGCAGATAATAAAACTGCCAGATCAAGGAAGACATGAAAAGCAGCTGAAACCGGGAAATGTGTGCCAGGCTTAGTGTTCCAAAGAGACTAGTGTGTACAGCTGTGAATATGAAATCTAAGTTTCAGAAGAGACTCCAAGTTCTTGGAATTTCCAGTTCTATAAGACATACATCGATGAGGGCTTCCAGTTCTGCGAGACATGCAACAAGCATAGAAGAAAGCTTTTTGTGCTGCAGATGGCAGGGCTTGGGGAATGAGGATGCCCAAAACCTTCAGATCTTGACTGATTGCATTATGAGCCTCAGATGCTGGACATGAGCCTCAAGACTCAAGTGTTTTACTCAATCCATTTTCATTTTGCTTTAGCTTAAACATTTTTTTTTGTTATGCCATAATTCTTCCATTTTGGAATAGCAATGTTTTATCTGTGCCATTAAACGTTAGAGATATGCATTTGGTTTAGAGTTTGCAGAGTTCCCTTTTAAGATATTTTAGACTTTCAACATGCATTAGTTACTTTTTCATTGTTGTGTTAAAACCTCATGACCAAAATCAACTTCTGAAAGAGTTTATTTTTAGCTTATGATTTCAGAGGGATGAGAGTCCATCATGGTAGGGAATAGACACAGCAGCAAGTAGCAGGCATGGTGGCAGAAGGAAACTGAGAGATCACATTGATCTCAAGCACAGAGCAAAGAGAGCAAACTGGAAAATGACAATGCTGTGAACTCTCAAGGTCCACTGCTAGTGATGCGCTTTCTTCGACAAGGCACCGGCACCTCCCCAAAGAGTGCCACCAACTGAGACCAAGTCCTCAAATATCTAAGCCTATAAAAGACATTCTCATTAAAACTACCACACAATCTTTAAATTGTTAAACTCTGTAGACTTTCAAAGTTAGATTTGTTGGATTTTACTTATAATATTGCCATTAGTCTGTGGGACAAGAGTGGAAGGTTATGACCTAAAAGTAATGTGTTTGGAATTCAAGTTGACAAGAGGTGGAGTTATAATGGTTAGTATTAATTATCTATTTGAAAGAATCAGAATCACCTGGAAGATCCCTGAGCATCTAAAGGAGATTATTTTATTTTGATTGTGCTAACTCAGGCAGGAAGACCCCCTCCCTTTAAGTGGCAATGCTTTCTGGATGGAATCCTGGACTATAGAAGGGAGAAAGGAGAGTCCCAGTTACCTCCAGGATATGTGGCACAGGCAGGTGGCGAACACCCAGAGGCCTGTCACTGGTGCCACAAGAGCCACTACTATGTGCAATAATATGGTAGAGAAATGGAAAAGAAACAGAGGCAGAACGGTTTGAGCATTATAAAGGGAGGCATGAGAGTGAAGAGAAATAGCCTGATGTGAGTAGCCTGCCCTGCCACCTGAGGGCATAGTGAAGTCTCAGCCCACGGTACCACTGAGGTCCATGTCTGGTTCCCTGCTGGTCAATCAGGAGCAAGGGTCTATGTCAATGTCCATGGTTCATATGTCCAGTAAAGACCATATGGATGTCCCTGGTCTGTGCTGCCAGCTAGAACCATGTTGATGTCCAAGAGCTGTGCAGAGTTGGTCCTGTTGCTTGATAGCTGCTGCACTTGGAGAGCAGGCCCTGCTCTCACCTGGCCAGTACAATATAGTTGACCCTGGTAGTAGGGGCTCAGGTGAGTCAGCCCTGAGGGTATGAGAGCAGGAGAGCTGGCCCTGCCCCTTGCCGGCTATGGCATTGGCTGAGCTAGCCCTGGCAGTGATGGAGAACTCACCATGGTGGTATGGTTGCAGAAGAGCTGATGGGATGACCAACTCATCTACCACCCAGGCCCAGATCCAGAACTTTGAATTGGCCTACCCTAACCTCCACCTCATCTATGAACTGCTAGAATTCATGAAAGGGCTGATCCTAGAGATATAAAGCTTTGAAATACCCATGACACAGGACAACAACAGGATTTCCAAGAGGAGGCCCAGTGAGAATTCACTGTTGATAGTGTAGCAGATGCAAGAAGCCTTAAACTAATGACACATCTCAATGAACATTTATTTACAAGATGTATGGACAAAAGGATGTTCCATGTGAGACACGGTGACACTTCAGCGTCCATGCCCAGATGTTCTTTATGTTTTGCATTGTCTTGGTTTTGTTGTTGTTGTTTTGTTTTGTTTCTTGGTTTTTGTTTTCTTTTGTGCAGGAAATAACAAGTGCAAATATGAACGGACTGGAAGATGAGTAGGATTGGGATACGTGATATAAAACTCACAAAGAATCAAAAAAAGTTGAAAGGAAGAAAGGAAGGCCCACATGGAAAAAGAACTAAGAAGCAGCGAGCATTCATTAGCTCTCGACTTTGGACTTCTAACGCCTTGACTTCTCTGCTATAGCTTGGACTGTGGGTCACAATAAACCCTTTGTCACTTCAGTTGCTTTCGTCAAAGTATTTTGTCATAGCAACAGAAGAGAACAAAGTTAGTTCTTTTCTTTTCATTACTTTTCTTTTCTTTTCTTTCTGTTGTCAAGATGAACAACAATAGTAGAGATCCTACACACAGTGTCTGGCTGATGCTCATTTACATAACACATTTGCACCAATTATATCACATTGTTTCTTAAGTAGCATCAGGCCAAGGCATTTTAATATACTCAGACTGTAGTACAAATGGTTCTTTTATGTGAGTTCTAGGACATCAAAGAATTGATTGTTCTAGTAGTTCCTATGGTGGGGCAAATACAATATTGCCACAGTTTGGACAAATTCTTATAGAAAATTCAAAACCTACATTCTTATCTTAATGAATAAAGCCCATACTATCCTCAGGAGAGAGTAAACACTTATTGAAAAATAGCTGCAACTTGTGGGACTGCTTACTGGGCAGAACCATGGGGTATCATGTAGCCACAATTGTTCAACATGAACCTAGGTTGTTGAACCTTCATGCTGTAAAGTCAGGTAAAAATACATCGTCATGCTGATCAGACCCTCATGTCATCCACCTCTACCATTCTTGAATCTGTTCCTAATTCTCATAACTAATAAATATAGCAGGAATCACATTAGCCTCAAAAATGGATTAGTAAAAAAAATGAAGATACAAGTTAGAAATAGACTATCTTGAAATCCACTCTGAAGGAGAATGGTCCTGGACAGCCAGTTAACAGCTAATTAACTAGAATGACTTAAGGACAGCTTCCTGTCATTGCCCCCTTACATCTACTTAGGTTGGCTTATGAACTGCATTTTTAGAGCCATGGAGAAGAAAAAAGAGATGGTTTCCATAGCCGGTTTCCTGAGCACCAAGGTTGAGGATTAGTTACTGCTGCTGCCATGTGTCCAACATGAAGGTGATCTATACACCAGGCAGATCTATTTGGTATTAATTACAATAGGCCATTTGAGTTAGAAGAGACTCGTCTGAATTTGAAACAAAGATAGATTCTGAGCACAGGTGTGCCAGTCTTGACTGCCGGGTCTTAGCCAGCACTATTACTAATGGCTTTGTTCTGTTGACACAATATCCCACATGCCATTGCATCAGAAAAAGAAAGTGTGACTTTCTCTGTGAATAAAGGAATTAACACAATAATCTTGTTTACCTGTCTTCTCAGAGATCAGCTTGGGGAACCTGTACTTCCCATCATAGGATCTAGCTAACTCAAAGTCCTAATTCCAACAGAAGAATCAGCAATTTAATGGTTCCACTGGACTTTGTGGCTAGAGGAACCTGATTAGTTCAGGCTCATTGTATCAAAAGATCAGGAGTCAAGATGTAACTTCACTTGCAAAAGTCATTGACTATTCATCATGAGGAACCCATGCTATGGTTGTCCAATCAACTCAAGATATAAATGTGGCTTTCTACTAAGGTAATACTCTGCAGTTTCATACCCTGCAGTTCAATTAGATAAGTCATGTCATAGCCATGATTTGAGAATATGGTGGCATAAGGGGCTCTGACTATCAGGTATAAAGAGGTCTTCGCTAAGCAACAGAAAGTCACAATCAGAGATGCTAGCCTACAAGATGGTCATCTAGAATAGATATTAAGAGAGGAATTGAGGGAGAATACATTGTAAGCCCAGTCGTGCTGTGGCTTCCTCCTACCAAAGTTTCTGTAGTAAATTAAACCAACTAGAACTTTGGAACAGCTGTTCCTAGGCAGGGGTAAATCCACTAGATGGAGTGAATAAGTTTGTACAGTGGCTTGGTTTCAGAAATAAAGCAAACCAACCAGAATTCTGGAACAACTGTTCCTAGGTAAAGCAAAGCCACTACGGAGTGAATACATTTGAACAGTGCAAGGTAAGAGCAATAGTGTTGTGCTGTGAGCTGTACTACCAAAGCTCTCTTCCATTTGAGAGTACCTTCCCCATCAGGCAATGGGAGCATAGGAGAGATAGTGTTTACAGAGGACCCTCTTTTGTAAATTATCATCAGCCAAAAGAAAATGTCTCTCTCAAAGCTGTGCCTCTTCCCTATGGACAACTTGTACCCATGAATAATCTTTCTGGGACACAAAGACCTGACTCCCTTGCCTCTATTAAAAATATTCTCAGTCCCATGCCAGGTTACCATATTTCTGTAGCTCAACGTCTGGCCAGCCTGCTTCCCTCATCATCTCAGCACTCTCTCCAATAATTATTTTGAATAGAGAGTTCCAGGTACTGGGGTCTGCTTTCTAGAAGACTTGACATAAAACAAATGGGCAAACGAATATTCAAACAACAATTATCATTTTCACCCGCCTCAACTCAATTTTTTTTCCCATGGGAGAAAGCATAGTTTTCAAGAAATGAAAAGTTTATGTTAGGTATCAAGATGAGTGATTTCACAAAGGAGAAACATGGCACCCCTGTTTCACACCCTTTTCTTTACCTTCTTTGTGGGATTTAACACTTCACTATTTATTTGCCATGTAATCTTGAAATGGTTATAAAACTCTCTTAACTTCACTTTCCAGGACTGTAAAATGGAATAAAGTAACTACATCTTAGGGTGAGGCACTAAATAAGTGAAGTTAGTATACTTACAGTTCTTTATAGAATAAACAACTAAACATTTAGCAACTATCCTGGTTAGCTTTAGTTGACAGCTGGGGAAAAAAACACAACTGAAGAAACACTTCCATCAGACGGCCCTCTGGGCATGTCTGTTTGGAATTTTCTTAATTGCTAATTGATTGTAGGAAGATTCAGCCCACTGTGAGCGGTACCACGAACCTATGGCAAGTGAAACTCTAAGGTAGTTGAACAAGCTAGTAAGCAACCTTTAGCTATGGTCTGTGCTCTAGTTCTCACCTCTAGGTTCCTGCCTCAGATTCCTTCTATGGTGAGATGTAATTTGTAAGTCAAGTAAATCTTTTCCTTCCCATAAATTGCTGTTGGTTATGGTATTTATCACAGCAGTGAAAACCAAACTAAGACTGCATTAAAAACATACAGTAACCTAATGAGTTGAAGTGGAAACGTCTAGTTCTTTGCAAAGTAATGTCAAATGATGTTTTGCTTGGGCACACAGGTGAAAAGATGTCTTGCTAAAGCAAACTTGTGAAAGACTGTGTTCCTGAAGCAGGCACAGGTGAAAGGATGTATGGAGTTAGCGAATACATGAAAGGATTGACTCTTGGTGAAGGAGTACAAATATGAACTCAGAGACAGTGGGAGACGAGCACTGAGCCTTGGTTTGGTTTGCTCCACCTCATTAGTCTTCATTAACAACATGCATGTATGGGTTCTCCTTACATAGCATTGTTGAGCTCAACTTGTAATAACATGACCATTGAGAGAAACTCACCCAAGAACTGCTCTCAAGTTTTCTGCAGAAGTTTGCTGCTTCTGTGGCCTCACCTCAGGCTGGTTGGGGTTGGGAAATCTGGTAGTTTCTTCAGGATTAAACTACAACTGCCTGGTCTCTGCTTGCTGAAAGAACTGAACTGTGTAGCTGCTTTTTCATGCCTGGTGTCTACTTGTCTGGGGAGGGGGGTACTGGTTTGCAGCTGCTAAGTTGTATTTGATGTTTGCTATGAGACTGAACTGCTGCCAAAGAAGATCAAGCTCACCCCCAAAGAACTATTGCTGAATAGGTCCACTTCCCCCATATCCTCTCCTCATAACTTTTCTCTTCTACTACCTCTGTTGGGTGATGGGATAGAGGAGAGGCTGAACCTTTATTTAAAGTATGTGGCAAAAAATTTATACCTACAAGGAGTTTTAACAATAATACTTAATTTGGAGCAGCTATGTTTTATATACCAATCTTTTTCTTATCATTTCTTTGCACCCAAAGCTTCTTTTCTTTTCTTTTTTAAATTGTTTATTGATTCTTTGTTTCACATCATGAACTCTAGTCCCACTCGTCTCTCTGTCCTCTCCTATCAGCCCTTCATCCTTGCAACCTCTCGGACAAAATAAAACAAGCAAGCAAACAAATAAACAACTATAACAACAACAAGCTCAAAGCATAGAGAACATCTCATCATGGAAGCTGTTTTATGTTACAATGTATCTTTCTGTATATCCCACAGTATATCCCTCTGTCCACACATCTTCACTTGCAAATGTTCGTTGCAATGAGTCATTGGTCTGCATCAAGTTCTCTGGTTTCTGTGACAACACTGGATCTTCTTCAGGCCTCTTCCTGGTTATCCTGTTGTTGCCCTGTGTCATGGAGATCATTCAACGTTAGAACAACATGACTGTCCTTTTCATGCATCCCAATCATTTGAAGATGATAAAGATTTTGAGGGGGGCTAATTCAGAGCCCTGGATCTGGGTCTGGGTGGGAGCTGAGCTGGTCAGCCCACCATCTCTCTCTTTCATCCACACCACCAGAGCAAGTTCATCAGCACTGCTCCAGCTAGCCTGCCCAATGCTACCATCAACAGGAGGTAGGGTCAACTCTTCTGCTTGCATGCCTTCTTCAGGGCCAGCTCTCCAGAACCCACACCTCCAGAGCCAAGTCCATTGTGCTGTCCAGTAAAGGTTCAGGGCCCATTCTCCCAAGTGCCGCACCCTGTGAGGGGTTGGGCCAGCTCTCCTTCTCTCACACCCACAGGACAGGCTCACCCCTGCCTTCACCATCAGAACCAACTCCACTGTGTGGCCCAGGCCAGGTAAAGAACATGCTCTCCCAAAGTGCGGCAGCCAATCAGCTGGCAGGACTAGCTCTCCCACTCTCACGACTCCAGGATCAGCTCTCTCAACTGACTCAGGTGTCGAGAGCCAAGGGGGCAGAGGGCATCACCCACCAAGCCACCTCGTAGCAGAAGAGTGGCAGGACCAGCTCTGCTGCGCTTTCACCTTCAGGGCTAGTTCACCTGCCAGGGCCAGCTCTACTGTGCTACCCAGGTGAGGTGCAAGGCTCACTCTCCCAAGTGCTGCAGCCAGTGAGGGGCAAGGCCAAACTACCTGCTCTCATGGCCAGGGACCATCTCTCCCAACTACCCCACATGGCGAGAGGGGGCAAGGCATCACTCTTGCACCCACATCACCCCACAGAAGATGAGTGGTGGGACAAGCTCTCCCATGCTCTTGCCCTCACAGCTGACTCACATGAACACCTCACCACTAGGATACTGCAGCTGGTGAGGGACAGGGATAGTTCTTCTAAGCTCATGACTCTGTGGACAGCTGTCCCAAGTGCCAAAGGTGGCAAGGGGTGGGGGTCATCATTATCTGCACCCACATCACTCCATGATATATGAGTGGCAGGTCAGCTGTCCCATACTCACTGACTTACCCACATCTCAAACACCAAAACCAGCTCCACTTTGCTGCCTGGGACAGGTGCAGGGCTCCCTTTCTCAAGTTTTGCAGGCAGTAAGAGATGGGGTCAGCTCTCTGGAGTGCCATATCCAATGAGGGGTGGGGCCAGCTATGCTCAGCCTTTGGATATTCATGTGGTCCCTGGCAGCTATCCCAACCAGAGATATTCCCAGGTTCTCTTGTAGTAATATGAGCCGTGGACATCGATGCCAATCCCCGTGACTGAGTAGCCACAGACTCAGACATGGTCCTCAACAGTAGCTGAAGCTAGGACCTCACCATGGCCCCAGGTGGCAGGACTCACCACTCATAACAGGCTACTTTTCAGGCTCCAGTCACCAGTTTCATCTCTATAATGCTCAAGCTACTCCAGTTCTCTCTCTTTCTCTCCATTCTGATTACCACATCCTCACCCATTATGGTGGCTCCCACTGCAGACCAGCTATGTGTCTGGTAGGCCCGTGGGGATGTCATTTATTTGTGCTATATGGCATGGCAACAAGTGAGTGTCTATGTCCCACCTGTGCCATGTGCTAGAGGGCAGGTCTGTGGATGGCATGATGGTCCACAGGTCTATCTTCTTCCTCCTATGCTGTGCTGCCTGGATTTGATTTGATTTGATTTGATTTGATTTTTATGAGTTCTAGACATAAAACAGCTTTGGCCAGTATACTGGCTGGTTTGGCCAACTTGACGCAAGCTGGAGTTAACACAGAGAAAGGAGCCTCCTTTGAGGAAATGCCTCCATGAGATCCCGCTGTAAAGCATTTTCTCAATTAGTGATCAAAGATGGGAGGGCCCATGTGGGTGGTGCCATCCTTGAGCTGGTAGTCTTGGATTCTATAAGAAAGCAAGCTGAGCAAGCCGGGGGAAGCAAGCAGGTAAGTAACATCCCTCCATGACCTCTGCATCAGCTATAGCTTCCTAATCTGCTTGAGTTACAGTCCTGACTTCCTTTCGTGATGAATAGCAATGTGGAAGTATAAGCTGAAAAAACCCTTTCCTCTTGCTTCTTGGCCATGATGTTTGTGCAGGAATAGAAACCCTAAGACAACCAGCAAGCCAGGCATAAAGCTAGGATGAACAAAGGAATGCCATCTACTCTGCCCTTAACTAATATAAGAACAACACTGCCAACAAGGTGTCTCCTTGCCCATTGCAAGGGGCAATACCCCACAGCAATTATGACAAGGGATTTACAAAGAAGGAATAAATTATGAGAGTAGGCCAGTATCTTAGCACTTTTTCATATTGTTATAATAGAATGCTGAATAGTTGGTAGTTTATAAACAACACAAATGTGTCTCTTAGGGTTCTAGATTCTGGGAAGTGCAAGATACTTGCACTGGAAATCATGAAGTCCTTTCTTTCATGTCATGTATTACATAGGAATGTGACATCCTCAAAGGAAGAACATATGCATCAGTCACAGTTGAGCTCTTCTATAACAGCACCTATCCAGGCATGAGGGAAGAGCCTCACAGCCCATTACCTCCCACTAGACACCACCTTCCAATACATCTGCATTGGGATGAAGTTTCCAATGCATACATTTAGGGCACACATCCAATCCGTGGCTGTTGACTAAGCTAGGGAGTCCTCCATGGGAATTTCTCCCTCTTGCTCTGGGTGAAACAGTCAGACTGAGGAAACATTTCAGGTATGTAGGATTTAGGATGGAGGGTGATGGGCTGAAAGACAACTTTTGCACTAGTGGAAGACTTTCTTTCTCAGGTATGGTGAGATATTGACCTAGTGAACCTATGGCAAGATGCCACAGTTGAGCAGGGAATTTGGAGATCACAAGTCTATCCTCTGGATGAGGGAAGTCTGAATAGAAATAGGAACACTGGGCTGCCCACATTTAGGGAGGGTCTTCCCACATCTAATAACTAATAAATAAAGAAAAAGTCTTCACAGACATGCCTATAGGCCAATGTAATCTAACTAAATCTTCCTTGAGACTTTTGTGCTAGGAAATTTAAGATTGCATCAAATTGACAGACATAACCTTTACAGATGGTGTCTTAGGGTGTTTATAGCTGTGATGAGACATCATAATCAAAGAAACTTGGAAAGCAAAAGGTATAGTTAGCTTACACTTTCATAGCACTGTTTATCATCAAAGAAAGCCAGGACAGGAGCTCTAATCAGAGTAGTAACCTGGAGTCAGGAGCTGATGCAGAAGCCATGAAGGCGCATTGCTTACTGGCTTGCTCCTCATGGCTTGCTTAGCCTGCTTTCTTTATAAACCCAGGACCACCTGCCTAGTGATGTTTACCACCTGAAATGGGCTGACCCCTCCCCCATAATCACTAATTAAGAAAATACCCTACAACCAGATTTTATGGAGGCATTTTCTCAATTGAAGCTCCCTCCTCCCTGATCACTTTAACTTGTGTCAAGTTGACATAAACTAGCCAGGCAAATTCAATTGAGTGTATTCAAAACACTGAGCCCAGGTCTTCTAAGATTGAAGCAGGAAATATGGAGTTTTGTGCAAAGAGCAGCCACATGATTTTGAATCTGTCGTCTCAGAAAATCCTTTTATATAATCTAGCATCTCCAATATGATGTACCTCCAGATATGCACAGACTTAAAGGATATCACCTTTCAATGCCAAAGTAGTCCTTTAAGACACAGGCCTAACTGTGCCATTAATATGGTAGTTCAAGCCTGAGAATGCCATGTGAATGAACTGAGATGCACCCACAAGACAAGGTGTAATTACAAACTTCCAAAGTTCTCATTTACAATCTTTCCCATTGATTACTGAGATGAGAATACATTGGGCACAGAATTAAATAAAATGCTGTAAGATTTCTTGTACTGGTCAGAGTATTCTAGAGTCACAGGACTTACAGAATGCCTCTGTATAGTGGGGGAATTTATTATAATGACTTACAGTCTGCAATCCAACTAACCCAACAATGGGCAGCCATGAATGGGATGTCCAAGAATCATGCTCAGTCCCATGAGGCTATTTGTTTCAGCTGGTCTTCTGCATAAGCTGGAGTCCTGAAGAAATAGCCTCCAACAGATGTGCCGGTAAGTACAAGCAGGCAAAGAGTGAGCCTTTTCCTACTGTCCTATGTAGGCCTCCAGCAGGAGAGATGGCCCAGATTAAAGGTGTGTACCACTATGCCTGTCTCGGGATGGCCTTGAACTCAGATATTTGCTTGCCTCAGTCTCCTGAGATTAAAGACATGTACTACCTTGCCTGGGCCTAAATTTTTCTTAGCCCCTATGCCTCAAGATCTGGATCAAAATAATGTGCCATCCCATGTCAAGATCCAGGTCAGAAGCCTGTATCTTTCATCCTCGAGATCTGGATCACAGGTGTACCCCTCCATTTCTGGATTATAGTTCACTCCAAATGTAGTCAAATTGACAACTAGGAATAGCCATCACAGCTCCGTTCTATTAAATCACAGTTCCTTGCTCCTTAGTGTCTTTAATGGGGCTATAAGAACAATTAAACTTTCGTGATTGAATTTACAGTTGTGCTAAATTTCCACTGGTCCTTCAACTGGATGTCACTTACCTCGTCCATCCTGTCCCCTGACCCAAGAAAAACTAACTTGGGATCCCTGTGTTCATAATTTGCTGCTGCTTTTGTACAGACCCTTCTCTGAATACTTTGCCCACAGCATCACACTAATGTTCAGAGCTGCCTGCATTAAACAGCTTTTATAGTTCCTGCTCTCAGAAAGCAACCCCAGTGCCGACATCTCTCAAAGCCTTGGCTGGACTCATAGTGCATTCCCATAGTTTGAGCCCTCCACCCCACTCCCAGCCACTTGAATAATAAGGTCAATGGTGTCTTGACAGGCCTCTTAGCACTGAATGCTGTGGAACACAGCCAGGCTAGGCGACTTGCACAATCTTCAGTCATATGACAACAATGTCTACAAAACCCCTGAGAAGGGGGACTTTAATGACATATAAATCTGTATGGTTTTTAATCACAATTTAACTCAGTTCTTTGGTTCACTGCAGTAGAAGCCAGGGAGGAGAGAATAGAATGGGAAAACAAAAAAGCAGTCTATTTTTTTTCTGTAACTTTTTCCCCATGTGGGTCTGTGTGGCCAGCAAGTGTGCAAGAACACTGGTAAACAAGGAGACTGGTCCTAGTCACTATTAGGAAGTACACTTGTAAGCTCACATACCTGGGAAGAAGGTAATGCATCTTCAAAAACAGCTTGCCTTGTGGGGCCCTTAGAAGGCGGCCTGGGTGCAATAAGCGCTTATGAACACCAGGGGGCAATGTGTAATCACCATTCCCAGTCTCCTCCCTTAACAACTTGAAAATGAAATCTCCCCTCCACCCCTCAGCCCCCAATAAAACAAATCTCTTCATTGTTTTTATGCCTCGGTTTTGGACCCTCTCCCGCAAGACTTCATTCAAGAGATGAAACTGAAATCAATGTATTAAGTGGTTGTATAAGTCTAAACAATTCTTAGTGACAAGAGAATATTTTATTTGCTGCAAGGATGATAGATAGCAAGGAATCAAAGAATAGCAGATCTCTAACCATCAATGGACAAGGAGCACCCAAGAGCACTGAGTCCTGTCAGGAATACTTCATTACATTTCCATTGTTTCCACCGTGCCTTTCTCCTTCACCTAAGGGTAAGTAATTTCAATTTTAAGAATCAAATGGAGTGGCCCAGTCTCAGTCAGGAACCACATCTACATTCATTCTAGCTGAGTCTCACACAAGATTTTCACATTATACCAGGCCCAGCTAGGAGCCTAATGCTTTCACTCTCCTAGATCCAGGGCCCGCATCCCATGCAACTGCTACAGGCCCAGGCCCAGCTAGGAGTCACAGCCACATACTCTCTGGATGACTCTCTTTCAACACATTCCCTATCCTTGTAGCCTCTCCAGGCCCAAGTTCAGCTATAAGCCACGTTCATATGCTTACTCCATAGTCAGCCTGGTCCCTTGTCCTTAGTTGCCTTTCCAGGCCCAGCTAGGATCCTCACTGGGAGATGGGAGGCTTTTTTGGACTTCACTCAATCTGACACCACCCCTAAGATGTACTGACACACCAGCTACCCCTGAATTGGAATGACCCAGTCTCTCCAACCAAAAGCCAACACTGAGTATCTGACCTAATCATTCCTCCTGTTACCCTCAAATCAACCAAGCTTTGGCAAGAGCAAAAAGTAGAACAAACGTTAACTCAACACAGGCAGAAGAGAATCTCAGACACACAACCAGTGAAATAAATTCATATGCCCTGGTCCCGCCATAGGAAGGAAGGAAGGAAGGAAGGAGGAGGGGGGGGAGAGAGAGAGAGAGAGAGAGAGAGAGAGAGAGAGAGAGAGAGAGAGAGAGAGAGAGAGAGGAAAGGAAAGGAAAGGAAAGGAAAGGAAAGAAAAGAAAAGAAAAGAAAAGAAAAGAAAAGAAAAGAAAAGAAAAGAAAAGAGAAAACAAACTAGCATGCCATCCTCCCTAGGACTACCAGTCCAATATAAATGTTAACCACAGGACACAGAACTTAAAAGAACAATTATACACACAGTTCATGAACAAACACCTGAATGAACTTAAAATAAATGAAATAAACTGACTGAAATCCAAGAAAACACAAATAGATGCTTGGAATCAGCTACTCTTCTGTGATTGGATGTCACAACTAAGACTGCTTATAAAGAGCAAGCTTATCTGGGTTCACAGTTCCAGAGGGTAAAATGCTATTACCAGGAGGGACAGCATGGCAGCAAATGGTGGCAGGGACAGGAAACTGAGCACTCGAATCCTGAACCACATGTAGAAAGCCGAAAACATAAATTGGAAGTGTGCAAGGCTTTTTAATCTCAAAGCCTGGCCCCCAGCGATATAACTCTTCCAGCAAGGCTGTACCACCTAAACCTTCCTAAACAGAGTCACTACCTGAGTATTAAGTTTTCAAATGCCCATGACTGTGTGTGAATTTTTTATTCAAGTGATGATATACAGAAGACAGACATAGTGATAGATATAGTTTTAATGGTAGGTTAATGTCCCCCCCCCCCAGAAACCATAGACTAACCAAACCACCCACCCCCTCCCACACACATGCACAATAACAAATATAGTGCCATGCAAGTAACATCTTACTTTGAGTTTTTGGTGGATGGGGTTCAAAAGACCTCACAACAATATACACTTTTTCCATTGCTTTTGCTTGCCTGTCATAAGTGATGTTAAGTTCCTATTGCTGAAGACATCACATACTTTGGCCATGGGACTTACAGAAATGAAACCGATGATACTGACCAGAAAACATCCTCTTTAGAGCTCTCATACTGTCAGAAAATGCTATGAAAGTTCTTGACAGTTCTACCCAACTCTTAATCCCATGAGCCACCACAATGACATTCCGAGTGATTATAGAATGATACTTATATCTTGGTAGCCAACAACTATCTAATGTAACATAAAGCCTGATCAGTTGGAGGGAATTCATGCCTGATACTGTAAACCTAGCCAAGACCCCTTGGATAGAGAGATCATATACTTCAGAGGCTGCTACCATATTACTAAATTGATGTAGTTTCTAGCTGCCCTCTATTTATCCTTATACTATAAATGAATGTAGCTCTCACTTAGCAAAGTCATGTCTTTCTGTAGCAGAGGGAGACTGATAGAGAGATCCACAACTGATCAAAATATAGATTATAAATGCCCTGAAGGTTCCCAGTACCAAATGCAACATGGATGACTCTGTACCTAAGACTCAGAGAACATCTCTAAAGATAAGTTGGAGAGAGTATAAAACCCTGAGGATCAGTACAACTGGAACACAATAGTGTTTTCTGACCAGGACAATGACGTTGCACCCACAAGCTTGAAAGCAAAGACCACACCAGATAACATCAATGTGAACAAAGGAAAATTTCACAAGGCCCTACACCTAGATGAAGAGCTGTAGGCACTCAGTGGCTATTGAGGAAGGGAGAACCTGTATGTTTGTTCGTTTGTCTGTTTGCTGTTCAGGAAGGAGCTCCAATCCTAAATGATCAAATGTAAACATGCAAACAAAAGGCCAGTATTAATTGGACTCAGTAAGTTATACACACATAAACACACAATTATATGAGAAGAGATACTAATTCAGAGTGGGGGTATTGGGCGGTGGTGGCGCACGCCTTTAATCCCAGCACTTGGGAGGCAGAGGCAGGAGGATTTCTGAGTTCGAGGCCAGCCTGGTCTACGGAGTGAGTTCCAGGACAGCCAGAGCTACACAGAGAAATCCTGTCTCGAAAAACCAAAAAAAAAAAAAAAAAGAATGTCTCAAACAGAGTGGGGGTATTGGAACACACACAGGGAGTTGGAATGTGCAGAGGAAGGTGAACAACTGGTGTACGTACACTGTATTCCTATATGAAATTCTCAAATCATTTGTTAAGTTGAATCAAGGTTCTAGGAGACTAATCCTGACTCTGAGATTCCCACTCGCATGAGCCTGGTTCCCAGAGCACCTGAAGTCAAAGGAAGTCGATTTTCTCCTGGTCCTCTTGCTTGGTGCCCATCTCCTTCCCTCCCGTAACGGGCTCTCCTCCTGACACCCTGGCCGGAAGCTTCTTCACCCAGACTTTGTCTTTTTCCAGGCTTTTGTTGTTCTCTCTCACACAGTATTCTGGATCCAAGGGCCCCTAGAGGAGGACCCCTTTCTTGCTGCCCTGATTTCCTCTGGGTAGTAGACACTGGCCCAGAACTATTGCTGATTAATCATGTGGCACTGGCCAGCTGACTCCCCGCCCCTCTCCCCTTCTGCTTTTCAGATCTCAGTTTCCTCCTTCTTCTCCTCCCCTGAACCCCCAAGACTTATGGTCACCCATATCTGCCCTCGATCATCTTGTGGATAGCAAAGTAGCTCTGGCTATCCTGATCTCCTCTATATTCGTGTATGAAAGGTTGCCTGTACAGAGATAAGGCAAACAGTTTGAATAAAGGGAACATGTAAAAAGAGAGGCTTGCTAGGCCATGTAGAGCAGAAGTGGGCACAAGACAAAGAAGTCACATTCAATCTTCACCGTCTTTGCAGGGTGACTTCTGCCCACTGTAAAGTTAAGGAAACAGGTTTGCAGAAGGCAGAACCATTATCCACTTAGGCACAAGGCTCCCCAGGGCAGGCCTCATGCCCTATTTCTCAAAGGGCCGGAGGGAAGACATTTTGCTTGTTCAGAAAGAGTAAGGAAGGGGGAGAGAAGAAACTTCTGTCTTAGAAGAGAAAAACAACTCCAGGAATGCTGAATTCGCTCTCTGCGGGATGCTGCTGGGTGCTGCTTCGCAGTAGAGATGCCAGACCGGGCCTAGACCCACCCTGTCAGCACCAGCGCTCTTGTCACAGCAGATCCGCCAACCTGCGCCTCCGAGGAACCCTCCGTGTTTATTTGTATTTCGTGCTAAAAGACTGGCACAGATCCAGGAAAGCCACTCCGCGAAGCGGCGCCCCTCTAGAGCAGCTTCCGATTGATTCTAAACACTACATGCCTGGAATAGTCGAACGAAGAGGCTCTTTACCGGCTCATGTAGATACTCGCTTACTAACACCCAACAGGGACGATGATTTCATGGGGTTCTTGCCAACGTAAAGCGCCGGCCTGAGGGCAGCGGTTCCGCGCGTCGCCGCGCGGTGGCGGAAGCAGCACAGCAAAGGGGTTCAGCGAGCAAGCCAACAACTAAACTGTGATTCTCTGCCCCAGGATCTGGGTCTTCCCCGGTGTGCAAAGGGTCGTCCAGAAGGAAGAAGGGGAAGGAAAAAGGACGGTAGCTTTCCAGGAGAATGGAGAATGATAGTAGTATGTTCCAGAGATGTGTTTTGTTTTGTTTTCTCGGGATAACACTGGAAATAGAAGCAGCAGAAAAGGGACTGGAAGGATTCTCATGGCACCGTGCAACAGAAGCTGTTCTTTGATCGAAATGCTCTGTTACCTTTGTGTGTGAGGCTTAATTGCCCAGAGAAGCTACGGCTTCTCACATCCACTTTCTCCCATATTCTCCCAAAAGTATACATCCCAGTTAACTACTCTCTAAAATTCAGTTCTAGGGTCCCCAATCCAGGATTTCTTTGTCGGTGTGAACTGTGTGTCCAAGCCATAGTCTTGTCCATACATCAGCATTGCCTCTACTCCAGTTATGCACCGCCCCTTCCTACCCCCACCTACAGAGTGCCTTTTCTAGTTAACTGGTTCTGTTTGGCATCCTCTTTATTCCATCTTTTGAAGGGTTGCCCCGTATTTAATTTGTTGAACTCTTTCCCGTGTTTAGAAGCACAACAATGTTCAGCCTTGTCCTAATGCCCACTGGCATCCTGTATAATTCATTCTGTCTTGATTATCTTGTTGGGCAGATGAGAACATTGTGGTTCCATAGCTAAAGTAAGTGGTAAGTAGGAAGGACCCCAGCTTTCCATCTTCAGGTAACTAACACACTTGCCTTTGCCCTCAGAGAGGGGTAGCTTTGTCATCAGGTTCCTATGACCAGTTATAGCCAGGACTTCATTTCCTAAGCAGAATGAAGCTATGTTCTGGCATATTCTGAGTGGTTCTGGACAAGTGGATTTATATCCCCCAACACCCAACCCCGACTATCACAATCACACATCATTTCCATCTGTCTCTCCTCTCACATTTAGATCTCTCGATCTCTCGATCTCTCTCTCTCTCTCTCTCTCTCTCTCTCTCTCTCTCTCTCTCTCTCGTGTGTGTGTGTGTGTGTGTGTGTGTGTGTGTGTGTGTGTGTGTGTGTACGCGCATGTTCTGCTACATGCTACTTCTCTGAGTGTTCTGGAAGGCTAGAGAAGGCCATAATGTCCCCTGGAACTGGAGTTACAGTCGGTTGTGAGGTTGCCCAGTGTGGATTCTGTGAATCAAACTAAGGTCCTGTGGAAGAACAGCAAGAGCTCTTAACTGCTGATCCATCTCTATAGCCCCCTTTCACTCATTTTTAAAATATTGTCAATAAAATACTACTTTGTGAAATTAAAGATTAGATACAAAACATATAACGTGCTGCATTTGCAGTTGAGTTTGCTTAGGAGTTGCTGTCTATCATTCTTCCCTGATTTGTGTTACCAGGTATTCAGAATTACTCATTCTATAAATGGAAAGAGAGGCAGCCAAACCCCAGAGGTTCTGTGAAGTTACTAAATAAAGCAAGTGGCTGAGGACATTAACTACACAGGGATAATTGAAGGATTAAAACCGAAGAAATCTTAAAGTGGCTCCTTCTTTGACAGTATCCCAATAAAGGCAAGTTCCATGACACTGACCCTGGTATATTTCTGTCCCCTCAGACCTGGATGGAGAAAGTTGGTCTCCAAGAACTTTCTCTAGTCTTCTGAGAATGTGGGACTTCATTCCCTTCCCATTTGACAGCTTGGTTGGCTTCACTATGTGTGTCCTTGTCTCTCTCTGCTCAGCCCATGACTGGGCTGGCTCTGCCAGAGATTCATTTGGATGATTTTGCATTACACCCTGGTCTTACATGTTAATGACATTTAAGCCTAGCCAAGACCTTCCCCACCAATTGTAGAGCAGGGCTAAGAACCATGTTTTTCAGGTAATCCTGAATGGGGCTTAGGTAACTATGGGCCATCAGCTCACCAGTCCAGAATGTTTGAAATGGACCATGAGGTGAGGGCTGACAGATGGAGTATGGACCAAGTCTTTTCAGTGTCCCAATACCAGTGTCTCATGCAAAACTCACCTCATTAGCTCTTATGATCTACAGTGGAGCTTGAAGCACCAATCAGAGAGAATCCATTATTTGGTGGAAACTATAACAAACAACACAACGCAGTAGATTTTGCTATTGCAAATATCCATGTGTGTCCTGCTACAGTAAATTGTCTCAGAAAGATCAGATAGCTTGCTCAGGGTTATAGAGCAAGTTCACAATAATAGTCGTTAGCAGCCAAGCACTTGCATGCTGTGGGATCTGAGACGTGTGCTCTGCATGGATCATTCATCTTGTCCTCACAACAAGCCTTCAGTGAGAGTTCATTTATCATCTGAACAAATCCCTGTCTGTCTCCTGCCGAGCCCAGGAACTGAACTGTAGCCACCTACGGAGTTTGACCTGGACTCAGTTCTTTCTGAAGGCTGCACTCTTTTGACTGCATCTCCACTGCATATTCTCCAACATCGCTGCACATTTTTTCATTACCACCAATTTTCGAAATAGCCATCACACAGTTAGTAGCTTTTGTCCACTTCTGTATCTCATGCTCTGTGTGAAAGTTGTTAGGATTTTACTGATATGCGAACAACGTTGGAAGCAAAACTTTTCAGCTTCATTCCTATTTGAAAAGTTAGAAGCCACAGATTCACAATGAACAGATCCTCAGGAGAAAAGACTGTTTGTTCACACACACAGAGGAGCACTCAAGAATGAGTAATTCACTGAATAACCACAAGTAAAGGTTAACATGTTGACTTAACAAAGGGCTAAAGACAAAAAATTGGTGGATGGGAACGAAGTGAGGTTTGTTAGCATTATTTTTTTTTCAGTGTCTTAATACCAGAGATCAATTTCTACTCTGCCTAGAGAATCCTCCAACTATGTGGAAGGAAAGTTGAAGGAGCTGACTCTACTTTAGACAGAGTCTTTGAGATGAGATATTGTTGTTATTACTGTTAGCACCCATTATTGGTTCTTTGGTTGATTGGTTGGTTGGTTTTTGTTTTGTTTTGTTTTGTTCTTTGTTTATCCTTTGGAAGACCTCTACTTTTCCAATATTTCAAGCTTTTCAAGAAATTTCAGACAAAATTCTGGGCTGAATGTTACAGAGAAAAGACATAAGTTAGAGCTGAGAACTCTGCACAGGAAAAGATGAGCACAGATTGGTGTGAAACTGAAGTCACACATGAAGCAGGAGCAGGCAAGCATCTCTGAGTCCCGAGGAAAGCCAGTTGAGAGGTCTAGCTGGGCCGAACTTGGTCCTAAATAGTGAAGTGACGACAGTGGGTTAGTCTGATGGGTTTTCCCCTATCTCACTTTTAAAGTCTTTAGCAATCACAGTCATCAGAGTCAGTATCACAGAAAATGGAAGATGTGAGCTTCATTGAGAACATACTAAATGGCCTGCAGGGTGGTGACTACAGGCATGGAGACGGTCTAGGTCTAAGCCATTCGTACAAACTCTGAAGCTGGCTGGATGTGGCCTAGAGATCTCCTTTAGGTGCTTGGTGATTTTCTTGTACACAAAACAATGTGGTGATGTGTGAAATAAGGTTCTAGTTCTTGGTAACATGAAGTCAGAGAGGAGTGAGGCAAGTAGGAAATATTAAAGCATTATTGTCAAATATTGAAGGAAACTAGAAGTATTTAAAATTTACCAGAAAATGACAAAGATAGAAGGATCTAATCGTGCTTGCTAACTCTGTAGGACCCCCAAAGATAACAAAAGAAACTGGCTCTGTTCCTGTAGCAACCCCATAGGAAGAACAATATCAACCAACCAGACTCCCAGAGCTCCCAGGGACTAAGCCACCAACCAAGGAGTACACATGACTCCAGCTGCATATGTAACAGAGGATTGCCTTGTCAGGCATCAAAGGGAGGAGAGGTCCTTGGTCATATGAAGGCTTTATAGATGCCCCAGTGTAGGGGAAATCTAGGGCGGGGAGGCAGGTCTATGCAGTCTCATGTGGGACTTTTAAATGTAACTCCAGTCTAGAAACCAAGCCATATACATGGCTCTGGATTCCTTATGATACCCACAGTTTAAGGCAAATGTCTCTGCTGTTAAAACTCCCTTCCACATGCTAAGATTCTTTACCTGCCAGTACTTGGCCCTCCTGACTCACCTGTGAACAGGGAACCCGGAAGACCAATACCCAAAAATTTTGTAAGCAGTGGCCCTATAAAGTCAACCTTAGTTACTTAAAACTGTCAAGTTCTGTCTGATTTCATACACATTACTCTTCATTGTAACGTTTTAGACAATGTTGTTATTACTTAGCCATTGTTTCTATCTCAGGGAAAGAGATTGTTCAATACAAATAGCTAAGTTGTAGTAAATAAAACCCTGGTCAACAAGAATTCTCAGTTCTGGAATAGGAAGAAGATAAACATTTTGTTTCTGTTCACAAAGCCTAGTTTACTAAATCATTATAAATTATAGATAAGAGAGGACCAGAGTCTAGAGATCCCTCCAGAATACATTAATGCCATCAGTGTTTCCACAAAGCCATAATGATTTAGCTATACATCATCTGTTCACATGATTTCATGTTATTAATCATTGCTGTTCTTGGTGTTGGGTGAATGTTGTGAAGTCATTACCTTCTCTTGAGTTTGGGGAATCTTCATGCAGACTGGTGGCACCATACCAATGTGCTGACATTGTGTCCTCAGAATTCTGTGCATCATAGTTCTTGCCCCAATCATTTATCTGACTCTCTGAGATGAATTTTTATTGAAGACAGAGCATTCTAGATGATAGGTGATTACAGAGACTTTTGGAAGTGCACCAGGCTAGAGCTACATACATTTCAACTGCATGTAAATGAATAAATTTTAAAATCTTGTGAGAGTTCATTATAAATCAGCACAAATTAGAGCTGGGAGATGACGCAGTTGATAAACTGCCTGATGACCTGAGTTCAGGCATGGAAGCTGTTGGCTGTAACCAACAGACATGAAACAAGTAGATCCTTGAAGTTTTCACCAGTCTATCCAAATTGATAAGCACCACGTTCAATGAGAGCCTCTGTCACAGAATATAAGATGCAAAGCATATAAGGAAGACAATATCAACCTCTGGTCTCCACATGTATGTGCACACTTATACATGAACAGGAACACACGCACACAAATACAAACACACACTCTTAACACAACATATAGCACAGCTTACAAGAAAATTTGATTGTTTCTGGTACTTTAACTTGTTAAACATTAATTACACCGAGTATAGTATTATTCTGAAACATACCATGAATACTGAATGTATTGGTAAGAATGTGTATTAAATTTGAGAAATTTAATATAATTCTGAAAACATATCAACATTTTGTCTGTATACACTGACCTAGGAAAGGTTATGCCTCTCTTCTTATTGGGAAATGTTTCCTAGGCTGTTTAACCTTTGTAATTACATAATGTATCACTTCTGTCTCACAAAAATTTTAAGACTTTTTGGGGATTCTTAAAGAAATACTAAAGTTAGTCTGAAATCTAATATTTTGAAAAAGCTTGATATTAGGAGAAAGCAGATCATAATGTATCTATATTCAAAATATATACAATATATTTATTTGTATTCTATAACAGAAAAACGTCAAAAGTATCTATAGGTTTGAATTTTGATTTACAGGACACTGTGAAATCATGTACACTTATCTATTTAGCTAACGTGACAAAAATATTTCAAAAGTAAGTTTAAAGTAACAGGTATATTTAAAATATTAGAAACTTACTTGTCTTAGTGAGATAACTCAGTTCTCTTAGGCACATAATCAAGTCATCATGACAGATAGGAAATTATTATACAGACAAATAAAATCTGACAATTTGACACAAGCTAGGATCATCTTGGAAGAGGTAACCTCAAATGCCTCTAGTAGATTGGCCTGTAGACAAGTTTGTGGGACATATTCTTGGTTAGTTACCTGTGAGGGAGGGCCCCTTCCACTGTGTATGGTGCTACCCCTGGTCAAGTGGTTCTAGGTTGTGTCTGAGTAAACCATGTGGGAGAAAGTCAATCTATAGTCTCTGCTTCAGATTCTGCCTCCAGGTTCCTACCTTGATTTTGTGCCCTGACTTCCCTGCAATATGGACTGTATGTAATCTGTAAGCTGAAATAAAACTTTCCCTACTCAAACTGTTTTTAATGGTGGTGTTTTGTCACAGAATAGACCAGTGTTTCCCATACAGATTACTCAGACAATTAATAAACAAACTAACAAAACCAACAAACTTTTTACAAATTCTTTATTAAGAACACACCAATATCCCAGGAAAACTTCATAAAACATGGGGTGCGTCTCACAGCAAACAGGATACTTTTACTTTATATCCCAGCACTATAGGTATTAAAAATCATTTTTAAAAAGAACCTTAAAAGAAAATGTATTCAGTCTTGGATAGCTTGGACTACACAAGATATAATTGCTTTTGGAAACCTTGAGGTTTCCATATCCACTCAGGGTACATTCTACATGTCTTTCTTTATCATTTTAGAAATACTATTCATTGCTTTAGAACAAAGCTCTCTCCTTAGAAAAAGCATACCCTACATTGCTTATATACTCACTCCCTTTTTTTTATGTGTTCTGACTTTTTATGAATGTTTTTAGTTAGCAGGCAAAAACAATGGCATTTCATGCATATATATCATACTTTGCTCATTCCAGCCTCCTTGTCAACCCTTCTTGTGTTCCCCCATTTCCCTCTTTCTGATCTCCTTCTTTCTTCAAATAGATATACCCTCCCTCTGCTTTAATCTCATGTGTACACATATGGGTTGTATGTGTATATAAATTTGGATTCCACATATTTGAAAAACACATGGTGTTTATCTTTGAGTCTGACTTACTTTGCTTAACATAAAGATCCCCAGTTCTATCTGCTACATCACACGCAGATCCAAGGACTGGCTTGACTATGGCAGTGAGACAAAGAAGGAAAGACAAACACCTGGACACTCAGAAGAGCTGGGATTTTGTAGTCTGGGCTCTCTGATGGAGAAGCCATAGCATCCTAGCAGCTCAACATGTTTATTATGTACAGTTCAACAGGGAGGTGGGTTATTGCAACATACTTGAACAAGGATGTAGGATTATTACATATAGATAACTAAGCAAGCAGGGTTATTATATACAACAGAATGAAGAAGCAAGATTAGCTAATCTCAGTAAGAGTAGATTTTATAGGAAAGTAGTCTTCAGGCTCTAGGAGAAAAAGCTGCGATAGACATTTTCTGTACACACCTTCAGCATTTGCACTCAGGCCAAAGAAAGGCTTGGCCATACCTCTAGACCTCATCCAGGAAAGGCTTTGCCAAGTTCCCATGGCTCTGAATCACTGAGGACCTGGATGTGGCTGTGTTAATGCCAACAATAGACATCCACTCAGAACTTCACTCACTTCCTATGTCTGTCCATTTTCCTGCAAATGATAGAATTTGTTTTTATAGTGTAATAAAACTCCACTACATGTATATGTATCACATTTTAAAATCCATCCATCTGTTGGCAAGCTTCTATGTTGATACCATATATTGGCTATTTTATAAATAATGCTGTGGTAGATGAAGATCTGTAAGTATCTCTGAGGTGTGCCAACTTAAAGTCCTTCAGTACATACCCTAGAGTTGCACTTTTCAAATAACATCTTCATTAATTCTTAGTGGTTTCCTTTGAGCATATTCCTTCAGATTGTCATTCATTTCTACCATCAGTGATGTTGACTTGCATGAGCAGTCACATTGTGGGATGCTGTTATATACAGCACTCTATAAGCATCCTGCCTAACAAGGTCTATAGCCTTCTTCATACATTTCAATATAACCTATAAAGCATCTATGACTAGAGCCAAATATTTTAGTCTCTCTATAAAAGGAAGAAGTAAAAAGAATTAAAGTTTAAATGTATGTTTAGTAATGAATATTTTAACAGTTTCTTACTTGGAAATGATCTAAATGATTTAGTAAATACCTACTATTTGGTATAAGTTTAAAATTGGAAGTCATTAACATACTGTGGGAATTGTTTTGAAACACAAACAATAAAGAAGTGATTACTTACAAGTCCATTAATATCAACTTAATTCATATTTTTAACTATTATAGTTGGGTTATTTATAAATATTTCATTAGACGTTAAAAACACAACCCCCGTTATCCTATGTTAGTTTCTGCTCTTTTTGGTAACACAAGCATGTGACACATTTGCAACACATTCCTGAGAGCTATGAAGAACCTGATATGCTATTTTGGTGGGCAAGTGGAAGACCTCGAGATGTTGGATTAGGAAAGTAGCTGAATGCTGTAAGCAGAGTTGAAGTGGACACCCGGTAGGAGCTTGACTTGAAGTCAGTAATGCTGAGAACTGTGAAGAAGTGGAGACCTAGTTTGACCAGTTCCAAAGGTGAACAACATTGACAATTTGGCCTGGAGACTATTATGCTATTTTGGTGAAGAACCCATGGATAACTTCTGCCTTGGCTGCACCTGCTTAGAAAAGGGATGGATTAATTTAGTTGATAGAGGAAGTCTGAACAAGTGAGGCAAAAGGAAATACAAAATGTACAGTTTGAAGGGAACAAGAGTAACAGGAAATTTAATGTCAGAGCCCAGACTCAGATGCAGAAATTCAAGTGAGGTCTGTTTGGCATTGGAATAAAGGGAGGGGTGCCTTTAGGGCTTAACTCCATCCAGCTAACCTTTCTACCTAATCATTTTTCCTAAAAATAACCCCCCCAAAAAAAACAAACAAAACAAAACAAGTCAAAAAACCAAGAATTCAAACTTGTTTCGAATGTAATCCAAGGGACTAGGCTACATCCCAAGGCAGCTGTCAAACTTGGGAACATCACCCTTGTAAGTCTGGTTTTAGAGTCAGGAAGGATACATTAGAAAGGATGGATACATGAGTAAAGGGGTTGTAGAATCTTCCTCTGATCTTCCTCTGTGGTTAAGCAGAGACATTCAGGACAGGTAATCTGTGGCAGGGCAGTCCTTGCATGAAGGCCCTCAGAGAAATCATTGTTTTAAGCCCTTGGAGTGGATTCTGCATTATATTGAAGACCTCAAGATGTTAAAGGTGCCAGAGCCATGGCATATCTACCAAGGAGAATAATTGGCTCAAGAGAGAGATGCTATTTGTATGTTACAAGCAGAAAAGCTTGAAGAGAAAAACCATCTAAGCCCTTTGATATCAGACATGGATCTACAGGATTTGGAGCTTGCCTCACTGGATTTGGTCTTACTTTTGTTCACTATTTCTTCACTATAATCTGATTTTTTTTTCTTTGGAAATGATAACATATATTCTGAACCATTGTATGTGGGAAGTATAGGACTTGCCTTTTTAATTTATAAAGAGTTATGGTTAAGAGATTGTCATGAGTCTCAGAAGAGACTTTGGACTTTTAATGTGGAGAGTGTGAAAGACTATGGGAATGTTTGAAGTTGAATTGAATGCATTATGCATTATGATATGGTATGTCAGTAAGACTATGGGGGCCATGGAATAGAATGTGGTCATTTAAAGAGATGTCCCCAATAAATCTTAGGCTTTTGAACACTTGGTCCCCAGGTTGTAGAATCATTCGAGAAGGATTATGAAACAAGGGATTGTTGGAGGAGATATGCTGCTGGAGGTGGGCATTGAGATTGCCAATATCATTCCCAGTGTTTTTCTGCTTCCTATTTGTGGACTGGAATGGGAGCGTTTAGCTGTTTTAGCACCATGTCTGCCTGCTGGCTGCCATGATTCCCACCATGATAGTGGACTCTTGCTCCTCTGAAACTGCAGGCCCCAAACAAACTTATCCTTCTATAAGTTGCCTTGGTCACATTTTTACCATACTAGTAGAAAAATAACTTAGATACCTGTTTCATTATAAAACTTTAGTCCCAAATCACACATTAACAGAGAAATTAAAAAATCAGTAGTTAATGTAAGAGTTAGTCCTTTTTTTTTGCTCTGATTAATTTTTCACTGCTCATAGATAAATTGTTATCTGTTCAATATAAACGTAAATTTAAATTTACATTTAAATTTTATTTAAATGTAATTTTATACATCTGGGCTGTTTCTTTATAAAAGAGATTAAAGATATCTGAGTCTAACAATAGATTTTTCTGGTGGTTGATATTCCTAATGAACAATATTTGGTTCCCCACAAGAACTCCCACTCCCCCACCATGTGAGTTAGTTCCCGTCTTAGGGCTACTATCACTGTGATAAAACGCCATGACTAAAGAACCTTGGGGAAGAAATGACTTACACTTCCACATCACTGTTCATCTTGAAGAAAAGCAAGACAGGAATTCAAACAGGACAGGAACCTGGAGGCAGAAGCTGGTGCAGAGGCCAGGGTGGAGTGCTGCTTACTGGCTTAGCCTGCTTTCTTATAGAGCCCAGGACCCCCAGCTTAAGGATGGCACCACCCACAATAGGCTGGGCCCTCCCCCCATCAATCACTAATTAAGAAAATGCTCTACATGTTTGCCTACAGATTGAGTCTTACAGAGGCATTATCTCCATTGAGGGTCCCTCTTCTCAGATGATTCTAGCTTGTGTTAAGTTGACATCAAATTAGCCAACACAAATAACGTGTCAGCTTGACACACAAACACATCTGTTACACAACAATTTTCTCTTTCTTGGTCATCTCCAAGATCACACATTAATTAAAAAAAAATCACAATATAAAACACTTTTAAAAGTTCGACAGTTTTACAAATGCAAACATTTTAAAATGTTTTAAATGTCTCTTTAAAATAAATGTTCAAAGTCCTTAGTGTTCAGAGAAATGCAAATCAAAACAACTCTGAGATTCCACTTTACCCCAATCAGAATGGCCAAGATCAAAACCTCAGGTAGCAGCACATGTTGGCGAGGATGTGAATGAAGAAAGAGGAGCACTGCTCCATTGCTGGTGGGATTGCAAACTGGTACAACCACTCTGGAAATCATTCTGGAGGTTCCTCAGAAATTTGGAAATAGATTTACCTGAAGACCCAGCTATACCATTCTTGGAAATATACCCGAATATGCCCTACCAGGCCACAGAGGCATGTGTTCCACTATGTTCATAGCGGCCTTGTTTGTGATAGGCAGAAGCTGGAAACAACCCAGATGTCCCAGGACAGAAAAATGGATATAGAAAATGTGGTTCATTTACACAACGGAATACTACTCAGCTATTAATAATAAGGAATAATACTGAATTTTGCAGGCAAATGGATAGAACTAGAAAATATCCTGAGTGAAGTAACTCAGACCCAAAAGACGTGCATGGTATGTACTCACTAATAAGTGTATATTAGCCAAAAACAGAGTACAGAATACACAAGATACAGAACTCAAAAAGGTCAACAAGCTGAGGGGCCCAAATGAGAACACCTCAATCCTACTTGGGATGGAGAAGAAAGCAACCACAAGGTGGGAGGGAGGGAGGGAAAGAGTGGAAAGGGGAACAGGGAGGGGAAGAGTAGAACATGATCAGGTATTGGGTGAAGGAAAAGGACTGAAGCCCTGAGGGCCAGCAGAAAGAATGGAAACAGGCAACCTTGGGAGGTAGAATGTAGGGGGGAGAAACCTTCAGACTATACCAGAGACCTGGAAAGTGAGAGACTCTCAGGACTCAAAGAGAGGGACCTTAGATGAAATGCCTCTACGGTGGGGAGAGGGAACTTGTAGAGCCTATCTCCAGCAGAAAGAGAGGGCATTAAGTGAGGGATGGGGTTGCCATCCCACAGTCAAAACTCTGACCCATAATTGTTCCTGTCTGAAAGAACAGCAGGTACAAAAATAAAGAAGAGCCTGATGAAAAGGAGTGGGATCCAGTTCAAGGGGAGGCCTCAAGACCTGACACTATTACTGAGGCTATGGAGGGCTCACAAAAAGGGGCCTATCATGACTGCCCTCTGACAGACCCAACAAGCAGTTGAAAGAGTCAGATGCAGCTATTTACACCCAATCAATGGACAGAAGTTGCTGACCCCTGTGGTTGAATTAGGGGAAAGCTGGAGGAACCTGAGGTGGAGGGCAACCCTGTAGGAGGACCGGCAGTCTCTATTAACCTGGACCCCCAAGATCTCTCAGATACTAGACCTCCAACCAGGCAGCATATACCAGCTGATATGAGGCCCCCAACTCATATGCAGGAGAGGACTGCTGGGTCTGTGTTCAGTCAGAGAAGATGCACCTAACCCTCAAGAGACCAGAGGCCCCAGGGTGTTTAGAGGTCGGTTGGGGTGGAGAGTGGGGAGGTGGGGACATTCTTGTGGAGACAGGGGAGCAGGGAGGAGGTATGGGATGGGGAATAGTCAAAGGGTAGACTTGCAGGGGGGATAAAATCTAGAGTGTAAAAAAAAAGATTAAATAAATTTTTTTAAAAAAATCCAATTTCTTTTAAAATCCAATCTCTATAAAAGTCCAAAATCTCTTTTTAAAAGTTTAAAGTCTCACAACTGTGGGTTTCTATAAAATAAAAAATAAACTACGTACTGTCTTACTTCAAGAGGGAAGAACCAGGAAATAATCATTATCTGAACACAGCAAAACCAAACTCTAGGTAAATACTCAGTGTTCAATGTCAGGATCCTCTCACAATCTTTTGGGCTCCTCCAAAGGACCACTTCTCCAGCTCTGCCTTCTGCAGCACACACCGATTTTCACTTTGGCTCAGAGCAGCTCCTCTCCGGACCTTGGCAATCATTGCACAGTACTGGCATCTCCAAAATGCTCGCATTTCTTGCTGCAATTGGGCTGTACTTTTACCAATAACCTCTTCTGGGATTTCTTCAGCCACAAAGTACTAAGTCTCAGTTGCTCTCCATGACCCCTTCATCCCTTCAAAACCAGCATCAGCTGGATACAATATGAGGGACAACATTGGCAGCTTCTGGGACACAGATGATTCTGAGAAAACACTTCCCAGACTTCACCAAGATGATGCTAGTCTTTCGTTAATCACAGCTAATTTTTTAGCACCAGCTGACCAGCATCAATTCTCCCAGTTAAACAAAAGTTTTATTTTAATGGTTCTGGTATGTTGTTAATCATAGCTGATTCTTCCACTCAAGCTAACCAGAACCACAGATTCTTAACTCAAAATAGTAAATGTCCCAGATAGAGCATGAAGTAACTCTTAAACTTCCCTGTGAATCTTCATGAGCCAGACCTTCATTGTCTGCATTGTTTTCAATATTTATCTTCTAAAAGCCCAGAGAATAACTCACCAAACTTGGAATAGTCAATGGCTTTTCTTGCCCTATGTTCCAAAGTTCTTCCACAATCAAAAAACATATGGTCAGATCTGTCCCTGCCATAACCCATAATCCTGGTCCAAACTCTGTCTTAGTTAAGGTTACTATTGCTATGATGACATACCATGACCAAAGTAAGTCATGGAGGGTTTATTTGTCTCATATTTCCTCATCACTCTTCATCTTGAAAGAAATCAGGACAGAAACTTAAAAGGAGCAGGAACCTGGAGGAAGGAAGTGATGTGTGCAGATGCCACAGAGGCATGCTGCTTATGGACTTGCTTTCCATGGCTTGCTCAGTTTACTTCCTTATAAAACCCAGGAGCAGTACAGGGGTGGCATTATACACAATGGGCTGGGCCTTCCCCCCTCAATCACTAAGAAAATATTCTAAAGGTTTGCTCACAGCCTGATCTTATGGAAGGATTTTCTTGATCAAGGTTTTACCCTCTCAGATGAATCTAGTTTCTGTCAAGTTGACATAAAACTAGCCAGCACCGTTCCTATATATTCATGTAGGGATATTTATACAAGTGCTTATTTATTTCTAAGTTTATAAAAATAGAATCACTTAAGTTTTACTAGCTGATTGGGTAGCACCACCAAAAAACAGAACAATATCATAGGCCCATAAAGTACATATTTTTATAAACATGTAGCTTGACATACATACAAATTTTATGGTTTTCATTACAAACATTTATCCCCAAATCCCACATAAACAGTAGGATGTAAAACTCAGTAGTTATCATAATAGTGGATCCTTGTCTTTGCTGCACTTTATAATTTTATATGAATTTTTATATTCCAGTGGCTGGAATAAGTTAAGGTTACCTGATAAATATGATAATTAAAACTTTCCACCAATATCTACACATTTTCTCCCTCTGCCATGGCATATATTTTATTAGGGATCTGAACTAAGCTTTAGAAAAGGGAATGAAGATGCATCAAATAGCTCCTTGGATAGTCCGAAGGGTTCTATGACTACCCAGTGGCTCTAATTTCATTCGAATTAGCCTTTTAAGGCTCACATACTTGCCTTTAGGGTCTCAAGAACTATGAAGAAGGGAAGGGGATGTCTTATCTTCGTACTGACTGCATAGAGCTACAGATTGGAATATGAGGGCAAAGGTCTTAGAAAAGCCCACTTAGGACAGTTAAATTGAAGATGGGGTCCATTGAAATTCTAAATTACCTTATTCAGCAGTGTCAACAAAGAAAGTGAATACAGATAACTTCACAGTGTTCGACCATCAGTGAGATTCAAGGAGGTGGGGTTTCCATTGAAATTTTCAAGAGGGAAGTAGGACATAATAAGGAGATTTAAGAGGGCTCGAAACAAAACTGTCTGTAATTAAATAAATATTGATGGGGGGAAAATCCTAATTTCCATTGTACATTTCTTACTCATTTTAGGGACAAGCATTTTGTATCTACAATTATGTGTCCTCGCCAAAACTGATGCTTCAACATGTGTATATCTTATATTTAGCTATTGGTGGTGATGATACTGTGTCCAAATGTCAGCGCACATCAAGATTCTACCAGAGACCTGGGATCTCAGAGCTCCAGGTACATCTTGTTCTTTGTCCTGGACCTCTTGGATTCCAACAAAAAAGAAATTCCCAGTTGTAGAATGAAGACTGGCCTTTGTCTTTACTACTATCCCAGGACTACATTTACTATTTAAAGATCATAGAATCACATCTGAGTTCATACCAATGATAGGATTCCATGAAAAATGTGTCACACTAGGGGTTGGCTACCAAAAGAACATGCATGAGCTTGGAAGATTGAAACAGTGATCTGGTTTTATTTCTGCAGGAAGGAGGAATGGTCAATTTCATTATATCAGGTGACTAATGATTTAATCAGTTTTGCTTAAACAAAAGAAACTGCATTAAACATCCATAGAACAAAACTCAGTGAAGTTCTTTAGTTGGTGGACACACTAATGTGCCCTCAGGTACACATTTGACTTTGGTGGGGGGAGAGGGTTTTTGCATACCTTGGCATATGTGTTACCCCACTCTGTTCCTTGGCTGTAGTCTTTATAATAAAATTAAACATAAGGATGGGTCTGTTCTAAGTTCTGTGAATAAACCTAATAACTATTAACCCTACAAGGTCATTAAAACTTCTGAATTTTCAGTTTTTTAAAAACACCAGTGATCTAAACTTGTGGCTTCCATCTGGGTTTTAGGCAGACTTGTGGAGAGATGAGCTATTAGTTTCTGATATCCCATTCATGCAATTACCCAGATGGTTAGTACTGGAAGATACAATAACAGATCAAAACTCCCTTTAAACTGTTTTGCATTCTTTGTTATAAGAAACACTCAGGTCTCCACCTGCACCCAGGAGCTAAGGCTGTTCCACAGCCCTCTGTACACAGGTCCTGCCAGGAAAGAGCTGGTCTCCAAGGAGTGCTCTTACTCCTGGGTTCAGAGGTGAGATCTCCACTTTATCTCCAATAACTGTCCAAAGTGGGACTGGCCAGGAGAGCACAGGGCACAGGAACAGTGGAGTAGCTGGGACAGAATCCTTTTAGTCTCCATCTGCCCCTGGGAGTGCTGACACAGGCTTACAGGCCCACAGGAGGGACAAGCTCCAGCCAGAAACAACAAGACCAATTAACACCAGAGATCCAAGATGGCAAAAGGCAAGCACAAAAACCTTACCAACAGAAACCAAGGCTACTTGGCATCATCAGAACCCAGTTCTCCCACCACAGCAAGTCCTGCATACCTTAACACACTGGAAAAGCAAGATTTAGATTTCAAATCACATCTCATGATGCTGATAGAAGACTTTAAGAAGGACATAAATAACTCCCTTAAAGAAACAGGAGAACACAGGTAAACAGGTAGATCCCCTTAAAGAGGAAACACAAAAATCCCATAAAGAATTACAGAAAAATACAACCAAACAGGTGAAGTAATTGAACAAAATCATCCAGGATCTAAAATTGAAAGTAGAAACAATAAAGAAATCACAAAGGAAGACAACTCTGGAGACAGAAAAAGCTAAGAAAGAGATCAGGAGTCATAAATGTAAGTATCACTAACAGAATACAAGAGACAGTAGAGAGAATCTCAGATGCAGAAGATACCACCGACAACATTGACTAACAGTCAAAGAAAATGAAAAATGTAAAAATCTCCTAACCCAAAACATCCAGGAAATGCAGGACACAATTAGAAGACCAAACCTAAGGATAATAGGTATAGAAGAGAGCAGAGATTCAAACTTAAAGGGCCAGTAAATATCTTCAACAAGATTATAGAAAACTTCCATAACCTAAAAAAAGAGATGCCAATGAACATACAAGAAGCCTACAGAACTCCAAATAGATTGGACCAGAAGAGAAATTCCTCCAATCACATAATAATCAAAACACCAAAGGCACAAAACAAAGAAAAAAATATTAAAAGTAGTAAAGGGAAAAGGTCAAGTAACATATAAAGTCAGACCTATCAGAATTACACCAGTCTTTTCACCAGAGACTATAAAAGCCAGAAGATCCTGGGCAAATGCTATATAAACCCTAAGAGAACACAAATGCTACCCCAGGCTACTATACCCAGGAAACTCTCAATTACAATAGATGAAGAAACTGAGATATTCTATGACAAAAACAAATTTACACAAAGTCTTTCCACAAATCCAGCTCTGCAAAGGATAATAAATGGAAAACTCCACACAAGGAGGGAAACGACACCCTAGAACAAGCAAGAAAATAATCTTCTTTTAACAAACCCAAAAGAAGATAGTCACATAAACATAATTCGACCTCTAACAACAAAAATAACAGGAAGCCACAATTGTTTTTTTCTTAATATCTCTTAATATAAATGGAATCAACTCCTCAATAAAAAGACATAGACTAACAGACTGGATACATAAACAGGGCACAACATTTTGCTGCATACAGGAAACCAACCTCAGTGACAAAGGCAGGCATTACCTCAGAGTAAAGGGCTTGAAAACAATGTTCCAAGCAAATGGTCCCAAGAAAAGAAGCTGGAGTAGCCATTCTAATATGGAATAAAATTGACTTTCAATATAAAGTTAACAAAAAAGATACGGAAGGATGCTTCATACTCATCAAAGGAAAAATCTCCCAAGAAGAACTCTCAATTCTGAACATCTATGCTCCAAATGAAAGGGCACCCACATTCATAAAAGAAATTTTACTAAAGCTCAAAGCACACTTTGTACCTCATACAATAATAGTGGCAGACTTCATCACCTCACTCTCATCAATGGACAGATTATGGAAACAGAAACTAAACAAAGAACAGTGAAACTAACAGAAGTTATGAACCAAATGAATTTAACAGATAACTATAGAATATTTTATCCTAAAACAAAAGAATATACCTTCTTCTCACCACCTCACAGTACTTTCTCCAATATTCACTATATGATCAGTTACAAAACAGGCCTCAACAGATATAAGAAGATTGAAATGATCCCATGCATCCTATCAGATCACCACAGACTAAGCCTGGTCTTCAATAACAACAAAAACAATAGAAAGCCCAAATACACATGGAAGCTGAACAACACACTACTGAATGATAACTTGGTCAAGGAAGAAATTAAAGACTTTTTTGAATTTAATGAAAATGAAACCACAACATACCCAAGAGGAAAACTCATAGCTCTGAATGCTTCCAAAAACAAAAACAAAACAAAAAACAAAACAAAACTGGAGAGAGCATACAAATACACCCAAGAGGAGTAGAAGGCAAGAAATAATCAGGGCTAAAATCAACCAAGTAGAAACAAAAAGAACTATAGAAAGAATCAACCAAACCAGGAGCTGTTTCTTTGAGAAAATCAACAAAATTGATAAACCCTTAGCCAGACTAACCTGAGGGCACAGAGAAAGTATCCAAGTTAACAAAATCAGAAATGAAAAGGGAGACATAACAACGGAAACCAAGGAAATCCAAAAAATCATCAGATCCTACTACAAAAGCCTATACTCAACCAAACTATAAAATCTGAATGAAATGGACAATTTTCTATACAGATACCAGATACCAAATCAGGATCAGATAAACTATCTAAACAGTCCTATAACCCCTAAAGAAATAGAAGCAGTCATTAAAGATCTCTCAAACAACAACAACAACAAAGCCCAGGACCAGATGGGTTTAGTGCAGAATTCTATCAGACCTTCGAAGAAGACCTAACACCAATACTCTTCAAACTATTCTGCAAAATAGAAACAGAAGGGACACTACTCAATTCGTTCTATGAAGCCACAATTACTTTGATACCTAAACCACACAAGGACCCACCAAAGAAAGAGAACTTCTGACCAATTTCCTTTATGAATATCAATGTAAAAATACTCATTAAAATTCTCACCAACTGAATCCAAGAACACATCAAAACCATCATCCACCATGGTAGGCTTCATCCCAGGGACAAGGGATGGTCCAATATACAGAAATTCATCAATGTAATCCACTTGTAGTGGCTATTCCTAGTTGTCAACTTGACTAAATCTGGAATGAACTAATTAAGAATTGGAATGCTCACCTATAATCCTAATCTGGAGGCTCAGAGATACAAGTTTCTGACCTGGATCTTAGCATGGAGTTCTTGAAGCATTGTGACTATGAATTCCAGAAGATTAAGATAAGGAGTTCAAGGTCATCTGAGATTAAAGTCACAGTGGCACACGCCTTTTATCTGGGCCAAACCCTCTGCTGGAGACCTATATAAGGACATTGGAAGAAGGAAGATGGACTCTGGCTTTTCCTGGCCTGCCTCGTGGGACTGAGCAACTGCTAGATCCTTGGACTTCCATCCACAAGTACTGCTGACTATTGTTGGGGAGTTGGACTACAAACTGTAAGTCATAGACAAATTCCCTAACTATATAGAGACTACCCATACATTCTGTGACTCTAGAGAACCCTGACTAATACAGAAGTTGGTACTAGGAGTGGTTCTAGAGGAGCAGAAGTATAAGGATGAATATTTTAAAAATCTGGAGTTGGTTTGGTAATTCGTCAGCAACTTCAACTACTGAAACCTCTCCAGATTCTCTTCCTCCTGGGAGTTCAGAGAATATTGAAGACCCATGGTTAAAACTATATTTCAAATTTAAAGAAGCTAATGTCTTCGAGTATCTTGATGAATTAGATGATTCAGAGGTGTACAATACTTTCTACAAGTTGGGGAAAAATCGAAAAATGATTTTGCTGGCTGATTGCTCTTAGTATCTCAGGAAAAAACAATGAAGGGAAGGAAGAAGTTGTGTGATAAAATCAAACAGCTCCAGATGCAAGTAATAATCTAAAAGTTGCTAAGTATGCTCTTGAAGAGAATCTTCTCTCTAGCAGCCATAGAGCTCAAGTTGCAGAAAATCAAACTGAAGCTCTCATTATAAGGTTGGCTGAATTACAGCGAAAATTCCGGTCTCAGCCTCAGGTTAGGGAAATTGCAATGCTACAGTGGATACATTGTGTAAAACCTAAGGATCCACAATGGGAAGGTCCAGAAGATATGCCCTTCACCAGTCCTATAAGACACAAACTGCTGAGAGGGGCACCAGCACATTTAGAGACTTTTGTTCTTGCCCTTTTCCTTGTGCCAGACCTTAGGGCTGGATATGCTGCTCAGTTAGATGAATTAAATTCAATGGGTTTAACTGGGCCTCAAGGTAACAAGGGCCAGGTGGCAGCATTGAATTGCCAGAGACAAGGTGATTGTAGTTATTATAATGAAAAGGGTAGACAAAACAATGTTTATAATGACATATCCCATAATGGTCAGTACAAGAGAGGTGGAATTTATAATGGCATGACTCGTTTGGACCTTTGGTACTGGCTAAGCAATCATGGTGTTTCCAGGCATGAAATAGATAGGAAACCTACTGCATATCTGTTTGATCTGTATAAGCAGAAAAATTCTCAAACAAATGAGAGAAAGGCTACATTGGATCATGGCAAAAGGCAATCTCGGCCAGTGAATCAATTTCCAGACTTGAGTCAGTTTGCAGAGCCAGAACCCCTTGAATGAAGGAGTGGCCAGGTTCCTCTGAGGAAGGATCTTGATAAGACACCTAAAAGTTTTGCTGTTAGTCTTTCCCCAATTCTTCTCCAGAGGGACCTATGGCCTTTTACAAGGGTAACTGTACACTGGGGGAAAGGAAATAATCAGACTTCCTGAGATCTATTGGATACTGGTTCTGAATTGACACTGATCCCAGGAGATCCCAAGAAACATTGTGGCCCTCCAGTTAAAGTAGGGGCTTATGGAGGATAGGTGATTAATGGAGTTTTGACTGATATCTGACTCACAGTAGGTCCAGTAAGTCCCCGAGCACATCCTGTGGTCGTTTACCCAGTTCCAGAATGTACAATTGGGATAGATATACTCAGAAATTGGCAGAATTCTCACATTGGTTCCCTGACCTGTAGAATGAGGGCTATTATGGTTGGAAAGGCAAAATGGAAGCCTTTAGAGTTGCCTCTGCCAAGGAAAATAGTGAATCAAAACCAGTATCTTATTCTTGGAGGAACTGCAGAAATTACTGCCACTATCAAGGACTTGAAAGATGCAGGGGTAGTGGTTCCCACCACATCTCCCTTTAACTCTTCTAACTGGCCAGTGCAGAAGACAGATGGATCATGGAGAATGACAGTTAACTATCAGAAACTAAATCAGGTAGTAACTCCAATTGCAGCAGCCGTACCAGATGTAATTTCGTTACTTGAGCACATTAACACATCTCCTGGAACCTGGTATGCAGCTATTGATCTGGCAAAAGCCTTCTTCTCAGTACCTGTCCATAAGGACCACCAGAAGCAAATGCTTTCAGTTGGCAAGGCCAGCAGTATACCTTTACAGTTTTGCCTCAAGGATATATTAACTCTCCTGCCCTGTGTCATAACTTATTTAAAAGGGATCTTGATTGTTTGTCTCTTCCACAAAATATCACATTGGTACACTATATTGATGACTTTATGCTGATTGGACCTCGTAAGCAGGAAGTAGCAACCACTTAGGACTCATTGGTAACACATATGCGTATCAGAGGATGGGAAAGAAATCCAACCAAAATTCAAGGACCATTTACCTCAGTGAAATCTTAGGAGTACAGTGGTGCGGGGCATGCAGAGATATTCCTTCTAAGGTGAAAGATAAGTTATTGCACCTGGCCCCTCCCACCACCAAGAAAGAAGCACAACATTTAGTGGATCTATTTGGATTCTGGAGACAGCACATTCCTCACTTAGGTGTGTTACTCAGGCCTATTTACCAAGTGACTTGGAAAGCTGCTAGCTTTGTGTGGGGCCTGGAATGGGAGAAGGCTCTTCAACAGGTCCAGGCTGCTGTGCAGGCTGCACTACCCCTTGGACCATATGATCCAGCAGACCCAATGGTACCTGAGCTGTTGGTGGCAGATAGAGATGCTGTTTGGAGCCTCTGGCAGGCCCCTGTAGGTGAATCACAGAAGAGACCTCTGGGATTTTGGAGCAAAGCTCTACCATCATCTGAAGACAACTACTCTCCCTTTGAAAAACAGCTCTTGGCCTGCTATTGGGCCTTAGTGGAAACTGAACATTTGACAATAAGACACCAAGTTACTATGTGACCTGAACTGCCCGTCATGAGCTGGGTGTTATCATACCCTCCAAGTCATAAAGTAGGACATGCACAGCAGCATTCTATTATCAAATGGAAGTGGTATATATGTGATCAGGCCCGGGCAGGTCCTGAAGGAATAAGCAAGTTACATGAAGAAGTTGCTCAGATGCCTATGATTTCTACTCCTGTTACAATGCCATCTGCTGCCAAGCATGCACCTATAGCCTCATGGGGTGTTACCTATGACCGGCTGACTGAAAAAGAGAAGACTAGGACCTGGCTTACTGATGGCTCTGCACGTTATGTAGGCATCTGGGGAAGAAGTATGTGGATAGATCTCTCCAAATGGGCAAAGGATGTGAAGATATTTGTGTCCCATGTAAATGTTCACCAAAAGGTGACTTCAGCTGAGGAGGAGTTCAACAATCAAGTAGATAATATGGCCTGTTCTATGGACAGTCAGCCTCTTTCCCCAGCCATCCCAGTCATTGTCCAATGCGCTCATGAGCAAAGTGGCCATGGTGGCTGAGACGGAGGTTATGCTTGGGCTCAGCAACACGGACTTCCCCTCACCAAGGCTGACCTGGCTATAGCAGCTGCTGTAGTGCCAACAGAAGAAACCAACACTGAGCCCCAGATATGGCACCATTCTTCGAGGTAATCAGCCAGCAACCTGGTTGCAGGTTGACTACATTGGACCACTTCCACCGTGGAAAGGACAACGTTTCATTCTTACTGGAGTAGATACTTATTCTGGTTCTGGATTTGCCTTTCCTGCACATAATGCTTCTGCCAAAACCACCATCCGTGGACGCACAGAATGCCTTATCTATCATCATGGTATTCCACTCAGAATTGCTTCTGATCAAGGATCTCATTTCACAGCCAGAGAAGTGCAACAGTGGGCCCACGATCATGGAATTCACTGGTCTTACCATGTTCCCCATCATCCTGAAGCAGTTGGTCTGATAGAAAGATGGAATGGTCTTTTGAAGACACATTTACAGAGCCAATTAGGTGGCAACTGTATGGAGGGCTGGGGCAGAGTTCTTCAGAAGGCAGTACATGCTTTGAATCAGCATTCAGTATATGGTACAGTTTCTCCCATAGCCAGGATCCATGGGTCCAGGAACCAAGGGGTGGAAAAGGGAAGAGTTCCACTCACTATTACTCCTAGTGACCCTCTAGGAAAATTTTTGCTTCCTGTCCCCACAACTTTAGGTTCTGCTGGCCTAGAAGTTTTGGTTCCAGAGGGGGTAGTGCTCCTACCAGGAGCCACAGCAAACATTTCATTGAACTGGAAGCTTGGACTTCCCCCTGGCCATTTTGGGCCTCTAATGCCCTTAAACCAACAGGCTAAGAAAGGAATAACAGTGTTAGGAGGGGTGATAGATCCAGATTACCATGGGGAAATTGGATTAGTTCTCCACAATGGAGGTAAGCAGGATTATGTCTGGAGTGCAGGAGATCCCTCAGGGCATCTCTTAGTACTACCATGTCCTGTGATTAAAGTCAATGGCAAACTACAACAGCCTAATCCAAGCAGGATGACAAAGGACACAGACCCATCAGGAATGAATGTATGGGTCAATCCTTTAGGAAAAGAGCCAAGACCTGCTGAGGTGCTTACCGAAGGTGAAGGAAATACAGAATGGGTAGCAGAGGAAGGTAGTTATAAATACCAGCTAAGACCACGTAACCTGATGCAGAAACGAGGATTATAAGTAATAT
The DNA here is from genome assembly GCA_036184795.1 of Tokudaia tokunoshimensis. Classification (NCBI taxonomy): domain Eukaryota; kingdom Metazoa; phylum Chordata; class Mammalia; order Rodentia; family Muridae; genus Tokudaia; species Tokudaia tokunoshimensis. The sequence continues at coordinate 48,137,939 of BTHU01000022.1, forward strand.
GATTTATTCTGTCTTATTTTGTTAAGGATACATTTGTCTTCCAATTTCTTTAACATCAATTGATATTGAGACACTTAAAGGATGTTCCCAAGGGACATTACCCTGTTGTAAATTTACAAATGCGTTTGCGATTGTACGAGAAATAGTTATATCATGTTAGGCGTATTCATGACCTTGTTATTATTTCATGTGGACATGAGATATTATTTGTGTCAAGTTGACAAGGGGTGGATTGTAGTGGCTATTCCTGGTTGTCAACTTGACTAAATCTGGAATGAACTAATTAAGAATTGGAATGCTCACCTATAATCCTAATCTGGAGGCTCAGAGATACAAATTTCTGACCTGGATCTTGGCATGGAGATCTTGAAGCATTATGACTATGAATTCCAGAAGATTAAGATAAGGAGATCTCTGAGTTCAAGGTCATCTGAGATTAAAGTCACAGTGGCACACGCCTTTTATCTGGGTCAAACCCTCTGCCGGAGACCTATATAAGGACATTGGAAGAAGGAAGATGGACTCTGGCTTTTCCTGGCCTGCCTCATGGGACTGAGCAACTGCTAGTTCCTTGGACTTCCATCCACGGCTGTCTCATGGGACTGAGCAACTGCTAGATCCTTAGACTTCCATTCAGAAGTACTGCTGACCATTGTTGGGGAGTTAGACTACAAGCTGTAAGTCATCGACAAATTCCCTAACTATACAGAGACTACCAATATGTTCTGTGACTCTAGAGAGCCCTGACTAATACACCGCTATATAAACAAACTCAAAGAAAAAAAAACACATGACCATTCCATTAGATGCTGAGAAAGCATTTAACAAAATCCAGTACCCCTTCATGATAAAAGTCCTGGAAACATCAGGAATTCCAGGCATTCCAGGCATATATTCCTAAACATAGTAAAAGGAATATACAGCAAAGCAGTAGCCAACATCAAACTAAATGGAGAGAAACTTGAAGCAATTCCACTAAAATTGGGGACTAGACAATGCTGCCCACTCTCTCTCTCTACCTATTCAATATAGTACTGGAAAACCTAGCCAGAGCAATTAGACAGCAAAAGTATGTCAAAGGGATACAAATTGGAAAGGGAGAAGTCAAAGTATCATTATTTGAGATGATATGATAGTATACTTAAGTGATCCCAAAAATTCCACCAGAGAACTCCCAAAGCTGATAACAACTTCAGCAAAGTGGCTGGATATCAAATTAATTCAAACAAATCAGTGACCTACATGTACTCAAAGGATAAAGAGACTGAGAACGAAATTAGGGAAACAACAGCCTTCACAAATAATATAAAATACCTTGATTTGACTCTAACTAAGCAAGTGAAGGATCTGTATGTCAAGAACTTAAAGTCTCTGAAGAAAGAAATCGAAGACTATCTCAGAAGATGGAAAGATCTCTCATGCTCATGGATTGGCAGGATTAATATAGGAAAAATGATCATCTTGCCTAAAGCAATCTACAGATTCAATGCAATCCTCATCAAAATTCAAACTCAATTCTTCATAGAATTAGAAAGCGCAATTTGCAAATTCATCTGCAATATCAAAAAACCCAGGATAGTGAAACTATTTTCAACAATAAAGCAACTTCTGGCAAAATTACCATCCCGGACCTCAAGCTGCACTACAACACAATCATGATAAAAACTACATGGTATTGGTATAGTGACAGGCAAGTAGATCAATGGAATAGAATTGAAGACCCAGAAATTAACCCACATACCTATGGTCACCTGATCTTTGACAAATGAGCTAAAACAATCCAGTGGAAAAAAGCACCATTTCAACAAATGGTGCTGGTTCAACAGGCGGTTAGCATGTAGAAGAATGAAAATCAACCCATTCTTATCTCCTTATACAAAGCTCAAGTCCAAGTGGATCAAGGACCTCCACATAAAACCAGATACACTGAAACTCATAGAAGAGAAAGTGAGCAAAAGACTGGAGCCCATGGGCACAGGGGAAAATTTCCTGAACAGAACACCAATAGTTTATGCTCTAAGATCAAGAATTGACAAATAGGACCTCATAAAATTGCAAAACTTCTGTAAGGCAAAGGACACTGTCAATAGGACAAAATGATAACCAACAGATCAGGAAAAGATCTGTACCAATACTCCATTCAATAGAGGGCTAATATCCAATATATACAAAGAACTCAAGAAGTTAGCCTCCAGAGAACAAAATAACCCTATTAAAAATGGGGTACAAAGCTAAACAAAAAATTCTCAACTAAGGAATACTGAATAGCTGAGAAGCACCTAAAGAAATGTTCATTATCCTTAATCATCAGGGAAATGCAAATCAAATCAACCCTGAGATTCTACCTCACACCAGTCAGAATGGCTAAGATTAAAAACTCAGATGATAACAGATGCTGGAGAGGATGTGGAGAAAAAGGGACACCCCTCCATTGTTGGTGGTATTGCAAGCTGGTACAACCACTCTGGAAATCAGTTTGGCAGTTATTCAGAACATTGCACATAGTACTACCTGAGGACCCAGCTATACCACTCCTGGGCATATACCCAGAAGATGCTACAACATTTAATATGTATGCACGTTCTATTATGTTTATAGCTGCATTATTTATAATAGCCAAAAGCTGGAAACAACCCAGATGTCCCTCAAAAGAGGAATGCATTCAGAAAATGTGGTACATTTACACAATGGAGTACTACTCAGCTATTACAAACAATGACTTCATGAAATTCTTAGGCAAATGGATGGAACTAGAAATATCTTCCTGAGTGAGGTAACCCAATCACAACACACATGGTATGCACTCACTGATAAGCCCATGGTATGCCCAGAAGTTTGGAATACCCATGATACAATTCACAGACCATATGAAGCTCAAGAGGAAGGAAGACCAAAGTGTAGATACCTTGGTCCTTCTTAGAAGGGGGAACAAAATTCCCATGGGAGAAGATACAGAAACAAAATGTGGAGCAAAGACTGAAGGAAAGGCCATTCAGAGATTGCCCCACTTGGGGCTCCATCCCATATACAGTCACCAAACCCAGACACTACTGTAGATGCCAACAAGTGCTTGCTAACAGGAGCCTGATAAAGCTGTCTCCTGAGAGGTTCTGCCGGTGCCTGACAAATATAGAGGTGGATGCTCTCAGCCAACCTTTGGACTGAGAACATCTAGAGAAAGGACTCAAGGAACTGAAGGGGTGTACAGTTCCATAGGAGGAACAACAAAATGAACTAACCAGTACTCCCAGAGCTCCCAGGGACTAAACCTCCTACTGAAGAGTACACACGTGTGACCCATGGCTGCAGCAGCTTATGTAGCAGAAGATGGCCTAATCGGATATCAGTGAGAGGAGAGGCCCTAAGTCCTGTGAAGGCTTGATGCCTCAGTGTAGGATAATGTCAGGAAAGGGAAGTGGGAGTGGGTGGGTTGGGGAGCAGGGGCAGGGGGGATGGGATAGGTGGTTTTTGGAGGGGAAACGAGGAAAGGGGATAAAATTTGAAATGTAAATGAAATATCTAATAGTGAAAAAAATAAAACCAGTGTATTCCCATTAAAAAAAGAAAAAGTAAAAAAGAAAAACTCTGAGACTGAATGAAGCTAGGATTTTAGTGAACATAGATACATTATAGTCAACTTGTTTTTAAAACCTTAATTTTGGCTGTGTGTTAAGTCTACTTTATTTAGAAGAGCCTCAGAATGCACTTCAAAGTAGTTGGAGTCGTCAACATGTTGGAAGCTTTTGGATGCTCTGGTAGAATTGTGCAAAGAGATATTAAATTGTTCAAAACTTCACAGCAAGTGAAGAAAGCCTTTGCCAAGGCAACCAGAATGGGAAGGTTGTTATTTACCTTTTGTACAGTGGACCATGTAGGACTCTTTGTCTTCTGCTATGAGGATATGTTGCAGAAGGTGTTTGTTACTGTTATACAGATGGGACAAAGGCAGGTGAAAAAGATCTTAACTATTTACTTGATTCAAGTGACACATTGACTTAAGCTTGAAGAGGCAGTTGCTTGAGGAGGGTCTTTGGTTTTCATTCTTTGTATAATTTTGAAGTGAAAAGTTTATCACGATGTTTCATGATCTCATTTTTAGAAGGATGTGGGTCAGATGCAAAGTGTTAGGGGAGCTGTGTTCCTAGACACCATAGTCTGTTAAGAGTAAAGGGATTAAGAATGACTAAGCAATAGACCCATAGTAGCATCACTCCTAGAGATTCCAGAGCATCCAAGGTACAGAGGAAGAAATCTCTTATTCAGAATATAGACTCTCCCTCAGTTATGGCATACATATTATTTTTCTTGTCTCCCATTTGCTGCTTATTAAAAAAAATCACTTTTGGGCAATGTATCCAAGTATAATTTGGGTAAATATTTGGGAGCATAAGAATCATCTTCAAATGAAAATAAAAATATTTCTTGACTTAATTCAGCTGAGGACCCCAGCCGCAGACTTATCTTGGCCACAAGCATCTCATATCCCCCCTTTTTCCCTTCTCCCCAAATCCCTGGCTTATCTCCAGCTCCACGCCTCAGCCAGCAAAGAAAAGAAGGGAGGTAGCTGGCTGCTTGTTTCCAGCTAACAGCAATGGAATTCCTTGGCCTGGACACTCAGTAATTCCCAGCCAGCTGGCTGTGTACCATTCCTCTGGGAACTCAGTGAATCACACCTCCACAGTGCATTTGGCTCCTGCAAGCCTCGGAGGGTTGGAGATTTGTGCCTGCCAACAGTAAGGGGCTGAGGCCCAATTTCTGAGCCTGGATCATGCTGGGGCCCCTGGAATTTCTGAGTACAGGAGGTTTCCCAGCTGCAGGGGAAGAGTGTTAATTCAGAAGCAGGGAGTATTCAAGCTGGACCTTGCTGCTGCTCCCGGGGAAAGTGTTCTCCCTGCTCCTCCTACAGGCAGAGGGTCTTAGATGTAGACAAGTAAAGAGCAAGGTTCCCACCTCTCCTCCTTAATGACTGTGGAAAGGTCTGTTTTGTTAGCTCTTCAGTTAGCATGGCCTTAGTACAAACAAGAGTGAAGCACTGGGCTAAATGTACAGCCAAATGCTTATGTGGGGGTTTTTATTTAAATTGACTGGAAACTGATGACCAACAGGGCCACCACTACTGAGATATGCCTTTTACTTCTGCATTAGAAGTACACATTTTAAACCTAGGTCCTTTCCCAATGCAGGGATTCAATGAAATTTTAGCTTTTAGTTGTGAATCATTCTTTAGCTGGTGGTTGAGAAGGAGGCCCCATGAGATCTAAGCAGTGTGGGAATTATCCTCCCCGCCCAAAAACATCACCTTTGTCAGCACTTAAAAAAAAAAAATAGCAGCCAGCCTCATGCCCCAAGCAAGGCCTATAGGAGAGACTGGCTCTGTGCTGCTCATTGCCTATTTGGTTAGCTCACTGGCCAGACCACCTCTCACTTCAGGTACTCACACAGTCTTCTCAATAAGGGAAAAAAGACACAGAAAGAAGGGTTAGCTGAGCTGCATGGAACTGTGGCAGGATGGGAAACAGAAGAAGCCATGAGGAAACTGTATCCTTGCAATATGAGAGAAACAATTTACAGGCACTAAAACACAGAATTACATCCAGAAGTTTCTTGCAGACTATAGTGGAGAAAAGCACTGTCTCTGGTCCTGGTTCTTCCCTTCCTCTTTTCCATTCTCGTCTCTCCTGCAAAGAATCAATGAGTAGAGGAACTGGAGAAAGAAACAGAAAAATAAGCCAAGAAAACCCACCCTTTCCCTTTTCCTTGGAACATAATCTATGCCACAGCTGCAGGGTGTGCATTTCTCCATGTTGCTAACTATTCAGACTATAACATGCTTTTGTTGTTGCTGTTTTGCTTGTTTGCTTGTTTTGGAGTTCTGTGCTTTCATCTCCTAACAATTTGGCAGTACCTTTTCTTCACATTGGGGAGACATCCGATCATTGGGTAGCATCTTATGTGGAATGAAATGTGGCATTTTTTGAAATAAGTTACTACATTCATCTTTGAATCATTTGTCATTCAAATTTCTGGTCTGATACCTCTTTTCAGCCATCACACTGAAATTAAGGCATCTCCCATGGTGCCCAGTGACTTGATCAATAAATTCTTTGACCCAGATGTTGTCTCTAACCACATTGACCTCTTGACATTCTCTCTTCATTTTTTATCTCTCTTTTCATCGGCCCAGTTTCCTCACTGTGCCTTCCAGGTCTCTTGGGACCAAGGGTTACTGTTTCTGGTGGAAACATACTGTCTTTTCTGTTAATGTATGGGTCTTTGCACTGGTGTCTAGGTATCTGGACTTATGATTGATATGATTTTTACATGTTGAAATCTAGTTTTTGTTGGGCGTTCTATTCCTTCAATTTTAGGAGTATGGTGGCTATGGATTTCCTGTTAGTGCATCTGTAGTTTGGTAGGTGGCATATGACAGGGATGGGATAGAAGGGGCTAAGAGGGGCTATGAGAAAGAGCTAAGGTGATCCTGTCCACACCAAGAGGCAAGATTTTCAGGGAAATGGAGATGAGATAAGAGGAGAGGCTTCTGTAAGTAGGTTAAAGAGAAATAATAAATAGGAATAGGTATGCAAGAGTTGAGGGTGGGGTGTGAGTTGGAGCTAAGGGAATTACCAACTCACCTGCCTGTGATCTACAACAGTAACCTGCCTGCATATGCTGGTGCAATAGTGGCACAGATGTTGTGGGAATGACCAACCATTTTTCTGATTGGACATAATGTCCACTCTCCATGGTGGAACCTATTCCCAACATTAATTGGGTAGCCAAGAATATGATACTAGTTAGGTCATGGGTCTAGAGGGAAGCCAAATAGTTACTGGCCTTTTGTTGGTATATTATGATTTCCAGTTTTGTTCTTATGGGTTTGTTTGGTTGTTTTTGGTGTTTTGGAGACAGGATTTTAGTGTATAGCCCTAGCTGTCCAGAAAGCAATTTTGTAGATGAGGCATGCTTTGAACTCAGAGACCAGTTTGTCTCTGTCTCCCACCCAAGTGCTGGGGTTAAAGGAGTGTGTCACTACATCTGGCTGTTTTTTTATGTTTTTTTTCCGTTTGTGTGTGCATTATTAATTTTTAATTTTTTTCTGCCTGTTGGTTTTCTAGAATGAACACAACTTTGGATGAGTGGGAAGGTGGGGGAGAATTGAAGAGGAAACAAGGGAGAAAAAACTTTGATCAGAATTTATTACATGAGAAAAAATATTTTAAATGAACAAATACAATTAAAAATAAATTAACCAGTTGTATATAATTTACGTTATACCCAGCTCTTTCTTAGCCCTTTAATTCTCAGACATAAAAATCATTTAGAATCTTTATACTTATGCAATTATGTCACAGGAGGTATTTTCAAAGAAAACCTGTGAGTCATCTCCACTGCTGCCCTCTGGGATTAAAAAGGCATTTGAGGCACATGATAGCTAATCTCAGTTGTCATCTTGACTACAATTTGAGTCAACCCAAGGGAGTTTCTTGATTGGATATCTTGAGGAGGCAAATCTGGTATACCTTCTAGTGTCAGCCCCCACAAACTGACATAAGGAAGCTTTTGCTTTTTTGCCTGCTTGCCCTCACTCTTGTTAGCAAATTTATTTATCCTGTTGCTCAATCAGTCCTTCAATGAGATTATAACTTATTTGAGAGTCCAATGCAGACCAAGGACCTGTTGAGACATACAGCCTTCTCGATGGAGTAACTCCTGAATTCTTGGCTTTTCTTTGGGAGACAGCCATTGTTATTGGACTAGTAAACTAGCCAAACCACAAACTGAGAAACTTTCTAAAACCCCTTTACACACACACACACACACACACACACACACACACACACACACACACACCACACACACACACACACACAAAATCAGTCCTGCTGCTCTAACTAACATAGGGTAGGATCCTGACTTTCCACATTTTCATTAGTGGCACTTTCATTTTTTATTTTTGGCTTGCTGGATGATACACATTTTTGTGAGCTGATTTATATCTGGACAGAGTATAAATTCATGCCTTCTTATTTTTCCCCAAATTTATTTGGATCCTTTTTGTGAGAGATCAAAGCATTTTGGGTAATGGAATTTCCCCTTGGGAATCAAGAGGACATGCTTAAGTTCATGTGTGCCTGTGTTTACAAAGGATGCTCTGATGCTGTGGCTTGGGATACCTAGTCAGCACCTGTTTCCCAGCAACAGTGCTAAATTGATGGTGTACAACATGCACTGCTACTGACAAAGTGCACAGGAGACCATAGATGGTAATGTGGAGAGCACTACTGCAAACCAGTGTGAAAATGCAAAGGAGACAAAGATATTTCTGAATGGAGTAATTGAAAGCCATGTTAAAGTAAGCATCAATGGGGTTGGAGAGATGGTTCAGTCGTTAATTGCACTGTGCAGCTATTCGTCCAGAGAACTAGAGTTTGGTTCTCAGCACCCACATGGTGGCTCATGACTACATGCAACTCTAGTTCCAGAGGATCTGATGTATTCTTCTGTCTCTGTGGGTACCAAGATGTGCACATGGTCTATAGGCGTATATACAGACAAAACACTTATACACAGAGAATAAAATAGAAATTTAAAAGAAGTGTGAGGGAAAAGTCTTTATATTGCCAAATTTTCATTTGTGTTTGTGTATCTCTAGATAAAAGGATAGTATATAAAAAAGGAGACAAGTTGTCATATTTTAACCATGTTATTACCCTTCCTCAGAGTTGGACAAAGCAGTAAAAATAAGAAACACAGGACTGTTAGCATGCTTGCTACAGCCCTGTGTGTGTGAGGTACATATCTTACACCACAAATTAATTTACCAGCATTTTCATCTCCATCTAGTGAATGCAGTAAATTCAACTTGTGTGATGGCTACTATTCTTAGTTGTCAATTTTACTACATCTGGAATTAACAAAAACCTGAATGACTGGGCATACCTGTGAGGGATTTTTTTCTTAATTAAATCATCTGACATGGAAAGAGCCCCTTCTAATCTGGGTTTTTGAGGCAGGAAGATAAAACTTTAATCCAGATTTTTTATTTTTGAGGTGGGAAGATCCATCTTTAACTTGGACTACACTTCTGTGGAAGAAAAAAATAATCTCTTTGCTTGTTTGCTCTTGTCAGCAAGTACATTTTTTCACTGGCATTAAATCCTACTTCTTCGGAATATCCGAGAATACTGAAGACCATGGATTAAACAACTACTGGATTCTTGGACTTTGTGTTAATAGGTAGCCATCATTGGATTAGCTGAACTAGGCCACAGCCTGTAAGTCATTCTAATAAATCATATATGAGTGTGTGTGTGTTCTTTCTATGATCTCAGTCTCTCTGGAGAACTCTAACATAGCTCTAATATAACCCTGGAACTAGAGTTGCATGCCTTTAGGAGCTACCATATGGGTGCTGAGAAACAAACCACAATCCTCTGGAATAGCCTGTGCCATTAACCACTGAGCCATCTCTCCAGCCCCATGGAGGCTTACTTTAACATGGTTTTTAATGACTAGCTCCAATCAGAAATGTCTTTGTCTCCTTTGCTTTTCATGTTGGTTTGTAATAGTGTTCTCCACATTACTATCAGAGGTCTCCTTCCCATGGGCTCACTCTAGAGTCAACTATAGCCTAGGGAGTTTGCTTGAGAAAGTGTCCTTTTTAAAAAATAGGAATTAAATTAAAAAAAAAGTCCAGTAAAATATTTCAGTACAAAGTTTTTTATTGACACTGTAAGAAACATTTTTATTATTCATTTATTTTTTTCTTTGTTACAAAAGGACTAAGTGGTTCTGAAAGCCAAGGCAGAGTTCGTGTTTCTGGGCTGCCAATCTCATGGCTTATGAGCACTGAGCAGCCGCAGGCTTTTCCCAGGAAGGCCCAAGGCCATCACATCCCGACGCTACGTCTACAATACTTGAATGTATTTACATGTGTTGTTCTTTAAAAAGGATTACACATTTTCTTCTTTAAAAAATCTAAAAAATGGTGGAGAAAAGGAACACAGTTTATCTTACACATTTGCAGGATATACAAGCGTAACTTGTCAGAGGAGAACACCCTCCTATTAGCTTCAAACAACACAGGAAATCAGGTCACCCAACACCGCAGACTGCCACAGTCCTGTGTTTGCTTCCTGGAGACACTGTCTGGGCATGCAGCCTCTGAGTGCTGACTGGACAACAACAACAACTGGTCCTTCTCATTGACAAGAGAAACATAAAATAAGGCACATACATCGCAAGACTCAAAACCTGTGGCTCAGGACAAGCCAACACGCGAGGAGCAGGGAAGTGAGTTACTTAATTCTTTAGAAAAATTATGGAAAAAAAACCATTTAACACAGACATTAAACGAGTGCCATGTATGAGCCTGTACTTTCATTAAAAAAGCAGCTGTGTGTGACTTGAGAGAGTCAAAGCTGTTTCTCCTAAATACAACAGCCAAGGAATGGAAAGAGGCTGTTGACCGTGAGTGGGTTTTTGACAGGAAACACCAAGCCTGAAGAGATCTCCTGTCCCATGGGATAGCTTTAGTGACCAAATGATCTTTCTTGAACTGGACTATCATGACAGATCGCTGAAATCTTGGGACAGAACACTTTTCACCATCCTTTGTTTTATTTTTTACTTGTATCCTGAAATCGTCATATTAAGAAAGGTCAGATATTGAGGGGAAACATCAATTCCACAAATCTAAAGGAAACAGCTAAGAAAATAAGGAAGAAAATAAACAATTAAAAAAAAGAACACAATGAAAAGGTCAAAAGCAGAAGGTAAGGCGGCAGGGGTGCTGACTCTGTGCACTGCCCATCTCTTAGGAGGGACTGTCAATATGCAAAATCACTGCACTTGAGAACTTCAAGGTCACATGCAAGGCCTCTACCTAGAAAGGTCTCTGCTGCAGGAGGCAATGGGTGTGACCAGGAACCAAACTGGCTCTTCTTGCTGAGGAAGGAGGAGTATCCTGGACCCCTTCTTTGAAACCAAAAGTAATAAAGAGATTTGGTCAAATAATAAGGCATGCCAGGTCAGACCCAGATTGGAGACTTAAAAACAAAAAAGACTTTTGATAAATGAAATTCATGGATTCCATCACCCATTTTGTGATGACGTGACCTGTTTGAGGCAAAAAGAAGTCTTGCTTTATTTACTCTCCTGAACTGTCCTCTGATTTCTAAGGAACCTCTGGGAGAAGGCTGCAGGGCATGGTGAACTTACAGATTGTTTTACTGGTCCTGGGGACATCTATTAGAAAACAAAGTGGCTAGCTTAGCCACAAAGTCATCCTACATGGCAAGCTTTCTTCCCTGTTGAAATTTGGGCTCCAAAAGAGAGAAAATAGGCATGAGCAAAATTGGTTGGTCATAACATTCTTCCTATTACCTAACACCTACTGGGTTTGCACCTTTCTACTCCTAATTTTACAGGCAGGATTTAAGAGAAGTCACACAACCCTGTCAAGAATCACCTTGGGGAAATCCAATGTTGGGGGTGATGGGTTGACATTTTACTCTAATTGTTTATAGTTTTAAAGTATTATGCTAGATAATCCACATACTGTGTATACACAGTCTGACTCTCATGTCTGATCTACATGTGAAGAACAGCTGCACTGTGTAAATCTTTTAAAATCTGAATATAAAAGTACTAGTCCAATGTTAAGGACTTAATGGTATTTGAAATTCACATGGCTACTAAATTCATCTTTCATGCTCTCCAATGCTAAAAATGTAAAGCAATTTATTTCTGAGGTCAATGTATGTGAGTTTTGCCTTTTACAACTAAGTTTTACACATTTTTTCCTTTAGAATAGGGCACTTAGAAAGGACATATTCTCTTGCTGTAGTGAATTTAATAAATGGCAGTGATGTATCCAGTTGTGGGTTGTTTAAATACCTACTTAGAGCTTCATATAGTCAATTCAATTCTCAGTTACCTATGATAATGAGAAGAGGCAAGACCAATGAATAATTATAGCGAGTCCAAAAAACAGTCCTCAAAGTAATTCTATCCAATTGTTTCAACCTATAATTGGTCTAACTTCGTACCAAAAAGCTAAAAGTGTAACACATCTGCACATCAACTGCCTGTCCACTCTCACTGCAGTGCTAAGTAACACTGAATGTTCGTAATGGTGAAGGGAATGTATGGTAGATAACTGAGAACTGACCATATAGACATACCCATGGGATACACACTTACAGAAGAATTACCCCCTATAAAAACCCTGATCAAACTACTTCATTTCCAGGATCCCCACATTTCCACTTTTGTGGAGCTGTTAAAAGTATGCCCTGAATTGAATCAAGGTGGAGGACACATAAAACCTTGCTATTTATACTAACTATAGTGCACCCACAAATAATCTTCAAACTCACTATTCATTCAATTCTTATACTCAGTGTGGGAATTAAAAGTACACATACATACATAAAAAGCAAGTCACTGAGTACTGTAAAGAAAAACTTTAAAAACGTGGACCTGTCACCCCTTGGTCACAAGCACACCAATTCCTAGTTCCTGGGATAGCAGAGAAGCAGGCCAAATCTTTTAATTTGATGACTTCTCTTCTAAAAGAAAGAACATGCACATTATACATTTACATTGTTTCACTCGAAAGAGGGCAGGTTTACAGGTTAAAAAAAAAAAAAAAAAGAAAAACAAGGGTGATTTGAATGTCACAATACTGGTTCAAACTGAAATGGAAGACAGATTCTCCCCTAGAATACCTTAGGGTTTTTCAGAGTCCTTTTCCATAAAAGGAATATACTTGAGACACATCCCAGTCAGGTGAGATGAGATTGCTAAAATACATACAGAACTTAAAAAAAGAAAAATAAGAAAAAAAAAAAAACAGAGTCATTTCAGTCTTTCAAGTCCTAAAGTTTCACCTCTATTTGTGGTCCTCCTTGCCTACTGCCTACTGCATAACTGCAAGGAACTTGCTTTCTTCTGCCAGGGAGGTCAGCAAAGAACTCATATCCCCAATAGCCATGTTGGTGGTGCTCATGGACAGGGATGGGAATGGGAGGGATGCCCGTGGTGTGGTGAGACGGGAAGAGCTGTGGGAAAGGTTCTGAATGATACTTGGGCTCAAGGCCCCTGACATTAGGCTGGTATGGTCCCCATCATCTATGATGGCATCAAAATCGATCTGCACACCTTCTAGGTCATGACTCTCAAAGCTGTCAACTGTGCTTGTCACCTGGTTAGCACCTGGGGAAAGTAACTCCGAGTTTTCAGTGCCATTCCCCTGGAGCAGGCAGTTGGCATCTGAGAGGGAGAATGAGCCAGCTTTCCTGTCTTGCTGACTGAAGCCCATGGTCTGGTCATAGAACTGACCGGAATAATTCTGCATGTTAGAGCAGAGCTGCTGGGACTGACCTTGTGCCTCCATTTTGATGCTGTTCACCCTGCTGGTCTGACTCATGTCACTGAGCTGTTCTTGTTGCAGAGTGAGGCTGCCCCTTGGCATTGCCTGACGCCTGCTACCCCCATAGCTGGCACAGGGCTGGTAGCCCCTGATACCTGCCATACTTGATGGCTGGCTGCTGTTGTCCTGAGTCCCTGGTAGGCAGCTCTCTGTCCCTTGATAGATGTTGATATGTGAGGTAGCACCAACCTGCCCTAGTACCTGTTGACCAGGGCAGCTGGACCCCTGGTGTTGTATGCTGCCACTGAGTAGCTGATGGGCAATGTATCCCTGTCCCATTTGATCTTGGGTTTGTATGCCATTCACTGTGTTGCCAGCTAACTCATTTGGTGCCATGGACAGGCCAAAATCTAGCAAACCCCCATTCTCTTGCAAGCTGTTGCCTTTCAGCTTGGACCCTTGAATTCCAGCACCACAGGTATTGTCTAGAGCACTGGAAGTCAGTGGCTGCCTATTGAGCTGGCTCCCATACTGCTGGGTCTTATAGGGCTGTTCATGGAAAGTATTTCCATTGGTACCAAGTCCGTCCCCACTGTGGATTACAAAGTGCTCTGGGCCATTGAAGGTACTGCCATTCTCCCCGAGGGTCTGATATCCCCCGGCTGGGCCAGTGCCAACCTTCCACAGATTCTGTGGGTGTACCACCATATTGTTGTATAACCCAAAGCCTCGAGCTTGCTGTATGCTAGGGCGCTGACCACATTTCAGCTTGGAGGATGACAGATCAGAACTTCCAGAGCTGACCTCATTCCACTGGATGGGCAAATCAGTTTTACTGCCCTCAGAGCAGGGCTGCCCCAGGGCTGGGTACTGCTGGCCAACATGACTGTCTGGCAGCCCCGGTAAGTCCAAGTCCTCTGGCTCACGGGCTACTTTGCTATCTTCAGAGATGCCACTCTGCAATTGCTGCCCATACCCTGGTTGGTTCTGGGAATTTAAATACTGTACCAAGTCATCTGGCAGGAAATCTTCATCATTCAAGTTAGCATCAGCATCCATGGTCAGAGCCTCCAGGGCAACATTCTCTGTGATGCTGGGAGGGCAAGGGGATGCTTGGAAGTACCGGGGTTGGCTGCTTTCCTGCCGGGTATAATTTTGCAGCACTAAGCTACGCTTTTCCACGGATGGAGGCAAATTTGGAGGATTAAAGCTATTGAGGCTGCTGAAGCGCTGAACCCTGGGAAGTGACATGTTCTCCGAGACTGTCCTCACAGGGTCGCTGGCTCTCCTCACACTGTTCGCTAGTGCATCATGAGGCATCAGGTGACGCCCCCTGTATGTGTGGCCTCCCCCATCACTGCATCTCCGAGGAGGATGGACTGGAGGCAGGGTCACCCCTGAGTCCCTCCCCTCCCCTAGCAAGGCCATCCTGGTTTTCAGGCTCAGCCTTTCCATGTGGGGCAGAGGTGTGGGTGGTGGGCCACCAGTGGCAGCAGCATACTTGGCCTTAAGGCGGTATTGCTGCACGGGTGTGAGGCTGAGCAGACTGGGCAGCCCATCACCCTGGCTGGCCTCGCTGGACCTCCTTGAAGCATCTGTGGAGATGGGATCGTAGGAGTCGGCCACACTCACATTCTGGGGTCGCCCTTCAGCCTGTGACGCCTCGCTGGACCGGCGGCTGGAAAAGCAGGGGGAGATGCCCGAGGATCTGCGGCTGCTCAGGTAGGCAGAGCTGATAGTGCTGGTGTTGCTGTCTCTCCTGTTGAGTGTGTTCAACACTGTGAAGTCTACACCTGACAGGTCACTTCTGCTCGGGAGGAGGGTCCCGGGCCCACCCGAACTATAGTTGTTATTGGATTGTGTGCCTGGAGGGAATGCACATAGGGAGGGGAGAAAGAGATGTAAAGTTAAGCATGACTTAAGTTAGGTGCTCACAAGCATTTATAGTTCCTTGAACTAAGCAAACCAATAACATTTTCTTGGTTTTATGTTTTTGGAGACTAGAGTTGAGGCACTAACCACAAATATACCTATCGTGGAGGTTTTTCTTGCTCTACTCGAACACAAGAATTACAATTTCTTCATCAAAATCTGAGTTCTTCACATTTTAATTTTTTGTTCTGGTATTATTCTGCTACTATTTTCAAAATATGGACCATCTGGGAAAGCAGTGCAAATGGTTCAGCATCAACAAAGGTTATAGTCTAGCCTCAGTATTGGATCTGTGGAGAAACTAACACATATAAAACCAAGTGTTCCAGGTCAGTTGGTGTGTTCTGGTCAGACTGAAAGGAAAAGAAATAGCCTGAGCAGAAAGACACATGGTCTAGTGTGGGACTTACCATTTCCTATGAGAGGAGATACCGCAGGGGCTTTGGACGGTAGAATAGGGTTCAGTCTTGGAAACATTCCATTCACTTGTTTTAGCCTTTCAAGTTTGATGTGTTCCATCCATTTGGTCCCTGCCGGGTTTCTCCTGGCTTGCAAAGCAAGAGCTGTGGTTGCCGTGGAAATGGTCGAGTCCATGATTGGGGTTTCATCGATGGCACTGAGGTCTGCTACACTACCTCCATCAGTCAGAGGAAGCTCGAGCCCACTGTTGGAATAGTTGCTGATGGGGGACTGTTGGCTGCTGCATGAAGACTGACCACCAGGGCTTGGCTGAGATGTCTATTGGGGTCAAGGAGAAAGGAACCAAGTGACATCAGGAAGGGTAAAGGAGAGGAAGCCAAAATGACAGTTCATGCAAGCCAAAACCTTCAGGTTATCAGCAGGTTAAATGAGAAGAAAAACTATGTGTTGGTGGATGTTTGGGTCAAAATGAGAATGACCCACCAACCAGGCTGATACACAAGGGGAGGTGATGGATGAGAGTAGAGAATGCTAGATGTGCTGTGATCAGAGCTATCAGTCAGGAGACCCTGTTTCAAATGCCAACTATGGAGACATACTTCCTCATTTTCAATCCTATCTCCAGTACATTATTTTTGGGCAAATTTCTTAACCATTCAATACAACAGAATCTTTATATATATAATGGGATTAATTCTTCACTTGATCTTAGCCAAAAGGCCAAGAAGTGATTGGGATTAATTCTTAATGGATCAATTGTTACTGGAAATTAATATAAATCCCAGCGAGTACCTAAGTATAAAGACCTGACAAAGTTAAAGATGAGGTTACAAGCTTTGGTAATTATTATTGTTCCAACTGGGGTTCATTTTGCTGAGCATGCATATAGGGGATGCTTCATAAAATACTTTATCTCCTTCCAACAAAGATCCCTCTAGGCTATTCAGACCTGGTTCTCAAATTACTCTGTTTTCCTCCTTGCCTCATTTTGCTACTGTTATAGACCCTCAACCAGAGTCTGAATCAAGGTGGCTGTAACCGGTAAAACATCAATCATTTTGCTTCTCTCACACTCAGGAGGGAAGATAGGCTGCAATGGATAGTAGCTCTGAGTTTGTAGAATGATTTTATGGTTCCTCTTGGTGTGTGCCTCTCTTAGTATAATCTCATACTCTTAACCAAACATAAGAATTATGGAACTAATTATGGAAGAGAATTATGTAACTAATGAAAACTTAATCCTACTGACTAGTCTCAATCAAAGAGCCAGGGATTATGGAATAGTAGGTAGAAAGTCTGACCAGCTCAGGGTCTGGGACGCACCATCTGAATAGACCTATAGCACACATGATAGTTTTCATACTGCATAACTAGTTGTTCTATCTAAAACCGCAAGGGTACCTACTGACGAAGTCACATCTTCTTTATAAGAACAAAAGTCGTGCTCAGAAAAGTTCACTGGCCACTGAAAGTCACAATATTTAGACCCCTAAGATGGCTAATCTGAGCCTCTGAAGTACCCCCTCCAGTGTTCCTATAAAAGCTGGAGCCACTAACAGCAAGTAAAAGACTCACTCAGTGATTCTCAGGTTGGATCAATAATGTTGCTGGGAAAGTGTTTGTAGAGGGAACTCTCTCAGGGAGCCTTGTAGCTCTATTTACTTTCACATCATATGAATTCAAGCAAATGCATACTTTCTCAGCAAGTGCCACGTGGTTCAACCTGGGCAACCAAGCAGAGCTAAGGAAGATTTGTAAAACTGATCATGAGTATGAAGATTCTTAATTATTTTGCCTTGGCAAAATATTGAGATATCAACTCTTCAGAGGTACTAGGAGTTTTTAAAGCTTTGGGTAACTTTCATTCTTCAACATAATAATCAATATATATATATATACATACATACATATATATATACATATAATACATACATACATACATAGGACTATGCATACACACATGCCACCGGACAGATAAGGCATAGGCACTTATAATCAGAAAACTACTTATATGTACTCAATTGAATGGAAGTTAAGTTGCTAACAAATTTATCAAGGTCTTCTTCAAAGAACACAGTACATATCTAGTCCCACATTTGAATTTATGCTAGTCAAGACAGTAATTAAATAGAATTTGAGAACAACTGCTTGGTTGGCCTAGTTTGATTTATTATGAAGTCCCAGGCAAAGTAACAATGAGTCATCATCTGACTTCACAACTTTCACATGCTTTGTTCAAGGCACAGAGCTGAGTAATGTTCACCAAGGATATCACAATGCATTAAAAACCAAAGAAAGATGAGATGGGAAGAAAGCTTGCATGTTAAAATGAAAACAAACAAAAAAAATCGAGAAGCCAAAATTCCCTCACCTTATTACCCACTGTCCTTAGGAAGTGAGAACAAGACATTTGGGAGCAATAGACAGAAGAGGTGTTGCATTAATAAGAAAAAGGAAGAAAGAATTTAATTTATAGCATGATGACCAAATTAAAGACATGTTTTAAAAGAAATTATATTAGAAATGTAATGTTCATTAATAAGTGTCTGTGAGGGTATCTGGTATTTAATGCGTATGAGCACACAGCATCTGTTGGGGAAACAGAATCCCATGATTCCCTTGAAGGAACTTCATTTTTCTCACCTGGAAATACATGGTTCGGTCTGCGGCTGTTTGAATTCTATCTTTATAATCTAATTTGTCTATAAATATTCACATGCCAAGTCATTTTAAGAGAAACTGCTGTAAGTAATTCTGGAAATTCTCTTTTTTTATGCACTAGAAGGTATCTTTAGTTGCGGTGACATGCAGATCCTGTCCCTGTCTCCACTCTCCTTGTCCTGTACTTCAATCTTTAATACTAGGGCTGTTAAGCCCATGATCACTCACTAACCTTGCCCTTGCCCTTGCTCTACTCCCCCGTGGCTCTGGCAAATCCCACAAGGGCTACCTCTCTTCTCCCTCCCCTTCCCCAGGAGGCCCTGGCTCTCCCTGTCTGAGTGCTGAACTGTGTCCTCAGGGCCTCCGGCCTTGGAGCACATTGACAATTCTCCTTCCCTAGAAGGCTTTTCACAGACTTGTGTTTAAGCCCCCTCATCTGAATTCTATGTGTTTTTCAATCTGTACATTCCACTGAACTGTAAACCCCCAAAGAATAAGGACTTCAGCTTATTCATCTTGGGGTCAACAGGACAAGGAAGACAGAAAACTTATTTGCAGAAAGGCTCAAGGAATTATGCTCTACCAAGTAGCCACACTGAAGACACTGACAGCCATGTCTGTGTGCCACGCGTGGTACAGTTATGGATCCGTTTTTAAAGTCAGGTAAGAATCTTAGAAACTCCCTCTGAGCAAAAATATTGACTAAGCAGATTAACTTGGAGTGAGTAGTCTCAGTCACTGGGCTCATGGCTCTCGAATCAGAGTGGCTAGATACAATGAAGGGGGATAGTGTCGTCCCTTGCCATGTTCATCTGGGTTTTTCTTAATGAGTCTGGTTGGCTCTGGGAGAACAGGAGAGTGAATGACATACCATGGGCTTTTCAGCTTTGACAGTCTTCACCTGGAGGCATTCTTCCCGTTTTGAGGTAGTGTTGCTCAGCTCCTTCTGCTCACCAAATGCTCCCTGAGTTGGCCGGCCAGGGGACCTGGACTGTGAATGGCTGCCAGAATCTCTTGGGGGTGGAGGCCGAGGGTGCATGTCCCCACGCTGCTTCTTGGTAACATGAGCCTCAGGGCCATGCACAGTCTTCACATGTTTCCGGAGAGAGCTGGGGTCTGTGTAACGCTTGGTGCAGCCAGGGATTTTGCATACATACGGTTTCTAGCAAATTCCACAAAAAGGAATTATTGATGAATGGCAATAAAAGTGATTATGACTTAGCAGTTGCTCATTACAATTCTAATTCTTTCAAAAGCACTTTCACAGCATTCAGGTACCTTTCAGGTCTAATGACTTAGAAAGCCTACTTGGATATTGCTCAGTGTCCATAGAATCTAGCTTAATAGGTATTATTTAGAGAGCTCTGCAAGTGGTAATAGTGTATAAATTGCCTTTACATTGTTGGAAGCATTTATGCTGTGAGTGGAAGTATCATGGCTCTCCATCTGCTGATGATGATAATGGAGAGAGGCTTACAAGAAGATGATTATCAGGATAATTTTATATATCTTTCAGGAGATGGTCTGTGTGAAGAAATTTATTATATTGGTTCTGAGATATAATAATTCATTGCTTTGAAAATGTGCTATTTGCACACAGGTATTATAATAAGAAGAAATAAAACTAAGCTGCCCAGAGCTGTTCACATGTTGTTTAACTAAATGTGCTCATTTGGGTAGCTGGGTAGTCTTACAACTGTTTGGGGTTCAGATGTAAAAATCCTCAGAAGTTCTCTGGTCTTCTAAATTACAGACTATCCACACACCCATTCCATATACTATTCAAGGCTCATGAGGGATTTATGGAAAACCAGGACTCCAATTCTGCTTTCCTCCGACTTTCCAGGTCTACACATGGCAGAACTACTTCCTGCTAATTTTATTTTCTTCCTTAGTCATCTGTCCATCATGCTTCCTGATACAGTTACAAACATTGGGACATTTATAACAAAATATTCATATAGATCACAGAACTGGTCCCTTTCTTAATTAACAATGCCAGAATGATGATTTTGTTTCCTTGCCTTCTAAAATAGTAGAGTTATGGGATGCTGGTATAAGTAAAGTCAGTTCTTCCTGCCTAAGGGCTCTACATCCACAATCCTTCAGATTGAAAATACTAAAACTTCACATCTGTAGTGTGAAAACTTTATACATGTAGTAGTCATGAATAGATACTTCTTATTGCTATTTCCTAAACAATATAGCAGCTATTTGCATGGCAATTACACTGTAGTAGGAATTAGATATAATTGGAAGTATGAGAGGAAATATATATTTTATATACATATAAAATCAGATTCTGGGGGTATGGGTTCTGGTCCCTTGATGAAAGCATGAGAGGATTATGTACTTCCATCTCTGTGTACCAGAAGCTAGTATTTAAGAAATCATCATGAAAAGCATGATTAAAATAATATATCTCTTATCCTTGCTGAACACCCTGTCTTGCAGAATGCATGTCTAAAAGACGCTTTTTCACTAAAAGCCTAAGGCCAGAATGAGAGCAACCTGAAATGCCGAAATTCTGTAATGTAGAGAAGTGAAGATTTTGTACATTATCCCAAGAGACTTTATCTTCAAATGTAAGATTCAGTTGGATAGAATTGATTCCCATTAACTACAAATTATGTCTACTCAGAAGCTCCGTGATTTGCCGCATATACATGATGAAATGAGAGTACAGGATTCCATGCATTAGGGACAGGAGAATGGCTCTGACAGCGTCATTACCTTTGGGTGTTTGTACATCAACCCTGTGCTTGCTCAGGGCACTGATGGGACAGGCAGCTCCATCAGCAGAGTGCCTGAAGCAGGTGTGTGGGCAAGAGGTGGGAGGACAATGACAGGGTACAGGACAGGGACAAGAAGAGCTACTCTTTTTATAAACACATTCATGTGCATATTAAGATTAGCCTGGAAATGAGTTCACAGCTGATGGGCAATGAGCACAGAAAATTTCATCAGAACTAGCATTTTCAAGACCAATGGCACACATCAGCATACTTGTAACTATGTACTCTTGCATATGAACATGCACATTAAATGTCACCTACAAAAACCCATAAGAACACAGGTTATGGAAATTTATGCTTTAAAACAAAACAAATAACCACAACTATGGAGCTTGTGATAGCAATAAAACGCCAGGATAATAGCAGACGCGCTAAGGGGTCAGCTTTTCATGTCCTGGACATTCAACCCTAGGCATGATGGTTACCATTTTGACTTGCATATTCAGGTACATTTGGAAAGCAGTTGATGCATTTTCTCCAGACTATACAATTTATCAGAGAGAGGAATAAGTTCTTTTTCTATAGCCTACACTAGCTGTGAATTCTCTCATCTCAGTCTCCCAGTTGCTGGGATTATAGCATTGAGCTACTGTTCCCAGATAAATTTTATTTTTTGCCGGGCAGTGGTGGCCCATGCCTTTAATTCCAGCACTTGGGAGGCAGAGGCAGGCAGATTTCTGAGTTCGAGGCCAGTCTGGTCTACAGAGTAAACTTCAGGACAGCCAAGGCTATACAGAGAAATCCTGTCTCAAAAACAAACAAACAAAAATTATTTTTCACTGAACTACTATATGCAAGATTCCTGCACACAAAGATGTGTAACTTAAATAAATATAAGATCCTTTATGTAATCCTTTATATTTTGTATTCAGAATCTTCTTTTCTGGTAGGAAAAATGTGACCATGTAATCATTTAATAGTATAAAGTATGAATCCTAAAGATGTAGACAATTTAGGACTCCTATTTTGGTTGGGATAATCCTGGGAGGTGTGTCAGTTATTAAAATCTGGGCTTCATTCCCATCTTATGTGTACATAGGTGCTTGTAACTGCACATGATCCATAGTAAACCCTTGCTCAATGGAGCATTTCTCATGAGGAAGCACTTTAGCTAGGTAGCGAAAACAAAGAATGAGATTCTGTGGAATAAAAGCAATGACAGGATGATGAAAAAAAGAAGGGTCCGTAGAAAAGGTCCTGCTCATGAGTGGTCTGGAGCATGGGCATAATTGTGGCTCCAGGAGGAATGCAAACTGAATGAGCTACAATGGGGAGTTCTTTCAGAGGGCCACTGCTATACAGCCCAGGGGCCCTGAAGGAGCAAGGACAAAGTCATAGAGAAACGCCATGACAGCTTTTCTGTTATGTAAGGGGCTTGCTGTCCAGATCTACCCTGCTGAATTCTTAGCTGTACCTAACATAGCAAAAAGTCTTCACACAACTTCTCTGCTTAGCAAAGAAGTGAAGTCATAAATAAGAGAATAAATAACACAAGTGAGTACCAGGATTTATTAGGATGGGTTGACTTGACTACAAGAACCTGGATTTATAGGACAGGCCTATCTTCTGTATATGTGAAACTGTGCCAGCTTCCATATTCAAAACCAAAGAACCTCATACATGTCATACAGAAAAATTACTTGAGTGTTTGTGAATCTTAATTAAGTACTATTATCAAGGTAACCCATTTAAATAAGTTTCTTACTCCTGGTAATAACATTATTGCCCAAGTCATCTTCCAGTTTCCTGAGATGTTTAACTATCATATAATCCTGTATTTCTTAACCTCACCCAAGAAAAAAATAAATAACTAGACCATACTAAAATAAGCAGATGTGTGTATATGTTTTAAGTTCATAAAAATGAAAATCTATGTATTTGTGCATCCCAGTCTCAATCTACTCACTGACCAAATTTCTCTACAGCAGGAGAGGTAGGCCTACACTCTACAAAAGGAATGAATGCCTTTTTTTACTTAAGTATATGAAAGATAGCTAATTTAATTACTATGCTAATTGAAATTCTAAGCAAAGATTTTCAAACTTTATGAATTGAAATTGAGATTGACAGAATAACAACTGGGGACATTCTTCATATTGTATAATAATTCTAGAACATTCCAGCACTGCAAAATCAGTAGTCTGCTATTCCTTCCGCCTTAAGTGCTAACAAATACTAATCTATTTTGTCTCTATGGATTTGCCAATTCTAGACTCCCTAAAATGTTCAAAACAACAGCATTAGATGACACAGTGGCTATAATACAGAAAAAGCATTTAACATTATAACAAATAATGAAATCTATCTTCATAGGTCATTAACAGTAGATTCAAAATTACTTGTCCATCCTTATCACACACCATGACCTTTCGAAACAGCTGGAGTCTGTGGACCTGCAAGTGTTGAATTTCAAGTATGATCAGATCAGACTATACATTTTAGACAGTGTAGATGATCTCATTAACGGTTGTTTTAATCTGTTTTATTCTATCACCAGGACTATTCCCCCTACCTCTGCTTAAAGCCAAATGGCTCCTGAGCAAAGTGGCTCACTTGGTTTAGATACTGCAAGGTTGTGAGACTAGCCTACAACTGATGAGGTCTTAATGGCCACTGGGAAGTCTCATACATGCAAATTTCTCCTTTTGCAACAATATTTCAGATAAACCAAGGACACATTTTATAGGCCTGAACTATGTGCTATTAGCAATCTCATTTCTATCCAAAATGAGGGGAGCTTTGTTAGGCTTGGTTTCTTCAAGGGACAGTTTACAGAGGAGTCAATATTTCAGCTATACCTCCCAAAAAGAAGTTAAATGCTTTTTGTCAGATATGCATCAAAGCCTAGTTTAAACAAATCTGCAACCATTTTTATACTTATCAGTAGTCTCCGGATAATTATCTAAAAATAATGGCAGTACAACACAAACCACTATGATGAAACTCTGTTCATTTTATCTTAAATAAAAGACTTAAATATTAACTGGGCTTCGAAGAATATCTTCCAAGTTCCTCTGGAATTTAGATGCCTGTAAATTATATTTAAGCTGTTTCCTTCATGAAAATAATTTTAGATGTCATGCAGGTGATGAAACTGCTTTTTCCTAAAAAACAAATAAAATTAGATGCTTTCAGGAGTGAGCTGTCTGTCACCTGCCAGTGTGATGATTCTGAATGTCTTTAGACACTACCAGGTCTTACTTTGTGTAGGTCCATGATATTAGAGCAGGCAGCCCGAATTAAGTGAGCTAAATTAAATGCTACTACTGTCTAGCCAGTAGGTGGCAACAGGAAACTAAGTCCAGCAAGGGTTTTTATAGAATTTCTTCTTCATCTGCATTAATCTCTAAACAGGATCCATCCTTGAGGCCTCAAACATTCACCTGAAGACCTGCAGAGTCTCAGAGCCCACTCACAGTTGGAACAACCCAGAGAAAATAAAACAGAACACATCTACTATACCAGATATATGCCACATGGAGCTCATTGTTTTTGCTGGTAGCTTTGGGAAGCAGAGGAAGGAGGCTTACCTCATTGGAATGTGTTCTGTTTTGGTGCTTGGCCCGATCTGAAGCATTAGAGAAAGCCTTGTTGCAGCCCTCATGCTCACAGACGTATGGCTTCTCTCCAGTGTGAGATCTCAAGTGGGTTTTCAGGTTTTCGAGTCTTGAGTAGGCTTTTGTGCAACCTTCAAACTGAGGACAACAGGTAAATCTGGACCACTCTACACAATAGCAGCTGCAGCTTGTGCTCAACCCCCTCTCCAAGTGGATAAAAACTTGACCTTTCAAGGGTCAGCAGCTTTTCAAAACCATGGAACAAAAACCCCACTAAACTCTGCATTTATTGGGATTCAGATGTGGCTTGGGGCAGTTGAAGACAAAGCATTGTCAGTGCCTGTAAAACTCCTGAAGGCTTTTTTCCCCTCCTATTTTTTTTAATAGACAGCTCAATGTGGACAATGAATTTCATTATCTGTTCATTGATCTCCTCCAATTCCCACTGATTTCAGATTCAGCACAAAGTTCATTAATATGGCTTTGTGTCTATACAAAGGCATGGAATTTGATCATGTTTGTAAAGGCCCTTTAAGATGTAAAGTACCAGGGGCTGTGCAGTACTCAGAGCAACTCTAGAGAGAACATACAGTCTCACTGCAGTTCCAGCCTACTCCAGAGGCTTCTATGCACTGTGATGACTGAGCAAGGAATGAGGAGACATGATAACTGTGGGCAGCTGAATATGCCTTGCCAAAGGACTTCGGGTGAGAAGCAGCTTGGGCTCTTTTTAGATTTCAGAATATATGCAAGTAATATTTGTATAGACATAATGAAGACACAAGTTCATTTATGCTTCACACCATATGCACACTAACTAAGAGTAATGTTCTACAACAGTTTTAGTGCACCTGTGTTGTGGTCACAAGTGGTTGCAAAGGTAACGAACAAGGCTTTCTAACTGGTACATTATGTTAGCACCCAGAGCCTTGTGCATGGTAGTTAAATGCTCTGATATGAACTACAACCCAAGCCCAATATGTTGAATTTTGTTTTTCATAAAGAATACTCAACTTAGGACCTGAAAGATGGGTCAGAGTTTAAGCTGTGTAAACTTTACCACTAGAGTTTGATACCTGTAACACACCTAAAGGGGCAATAGAGAATCAACTCCACAAAATTATCCTTTGACCATTACACCCGCAAATAAAAAAATTAAACTGAAAAATAAATCAACTCCGTGGTTTGTCCTGCAGTGTGCTGACCTGTGGGAATATGGCAGACACAGAAAGCATGGGCTCATGGAGCCAGTCACCTGATGCCTGCTTGTAATGCTGCAGAGATGGCCTGTTTACAGCTCAGCACTAAGGCACTCTGTACAAATAGTGTGCTCTGTCTCTCTTCTCACTACCTTTCAGATCCTGGGGTCAATAGCATGCAAACCCCTTGAGAACAGGAAAGGCCTACAGAGGAAAGTGTCACACTCGCCGGTGTGAAGGGACACTGAGGCTGTCAGGTATGTACTTACTGTACATTTGTGAGGCTTCTCCCCAGTGTGTCTTCTCATATGCACTACCAACATGTATTGTGCTTTGAACGGCTTCTGCTCTCTTGAGCAATCAAGCCAGCGGCACACGAACTCCTTCTTTTCTCCATGAATGTGGTCATTATTGATATGCTGGGGTTGGGGAAGAGAGAAATCAAATTAAAATGTGTTAGTCATTTCTCAAAGAAACAAAAGGAAGTGAAAAATGCTCAAATATGAATCCTTGAAGATTACACAAATAACTTTACTACATCACATAATTTTTAAAAAATTTGAGTACATACTTTTCTGAGTACATTTGCTGTTACTAACTGACTATGAAGCAAGCATGGGAAACTTGATTGGGAACAGGCTTGACATTCAGAAAAAATACTTGGGCCTGAAACCTGAAGAATACAGGGATTACGTGGGATATGGGGGTCGGGGGTGGTTTGGACAGAACACATATGCACCCATGATTTTATAACAAAGCTCAAGAAAGTGCAACTTTGGTTTAGACTTAGCACAGTATCTTCTTGAATAATAACCCTAGAGAACTATGTGCTAAGAAAGAGAATGTGCCATTATTTCCATCAAGCTTTAGAATTCTATTAATAGGTCAAAAATTTTCTCAGATTATTTTATGTGCATTACTGCTTTGCTTGCACATGGTGCCTGGCGTCTATGAAGGTCAAAGAGGAAAATCAGGCCCCTAGGACCTGTTATGGATTGTTGTGAGCTGCCACGGTTGCTGGAAATCAAAGAATCTGGATCCTCTGCTAGGCAACAAGTCTCTTAACCACTAATCCACTGGTTCTTAATCTTCCTGATGCTGTGGCCCTTTAATACAGTTCCTCATATTGTAGTGACTCTTACTATAAAATTATTTTTGTTGTTACTTAAGTGTAATATTGATACTGTTATGAAAGATAATGTAAATATCTGTGTTTTCATTTAGACTCAGACAACACCTGTAAGGTCATTCAGCCTGAAAGAGGTCATGACCTACAGAAGCACTGCATTAAGTCATCTCTTCACACCCAGGTCATTTTTTTTTAAAATAAAAAATGAAGGTGTATTTCCCCAAATTCCTCGTCAATTCAAGGCTTTGGGGTTAGTTACATATACATCTTTAGAAGGGCATGTGAAGTGCCTTCCAAGAGGACACATGAAAAACCTACAGTAATACCTGAGGAAGAGCAAGAGAGCTCTCCAGATAAAACTACAGTGGATGTGCCTTTATTGCCAGTGGTACAAGTCTTCAGTGCCAGTATAGAGAGCCTGAGTGGGGAACACTACCAACTGAAAACTGGACAGGACTTCACAGTGAGCCCTTTTCTCAAAATACCAAATCCAATGAGTTTATGTATACTACTGAAATATCCACCAAATTATGCTTTATTTGCCTTATTTTAAGGCTATCAGCTATACTTTTTCAAATATACAGATATGTATCTCTTAAAAGTCATCCAGTAATTAAAATTTTCTTGAGTTCTGTTGTAGTAATAGCATTTGATATGTGCCTCTGAACACTCTAGCTTAGAGACCTAGTGGAAATTTTCTGCTATAAGAACAGGCTTTCTTGATGATTCTTCTAGGTGGCTGATTGCCTGAGGATAAAAATTTTGCATGAAAAAAATAGTTTTCTGTATTATTTCTAGGAGTTAAAGCTGCATAAAGGCAGAGAAAAAGAAGTCATTATGCTCCTCCCTTTGCACAGCAATCAGAATGCCTGATGAACTGCAAACATTGAGTAGCATGTGACAGCACACACCGACACCATCTTATCACGTGAGACTACATGCAACCGACCACAGTGACAGCAGAACTGGTCTCCTCCTGAACTTCCTTTCATAAGCCAGCTGTCATAGGAAGCAGTGTCTTAGACATTACAATTGTGCACATAATCCACAAAGAGAACAGATGTGCACCCAGGGAATTCAGTGCTGCAGTGTAGAGTCTGAGTCAATCACCATACCTGCACATTGCCCTGGATGGTCTCAAAGAAAGTCTGCATAACTAACTTTCTCTGACAGAAAAATAGTTGCGTACATAGGACCATCCCATAAAGTTGCTCTTGTTTCAGTTTTTTCATTATTGGAAATTAACAAATTGGTCCTTGTCCTAAAACACTTGGAAAGAAGATGGGGAACAAGGAAGGATGGGGGAAAAATGGAAAGAGGAGGGTGAAATACAGAGAAAGGAAGAAGGAAAGATTATAATTGGAAAGCACAATTCTATTTGTGCTGAACAGTCTCCTAAATTTCACATACTCATCCACAGATTATATCCTGAGGCTTAGCAGTTACATAGTATCTGTTGAGCCATCTGATCTACCAAGCTAAGGAAATATTACCAGCAAAAGACACCCTGAACACTTGTTTACCTACAATAAATACGACTTTGCTCTACGTGGTATTTAATGCACAGCATTTCGTTACTATAAAATTACTCTCGAGGATTCACAAAAGCTTTTAAAGATATCGAGGCATGGCCCATTCTTTCCCTGGGGGTGCAAAGGGATGCAATGATGCAATGATTCCCTTCTCTCCTGCCTTCAGGACAGTGTGTGGTAAGCCTTTTGCACTAGGCCCAGTGACGACGGGGAGTGAAGCAGACATAATTTCTACCCTAAGGAAATTACAGTCTCCTGGAGAAAAACAGATAATAACTTAAATTGCTGCATAATTACAGTTGTGATAAGCATTATGAAGGGAAATAATGGGTTTCATAAAAGCATGTAAGAGGGGTCCAAGATCAGTGTGGTACATCAGGAATCAGGGGTCAGTTCAAATGAAACCACACTGAAAGCACAACCTGAAAGCTGAACAAAGCCTCACCAGGTATGAGGTCAGGCTGAGAGTGGAGAAAAGGGAAGACTATGGCAGATACAAGATAGAGAGGCACTCACTGAAAGTCAGATCTTGGTGCCTTTGAGGACGGTGGTGACGCCCACAGACAGCAAGAAAGAACTTGCCAGGTAGACCTGGCAGGCTACAATGCAGTGTTGCTGCTTGGCATGGTGAGCAAGCACACGCTCTCCGAGAGTTAAAGACGCACTG
Organism: Tokudaia tokunoshimensis; assembly: GCA_036184795.1. NCBI lineage: Eukaryota > Metazoa > Chordata > Mammalia > Rodentia > Muridae > Tokudaia > Tokudaia tokunoshimensis. Next base: position 48,167,209 of record BTHU01000022.1, read on the forward strand.
TTCAGATGGTCAGGCACAGGATATGGGGCCAAGGCTCATAAAAAAAGCAACATATTTCAGATCTCTTCAGCAATAAGGCTGTGGGGCTAAACCAAAACGACATCGGCCTTGTGCACCTACCCCATCGTGAACATTGAGGTAAAGTAAGAGGAGCTACTCAGGGAGCCACCTGAGCGGCAGGAGGAGGGGCCAACAGTGGCTGAAATATAATAAAAGACTAGTTTTCCTGTGTCCTGATGACACATCTGAAGAGTTGAACATGAGAGGCCTCCAGAGGCACCTTGGGTCCTGGTACTTTCATATGAACTGAAAGAGGAAGGATAACAGCTGTCCAGGTCCCACGCCAGGGGCAGGGTGGGGAAAGCTCTAGACTGTGTCTAAGCTGAATACTCCAGGTATTGAACGTGGCCAGGAAGAATCTGCATATAATAGTGTTGCCTCTAAGCAGGGAGAACCAACAGCATGCACAGGAGTACAGTAGCAGGGAAAATCAACTACATTCATGTTTCATCAGAAGGGCATGGTAAACTGAGCAGCAGGCAGCCCCACTGTTGTTATCTCTTCATGAGGAAGAGCAAGAAGGACGGGTGTTGGATAACTAAAACTCCATAGTCTGCAAGACCGCAGTCTTAATATGTTTTATAATTTTCCTAAAACTGTTTTTAAATTCAAACAGCCATTACGCTCACGTTCATGTGCGCACACGCGTGCATGCAAAATTATCTTTCTGTAAAGGAACTTCAATGATCTAAAGGGGAAGTGAACAATGACTCTCAGATGCTGTAGTCTGTTACCACAAGGAAATAAAGAAGTGGCTATTTGACTATGTAGGACATTCAAGTGCCTTTAAAAAAAATCTCGGAATTACTTATAAATTAAGATTCTAAGAAATCATACACTTCATTTGGTTGTAAGTTTTAAATAGTTACTTGCCTTTAAAAAAGAACTCTTTGGTCACTGTACCTATAGGTTAGCTGAGCACTCCAAAGGACAAAAAGGCACCAATTCCCTCAGCAGTAAACTGGGGACCTCATACTTTGGGCAGGCCATTGGCCAACTTGGGCCTTAGTTATCTCATTTACAAAATCATAGTGAGAAACATATTACACACACACACACACACACACACACACACACACACACACACACACACACGCATGCACGATAAAACCAAAAACCAGGCAGTAGTCTGGATCTGACTTAAAAGCCTATTTTTGTCTTGCCCCCAGTTGAAATGATTACAGACAGGGCTTCCTTCTTATACTATCACTTGGCAGGTTATTTCTCAAACATACAAAAGTACAAGCAGAAGGAGGTAGGTTTTCATGCCAAAGAAAGAATCTAGAAAGGAATAAAAACCAGGTTGCTAGGGGGAAAAGTCTCCAAGAAAGAGAGGGAGTTCAGCCACACTTTGCTCTATGTATCATTCTACCTGAAGGTCAAAAAGTGCACTCACTTTTTACTAAAATCCAAGGTCACTGAGACAACATACAATGACTAGACAATTGACACTGAACAGATGGAATGATTTCTAAGTGAAGCTGAACTGAAATTCAATGGCTGTGAGTTTATTTGTGGTTTTCACTGAAAATTTGACTTCCTAACAGTGACAATGTTAATCAAATATATAAATAATTTAATTGAAGGGAAAATAATACATGATTAAATTCTAAACTAATCCAACACTATGACATGCAATTTGCCAGAGGCCCAAGAACCAGAAAGAGATAGATGGTATAAATTACAATGGTGTGTGTGTGTGTGTGTGTGTGTGTGTGTGTGTGTGTGTAACACTCTAAATGCTCCCTGTTTGAATAAACAGGGGACACTGGGACCAGCACATTTCTAACAAAGGCTAAGTCCAAGTCTGGACTTCCAGTTGGAATTGCATCTGGCTTAGGATATGATAACTGATGACATTACCATAACCAGCGTAATGATTAAACTAAGGTTGGATTCACCAACTGTGATCAAGCCTTTAGCAGAATGAGCCAAGGGCCACAATTCCATCTTCGCCACTCACTAGGTCTGTGAGAGCCTAGAGAAAGGCAGGAGAATTCAATAGCTTACTTGTCAATGGGGAAAGTGGAAGGCACCTACTTATTTCAAGAGATTCTCTTTGGGAAGCTCTGGCCCAATTGTGAACCAAGGAGACTTGGAGAAGGGCCGCAGACAGACCTGAAGGGAAAGGAAAGGGAAGTTTTTCTTTTCACTAGTAGCAGTAGAATGGAAGCCTACAATGGACTTCACTGAGCTAATCACCATCCTTTCTTCTTGCTTCATTATGTGAGTAAGTTCAGAGCAGGCAGTTTTCCTAACTTGCAGCTGAAACAAACATGCAGCTCAGTCACAGTGGGTGCTCAGGCAGCCCGACATAAAGCTACTATTCAATCAGTTGGGGAAGCTTGGAGGTACCTCCTGCTTTTGTTCTGCACCCCCCTTCCTTTGGCCAGATTCAATTTCCACTTGGAAAGCACAGCTCTCTAGATAAGTAGGCTCAGTTCTTAGGAACTCCCTGAGAGCAGAAGTTACAGCACTTCAGAGCTGGGCAGAAATTCACTCATCCCACCTCCTGCCCGAGGTGACTCAGATCAGCAGACAAACACTGGCTGCTTCCCAAGCCTGCGTTCTCCAGTCAGCAGGATCCTGATAGCAAGGAGCTATTCCTCCCAAGATTGTCATGAAAAGTTCCTGTTAAGCATACCCAAAGCAGCAGCCCAGACCGTGACCCCTTCAAACGCTAGCCAGTACCACTCTGTCTTTTCATTTATTTACCATGCTGGTTTTCCCGTCTCCACCTGTTTCCAAAGGAACACAGCATTTCCACCAAGCTAAAAGATTCTCTTATGTGTCGTCAGCCCTTTCATAGTGCAAGGTGTATGCGGAAGCAAGAAAATATGGTCCTTAGAATACTGCTAAGTATCTGTGATATTCTCTCTCTCTCTCTCCCTTTCTCTGTCACACACACACACACACACACACACACACACACACACACACACACACACACACACACACACCTTATTATAGATGTGATAGAAAAGGGACTACACAGCAGTTTCATGTATAAATACCTAAGGAAGTGGTGGTGAGCCACAGGCCTACAGCTCCCAGACTCTATTCTCTTGCTAGACTTCTCTAGTCTAGAGTCTGCTAGACTCTCTCTGGGAGTTGCCCCCCTCTCCAGTTTTACCTACTGTACATGCTTTAGCTATCTTGATTTAGGTTCCCAGAGACATTTGTAAAAAGGAGGGAAGGAGAAAGTGACTTAGAACTTATTAAAGTTTAATTCATAATAAAAACACATTTGGGAGAAGGATAGAAATGATTTACCTAAAAAAAAAAAAAAAAAAAAAACCAAATTCCCCAAGAATTGCTCCCATTTTACATCTGAGCTGGGCTGACATCTTCTTGTGGGTATGACTTGATAAGCAATATTTCTGAAAAGTTCCATGACTGTCATGGCATGGATTATGTTAGGGACACATTGTGATTGGATTTCTTAAAGCATTAGGAAGCAGAAATAGAAAAACGGTGCACATCACCAACTATCAGGGCTGAAATAGGTCTTATATATCAATATGCACTTTAATTTTAGATAAACAAAATAATTTAAATTGTTTTTGTGGCACCTGTCAATCTTTCAAACAGATTATTTAAAGAAGTCATAGCTTGGTGTAGAAGGGGTCTTCTCCAGAGACTTCACAGAAAGACTGCTGCAGTTCTAGCTGGTTAATAACATTTCTGACTCATCTGCAGCTGTCTGACACACTATAAAAACAATCAGGAAAACAGTAAGAACTTAGAAACAGCACTTTAAAAAATAAAAAATAATTTCTGATTTCTGATCTGTGAACATGAAGCATTAGGGTGAGCCTGAGAAACTGGTACTTGTTGGTTAGAAATGAATAAACAAATCCTCCCTGACGGGTATCTGACGCAACTAAGCAACACAATTGTTTCTTTTATCGGCAAAAAAGTAAATTTCTTTCACAAGGCAAACATTATCTATGAATGAGGGGCTCTGCATTCAGAAATGAATTTGAATTAAAATACAAATCCCACCCCACTCCCTGCAAATCAACACTGAGGTAACACAGAGGTGAGCTGGGCACAGGTTCCATGGAAGCAAAATACTCATTATCATTCACAGGTAAAAATAAAATTAGACAAAAACGAGTAAGATTCTGGGACCCGTTCCTATGCAGATGAACACTGGAATCCTGCTGTGTGAATGAAGCCATGGAGCAAAGTACAAACTGTGGCAATTCCACAACCTCCAGGCTAAGTAAATCTATGCAGAAGGAGAGTAGGTGGTTACCTGTGGGTGGGCTACATGGAGAGAACAGAGAATGGTAACTGAGGACTATAGTATGATAAAATGTATTCAATATACTAAATTGGTATATACTTTGAATGGGTGAATTATAATAGTATGTGAATTATATCTCAATAAAGATATCACCCACTTATACACAAAGAGAAAAAAGAAATCATGAAAACCTGCTCTGTAATGGAATTTGAGGATGATGTTGAGGATGATGTGGGGAAACAGAAAAGTAAAAGAAGGAGAAGGAGTAGGTGGTATGTAACTTCCTGGGGGGCTTCTCTTCTATAGAGACAGAGTTGGGATCTTACAAGCAACCCTGCACATAAGAGCAAGGTTCTATGTATACACTCTCATCCCTCCCCTGTGCCTCTCACTCCAGTAGGCTGAATTGAAAGGAAACATTTTGAAGACGGTACTTCCTGGTAAATTTCACAAAGTACTCAAAGTGAATGATCTGGGAATCATGCTACTGTATGTATGTATGTATGTATGTATGTATGTATGTATTACTTATTTTTATTTCCTATCTTGTCTTTCAGGTGGTAAAAGTGAGTGGAAAAAAATAGAGGAAAGAGTTTAAACTTGAGTTGTTAACAAAACCAAATCACAAACATCACAAACTAACTTTAGCTCCAGGCCAGGAAGGGAATGGGAAATTATGCATGATCAGGAAACCACGATTCCCTCTATGCCATACGTCATGGAAGCACTGGGAGTTTAGATGCCTGAGGCCCTGTTTGCTGTTACCATGCCTTATGAACTGTCCAAGATAGGATCAACCTGTGATGTATAATGTAAGTTTTCTACTTGATCCTACCCACACACTAATAAGGCCTAAATTCAAGGAGAATAATCGTTACTGACATAAGGGTAAACTATCTTAAGCTTAAGAACACCCATATTTTGAAGTTTTATTAGTTAATTAATTTTAGTGGAGATGGACTGTAGGGAGGCCTCACACATGCTACACCAGTACTCCCCTGTCATGCTGTACCTCCTCTTTTAAGCCTAAACCAAAACCAAAACCAAAACCAAAACCAAAACAATAAACCATTCTGGTTAATGCTGAGATGCCAGGGCTGGTATTGGTTGTGATTTTCCTCCACCAGCCTTTTAATTTGCAGGAACTGTACCATGAGGTTAGTTTTAAGGAGAAGCAGAAAAAAAAAAAAACAACAACAACAAAAAAAAAAAACTCGCACAAAGCAAAACAAACAAAAACACCCATAAAACAACACAACAAAAAGCTCACTACTAACACTGTTTAATAAAACTTGGCAAAGAGAACATATGGCTCCTGACAGTCTGCTAAGGGACTCCTCTAAGCCGTGAATCCCTTGCTGAATTACTGAAATACACTTACTGCTCTCTTGTCTAGCGAGTGTTTGCTTACAGTTTAATACAGAGATTATTTACAAGAAAATTTCAATTTCTTATCCAGGCCTGGTGGAGAGAAACTGTAATTCCAGCTCCTGGAAGGCTGAGGTAGGAGGATTGGAAGTTTGAAGCCATCTTGGGTTACACAGTAAGAATGTATCATAAAACAACAATAACAACAACAATAATAATAATAAAAAAGAAACTTTCCGTTTCTATTCTGGAAGGACCAATACTCAAATTCCAAGAAGGTATTATCTAGACATTTGATCTCATTTCTACAAGGTCCTGGGTACATGCACCTATTTAACATCATAGTCTCTTACTTTGCTGTTGCAAAGATGACTAGACCTCTAACTCTTAAAGCAAAAGTGGTATAGGCTAAACTACCCCAAACAAAGACAAACAGGGCTAAGCTTGAAAAGATTGATTAGGATTCTTGAATTCTACCAATAAGATGGAAAAGAATGCACTATACCCAGAGGAAGAAGATAGTATTAATTGTTTCATCATGGAAATGATAAATAATTTAGAAAATCCATTTTCTTTTTTTTTTTTTAAATTTAATTTTATTTTATTTTTTTAATTTACATTCCAAATCACTTCCCCTTTCCCGTTTCCTCCCTCCCCGAAAGTCCCATAAGCCCCCTTCCCTCCCTCTTTTCTCCGTTCAACCCCCTCTCATTACTCTGTCCTGGCGTTCCCCTACATCCAGTCTTTCCAGGACCAGGGGTCTCTCCTTCCATCTTTTTAAAAGGCTCACCTATTTCATCTCTGTGCCGTGAACAAACCCAGCAGGCACGTGGTTTGCACCCTGTTCTACAGCTGTATTACAGGTGCAGGAAAGGTTGCCCTTCTGCATCCCAGGTCCTTCTCAGCTCAGCTTCATGAGACTGAAAATGGACAGCAAAACAGCCATAAAGTCTGGCCTCTCTCAGAAACTGAAATAATTTATCATGTACTTTTGAATGCCCAGACATGCTCAGAAATCCAGCATGTCTAGGAAACACTACCAAAACTGGACACCGTGGGTATACCAAGATTGGATTTTCAGAAGCATGACAGTGTCCCATGGTACTAAAATCATCCTACTCTATGTGGCTTTCTTCAGCAACAGGCATGGTGACTGGATTTTCTTTATATATGGCTTCTGCATAGATTTATCTATTGAAATAATTCTTATTTTATTTTACAATTTGAAAAGTTGGAACGTTATAAAATATTTATAATAGCACTTCTTGGATTTGTAATTTTAAAGTGTTTGACTCTCTCTCACTAGCTCTAAGAATGAAGAAAATTCGTATATTATGCTTCCTTCTTGATTACAAAAACAAAATCTGAACTATTTCTTTTTGAAATGCAAGATCTAGGATTCTCATTGTCTAACAGTAACAAAATGTTAACCTTTAAGTACTTCATGATCCCAGGAATCCACATGGAGCTAGGCACATGGGCACTGTCCCTTGTAAGAGGGATAACACAGAGTATGATTATGAGAAAAATAACAATTTAAACATGAATGGAAAAAATGAGATCCAGCTTTTAGCGGGCAGGTGCTTTCTCCACTGTATCATAAAATCAGGCTTCCTCAGAACTGAATTCCAATTCTGAGCATCATAACCTGCAGTCCTTGAGCTGTCATATCAAATCAAATTTTTGATATCAGAGTCTGATCATGAAAACATTTGCTCGAATTGCAATAGGTCTAAAAACATTTAGGTTTCAAATAGATTTGGATAATTTTCATCTAATAGTTTAGGAAAAGCCAAGAATTTTCCATTTTGGGGGAGGTGGTGTACATGCACAAGAGAGGTGAAAGAGAAAGGGAGGGAAGGAGGAAAAAGAGAGAGGAAGAGGAAAAGAGGGAAGAGAGAGAGGCAAGAGTGAGTGCCTCTGTGGGATCTGGAAAGCAGTGGACACTGGTCTTATTTTCAATTGCTTTGAAGGTCTTCTTTGGGTAGGGCTGGCTGGCCAGCAAGCACCTGGTACCCACCTGTCCATGGCATTTCTGCAGTTATGGGCACATGCAACAATAAGTGGACTTTCAAATGGAAACTACAGATTCAAACTCAGCAAGTACTCTTAGACACTGAGCTATATCCCTGGACAGTATTCCACCAATTGCATTGCTACAACAGAGTCTTACAGGACAAATTGCTGGGACAACATTCATCAGTAAAGAAGAGATTAAACAAGTGTGTGTATTTGTATGTGTACAAGAGGACGAAAGTGACTGCTGACAGAAAACACAGGTCTCATAAATGGTAGGAAGGAAAGGAGGAGATATGGAATCGGGGAAAGTCATTTGAAACCTGCCCATTTTTCCTGCTGTGTTGACTCAGTTTTTCAAAACTAGATCCAGGTTTACTTGAGGCATGACAGTTATATGCTAAGTACTGAAGTGGCATGATAAAATAAGACATGTCCACTGCATCTTGCAGACTGGCTACCGAGACACAGGTAGGAATACTGCCTAAAAATCACCCTTTGCCCAGAACCACAGGTTTCTTCCCCCTTTGCTATCCTCATTCCATGAGAAATGAGTATGCTCACTGAGCAGGGCTATTCAGGTTCAGGTCATTAAATCAAGAGGTTGGGGAGCCCATGGGACACCGTACCACACATGCTTTCCACCATGTAGACGTATTAATCTTAGCATTTTTTTTAGTCATTTTCTTCACCAGCCACCCTCATGAGCAGTGCTTCTCTTGAATATTTCAATCTGTTAGTGCTGCTATATACAGGTAGACTTATAACATTCCTTAAGAATTATTAAGTGCCATCTTCATCTCATAATTAGACTGTAATTTTCTATACCATTCTTACAGAAGTTTACAGGAAGAAGGCAAGTTTAGTCATTAGTCTATATGTACAAACTGTGTGCCGTGGGTAATAAAAGCGAGCGAAACATTTTTGTCTGAGAAGATGATACGTGAAACGTATAGGAACAAATACAATAAAATGGGAAATGTGCTAAAAACAACAATAAACAAACGAACAAACAAACCAACCAACCAAACGACCAACCATGAAGGAAGAAAGGAAGGTTACATGACTATGCTGAATCCAGAGCAAACAGAGAAGCATATAACAGAGCAGTGGTTCTCAGCCTTCCTAATGCTGCGACCCTTTAATGCAGTTTCTGATGCTCTGGTGATCCCCACTATGGAATCGTTTCGTTGCTACTTCATAGCTGTAATTTTGCCACTGTTGTGAATCATAATGAAAATATCTCATGTTCGGGAAATCTGGTATGTGATCCCCAAAGGGACTCACAGGTTGCAAACCACCATTTTAGAAGAAAGGATTAGAGATAAAGGCCCAAGGTCAAAAAGAGTATACTGAAAAGTGATGTCGAGTGTATACTACTTGTGAGTGTGCACTTGTGAGTGTGCATCTGAGTGTGCATGTGTATGCTACTGAGGTAGTATAGGGAAAGCTGTAGAGGTAACGAGTAACTTATACTCTGTAGACCAGACTGACCTCAAATCAAATATTTAAAAAAAAAGATTTATTTTCATCTATGTGTATGTCTGTCTCTGTGTGTATGTCATGAATGAGCAGGTGTCCATGTAGGCCAGAAGAGAGCATTAGATCCCCTCGATCTGAAATTACATGTGTTTGTGAGCTGCCTGATATACGTCTTGGGAACCCAAACTCAACTCTTCTTCAAGAATAGCATGAACTCTCTGAATTGTTGAGCCATCTCTTCAGCTGGAGCAACCAAGATTTTAATCAAGGCCGCTATAAGTTGTACGTTTTTAAAAGGTTACCTCTAACAGTGTCTCTGAAGAGCTGAGTAACATCCTGGCAAGATACTTGCTCAGGGAGCTGCACTGTCACCCTTGCTAATTGAGAGACAGCAATAGACTTGACACTAGAATAACTTGAAAATGTAGATGTGAAGATACTATAATTTCTAACTTTGAAACTTCTGAGACAATATCAGCACTGGAGGGTCAGCAGACCTAAAGAAGAATGCTTCTGTCTGGGGCATAACACAGTGCGAGGCCCTTAGGACGTTTCTGTAGAAAAGACAATGCTATGAATCTGTGGCAGAAATGCAGCTTGTTTAGTGTGCATAAAGTCCTGATTTGATCCCCAGCAATATCGCCACAGGCTGTCAAAGACTAGTCAAAAACTGCTCTCCAACCCCTTGTTATCTTTCATCCCCTTAAAGCTTTTACAGAGAATTTTAAATACTTCCTAAAACAAAATTTGAAAATTCTTAATCTATGCCTATTGTTCCTGGTAGTTAAAGGGACAGCAATTGGTAACTGCACCACAGGAGATGAAGGCGAGGCTGGGACATCAGTGTAAATCTGGGGTTCCAACACTCAGGAAGCAAAGATAGAAGAAGAGAGCTGAAGATCCCATTCCAGTCAGGTCTACAAAAGCTCCAAGCCAGCATGGGTACAGAGCAAGACACTGCCTGGTCCCAAAGAGGAAATGTATAGCATTTCATGTTACAAATTTAAGAAAAGGCATCAGCTGCTCTGTGATTCCCTTTTTCGGAAGGCTCTAAGGAATTGTAGACAAATATCCACGGCCTTCTATTTTTATGTCATTCATTTGATTGTCTCTGTTTCTCCCAAGAGGACTGCAAAATACAGTCGGGTGTTGTACAGATCTAAAAAGCTGGAACAGCAAGATGAATGGGTAACAGAAGATCACGCTTACCAGGTATTGCACTTGAATGGGAAAAAGCAGACTCAGTGTGGTTAATGGTGACTCTGCATAGGCTGGTAAGCCATGAGTATTTGACCGCCATCATGTGCTCCAAAATTCTTATACTTGATTCTGGTACTGATTATTCCATTGCAGTCCAATCCTACTCCTACTCTGCTCTCTATTTATCAACAGTCTCTATAACTTGTAAGACATTACAACTTGATTTACTCAGTGAACCTATTACTTATTACAGCTTCTGCTGACACTAGAATGTGAATTTTGTAAAAAATAAATATTCTAGCTGTTTTGTTTAAATGATGTATTCCAACTGCTATTAGACTCAGGGTCACAGCTTATGTACCAATAAGCCAGGTTCAGTCACCTGCTCTCAGCAAAACAATTACAAGAGCCAAATTAAGAAGTAAAAGGCAGAAAAAGACTTATTTCATGTGGCCACACTGGGAAGAGGGGAAAAAAGTACAGTAATCCATGAGTCCATCTTCAGGTCCTGACTTGAGATGAACATTTATATAGAAGGCCAGAGTTCTACAGATCTAAGCAGGCTTTAGTGAAGATGGTCCCATCCACCAGTGTTCCATATGTGGTTCTGTTTTACCCTCCAGCAAGGTTGTCTGACAACTTGTAAAACTCTTCGTTTTTCTGGTTGGCCCAGATTTTATGCTTTTTCTTCTCTCAGTGTGAGATTCCTGAGGACATTCTACTTTACTGTGGTACAGTGTTTCTCTAATCTCATAACCAAAATGAAGAACAAGGGTGTCTGGAACAGTATCTAGCACATAGTAAAACCCAGATAGCTATTTGCTGCAAGAATGCGCTACTGGAACAAATGTGGTCTCAGCTTTAACACTACAATCTCTGTTGCCTTAGAGTGGTATGCTCAGAGATCCAGAACCCACAGGAAGGAAAACAATCTCTTATGATTGTTTTACTCTCAACAATCTGAAAGCTTCCATCAGAGACACCCTTAGACCCTTCCCAAAGAAGCCATCTTTAATATTGCAAGTGTAGAATAAAATCTTTGATTCGGAAAGACACAATTCGGTTACCTTACTTAGTTCCCATTTGTAACCAATGAAAAGAATGCTAACATTTATTTTTTGCCTAGTATGGTAATAATGTTAACATGATTTGAAGTTAAGGACTTTGAAATGAAGTGGTAATCTATACTGTTAGAAGTATTCTCAGCTGGCAGCAGAGAGCAATTATCTGATGTTTTATAGTAAGTTTGTCCTGAAATAATTTAAAAGCTTTAGATGGAAGAGAGAAAAAACATCTAGTTACTTGCATGAAGCTACCCTGGCATTGTCCCCTGGCTATTGCTCTTGCTCACGCTTTACTCCAAGATTTCTTCTCCATGCAGTGCTATTAAATACAAAAGACCAAAGGGCATATTTTTCTCTTTAATTTGCTTGTGGAAATCTCATTAATGTCATGGAAATTTTGCCTCACCATAACTAAAGTGTTTGAAGAAAGAGAAATCAGGAAGTAAGGTTGGTCACATAAATTTCCATTGGAGAAATAAAAGAGTAAAGTGTTTTACATAGGAACACTGTAGCTGCAAAATGGCCAAGGCTGAAACTTGGAAACTGGAAAAAAAAATAGGCTGTGGGCTGTGCAGAGTGGTGGTTTATCCCGGAGAATAGCCAAGGCGGCCTCACTGGAGTTGGGCATTGTCAACCCTCACATAGCACAATCATTCCCAAGGTCTGGTGACTTCTTCATTTGCAGCCATTTTTGTTTTGTTTTATTTTGCTATTACCTCCTCAATAAAGTAAGAATTTCATCCCCATTTATTCCTAGAAACAGGTTTTTAATTTGGAGAAGGATCCCATAAAAACTTACTTTTACAAGCATATTTTCATAGGAATATTTGGCTAGTAAAGCATTCAATGTTTTAAAACTTACACTGGAGTCTTTTCTTTGACCCTTCAAGCACATGCATTCAAAATATAGACATCTTCCATAATGGTCTCCACATTGCATGCAAACAGAAAATTAATAAGATGTGGTTTGATACTGGTGAACTACAATATTCTCTAGGGCAGAAAACAGTAAGTGTATTTATAAAATAAGCCAGATACAAGGCAACTGAACTTGGTTGCTTGAATACTTATAGGCCATAATTTTGTTATTGTTGCTTTAATCTTAATTTAGATTACAAAATGTCATGTCCATTATTTCATTTATCTCACAGCACAAACATGATACAGTCATCAAGAAAATATTCTGCCATAGAAAGGCAGCAACCTGGCTGCGGGCCCCCTGTTATCCAGGCTCTTCCTACTCACAATGATGGATGTCCATCAGTTGTACAGGCCATGGGAATATGGCAGCCATATTGTAGTCATTCTAAACATCGTTTTTTCATCTCAGTTTCCAGGGACCTGGTATGTGCGTTACACATACACTGCCATGCACACTGATCTCACCAATTGCTGCCTCACCTGCTTTTCTAATGTCTTTCCCTGGTTGCTTCTTCTTCATTTCTTATGGCCCGTACGAGAGGAGTTCAAAAAGTTACTTGGTAGTGTACAGGGTAAGCTCCTGGCATAGAACCCAGCCTTAAACTCAAAACCCATAGACATGAGAGTGAGGGAAAAAGTGTAGAGTCAGCTCACTTGAGTCAAAGGGTTCTCCAGAACCCTTTAGAAAGTGCCCTGAATTTCTTTCACTGACCCATGAAAAAGTACAGACAAAAAGAAGGCAACATGTAACTATAAACGATGAAAAGGAGCAAGGAAAAGAGAAAGGTGTTTGCTATGACTTCATTATTTTATAGTAACAATGAAAGTCCTTTAAGAGGACATCATTGCCTCCTAGCCAAAAGAATAGAATCTACCTCTGGGGAAACATGCAGGTTTCTCCTCCTCCCATAAGAGTTAATCCAGTTGAGCTGGTCAATAACTTAGCCAAAAAACCAACCAACCAACCAACCAACAAAACAAACAAACAATAACAAACATCTCTTAGAAAGGTAGGTTTGTACCCCACAGGAAGAGTCACAGTGTCAACTAACCTAATTCCTGGGACCTCTCAGAGACTTAGCCAATCAAAGAGCATACAGAGGCTGGGCCATGGTCCGTGGCATACATGTAGCAGAAGGCTGCCTTGTCCAGCCTCAGCGGGAAAGGATGCTCCTAATCTTGCAGAGACTTGATGGGACAGGATGGGGGGATATCGAAAGGGAGGGGGAATTGGGAGAGGGACTATGTGAGGGTGGATTGGGAGGGGACAGCACTTGGGATGTAAATATACAAATAAATTACTTAATTAAAAAAAAAGAAAGGTGGGTCCGATTTATATATGCTAAAGATATAGAAGGGATCCTCAGCTATTTAATGATATAATGCACTTTTCTTCTCAAACCTGCTAAAACTGACTCAGGTATAACCTTCCCCTTTTCGTGTCTTCTGTATTTTTCTTTTGAATGTTGGCCAGAGCCCAGGTAGTAGCTTTGTCTGGTAGTTTGTGCTTACTTACCATTTCTCTAAAGCTCTTCTTACCATGTGGCTGACTTTAATGCTAGCTTAACTGTATCAGTTTCCTTCTTCCTTTTATCCAACATGAAGCTGCCAAAATTTACAGCTTGCGTAGCCCGGGGCTTTTCTTTTAGAAATTTTACTCAAGCTTCTTTTTTAATTCATTGTACATTCTTTTATTGATGATAGTCAACCCCATAAGAGAACCTTGATTTCCCTGCTAACATAGGATTTCTCTGCAGGGATTCCTCCAAGTTTTTTGTAAAAGTATGACTTACCATATGTTCTTTTGTGATTGGGTTACCTCACTCAGGATGATATTTTCTAGTTTCAACATTTGCCTAAGAATTTCATGAATTCATTGTTTTTAATAGCTGAGTAGTACTCCATTGTGTAAATGTAACACATTTTCTGTATCCATTCCTCTGTTGAGGGAAACCTGGGTTCTTTCCAGCTTCTGGCTATTGTAAATAAGGTTGCTTTGAACATAGTGGAGCATGTGTCCTTATTACATGTTGGAGCATCTTCTGGGTATAGGCCCAGGAATGGTATAACTGGATCCTCAGGTCATTCTATGTCCAATTTTCTGAAGAACCACCAAACTGATTTTCAGAGTGGTTTTACCAGCTTGTAATCCCACCACCAGTGGAGGAGTGTTCCTCTTTCCCCACATCCTCGCCAGCATCTGCTGTCCCCCTAAGTTTTTGATCTTAGCCATTCTGACTGGCATGAGGGGGAATCTCAGGGTTGTTTTGATTTGCATTTTCCTGATGATTAAGGATGTTGAACATTTCCTTAGATGTTTCTCAGTCATTCGATATTCCTCAGTTGAGAATTCTTTGTTTAGCTCTGTACCCCATTTTTTAAAGGTTATTTGGTCCTCTGGAGTCTAACTTCTTGAGTTCTTTGTATATACTGGATATTAACCCTCTATCAGATGTAGGGTTAGTAAAGATCTTTTCCCAATGATGGTTGCTGTTTTGTCCTACTGACAGTGTCCTTTGCCTTACAGAAGCTTTGCAATTTTATGAGGTCCCACTTGTCAATTCTTGATCTTAGAGTATAAGCTATTGGTATTCTGTTCAGGAAAATTTCCCGTGCCCATGTGCTCCAGGCTCCTTCTTCACTTTCTATTCTATTAGATTCAGTGTTCACAGGCCACATGAAGATGAAGAAGATGGAAGTTCAAAGTGTATATATTTCGGTCCTTCTTAGAAGTGGGATCCAAATACTCATGGGAGGAGATTCAGAGACAAAGTGTGGAGCAGAGACTGAAGGAAAGGCCATTTAGAGACTGCCCCACCTGGGGACCCATTCCATATACAGTTACCAAATCCAGACACTATTGCAGATGCTAACAAGTGCTAGTTGACAAGAGCCTGATATAGCTGTCTCCTGATAGGCTCTGCCAGTGCCTGACAAATACAGAAGTTGATGGTTACAGCCAGCCAATGGACTGAGCACAGGGTCTCCCAATGGAGAAGCTGGAGAAAGGACCCAAGGAGCTGAAGGAGCTTGCAGCCCCATAGGAGGAACAACAATATGAACCAACCAGTACCCCAGAGCTCCCAGGGACTAAACTACCAACCAGAATACATATGGAGGGACCCACGGTTCCAGGTACATATGTAGCAGAGGATGGCCTTTTCAACATCAATGAGAGGAGAGGCCATTGGTCCTGTGAAGGCTCGATACCCCAGTATTGGGGAATTCCAGGTCAGGAAAATGGGAGTGGGTGGGTTGATGAGCAGGGGGACGGGGAAAGAGATAAGGGTTTTCGCAGGGGAAACTTGAAAAGTGGATAACATTTGAAAGGTAAATAAAGCAAATATCTAATAAAAAAAAAGTATGAGTTACAGACTCCTACTCATGTAGGAGTTTAATCCTCCAGGTTATATTTCATTGGTATTAAGGGGAGTGGACTCTTAAAAGTGTGATTATCAAGTTGAGAGAAGTGGGCTTGGGAAATCAATCATAGTATATCATTAGGTGGAAGGTTCCACGACTGTGTTCTAGTGGCCTTTTAAAAGGAGGGAGAGAGGAGAAAAGGATAAAAACACATGTGCTGTCTTCCTCATATGACTCAGTCAATGAAACTCTTTTCTAGAGTCAGAGGATAAGGTGAGTTAAATTAGTGTCTACTTAAACACAAACCTGGTCTATATATTTCATTATAAAAACAATGTGGTTGAACAAAACTGCCTCCTATATAGGTCCAGAGGGAGTGACACTATTACAAGATGTGACCTTGTTGAAGGAAGGGAGTGGGCTTTGAGGTCTGAGAAGCTTAAACAAGGGCTGGTTGATCAGTCTTCCTGTTCCTTGTGGCTACAGATGTAGCACTCTCAGCTCTCTCTCCAGTACCATGTCTGCCTGCACGCCACCATGCTTCTCATCATGATAAAGGACTAAACCTCTGAACTGTAAGTCAGCCCCAATTAAATATTTTCCTTTATTACTGTTGTTGTGGTTACACAGTCTCTTCACAGCAATAGAAACCTTAAATAAGACAAACAGCAATAATATAAAAAGAAACTTCGGAACAATATAATATTCATGTAGACAGACAGACAAATAGACACATACACAGACACTAAGACATAGGGGGAAACACACACACACACACACACACACACACACACACTACACTGATTATATATTCAAGAGAGGCCAAGAACCTAGAGTCCGGACTTATATTCAAAAGCAATAATCAGCACTTATAATGGTTAAATAAGAGATTCTTGGTTAACAGTGGTTTTGACCTTTGACCCTTTTGTTAGTCTGGAAAGAGGCATCAAACTGAAGGAAAACAATAAATTTGTTGTTTTTAGGAAATACCTTTTAATTAGCTAAGTATCATTAATGATATATACATATATTTATATTAATTATAATTTCTCTTTATTGTTTCTGAACCATCATTGTTAAAAAGAGCTTGGTAACATTTTTGAATGTTTTCCTCTTTCTTTAAAGTTGTTGGTTATTTGTTTTCTCTTCAAGACTGAAGAGAGAAAAGGCCTCCACTCCCAGGGCTAGAACCAACTCTCCTCCCTGGGGACTTTGCAGAGCACCAGTATCTCCACCCAGTGTAAACTATATCTTTAAAATCTTCAACACAGAGAATCCCCCATGGGCTAGTCAACTGCTGGCTTCTATACAAAGAAAATACTGTCTTTTGCTCCAAAGAGCTTTGTGCATCAATTTAAACACAGTAAGACAGACACAATACCCCAGAGAGGAAAACCTACCTTATTACATTCCTGACCTAAGAGAAAGGATTTGCCTGTAGGCCATAAAAGGAGCCAAAGGAAGAGTGGAAGACATTTTCCTAATCCTAAACATAAAAACACTTTATAATGCAACATGACAATGCTTTAATCGCTGACATAACTGTAAGATATATACATAATATGGTACAAGAATGGTAAGGCAACTTGCTTTAGGGCCTTGGAGGCTCTCCTATAATATTCTACTGTAGGTCTTCTGCATTTTAGGCATGCTTGGGGGAATCCTGAGGGGGAGGTAGTGCGATATTATTAGCTTTATTTCTCAGTAAGACCACATCTTATTCTGGTGTGATTTGATGCATCTGTATGTTGCAAGAGTAGTAAGAGTCCCAGTGCAAGTCCATGCAGCCATGCAGTGAAATTCCTTTCTTCAAACAGTAATGACATTGCTGGGAGATACTGCTATATTCTCCAATTTCCTTTTCTGTCTACACAAAAATATTTTCTAAAAAAAAAAGAAAAGAAAATCCATGGCTATAGGGCTAAAAGGTGATAAAGACCCTTGACATCTGGATAGTTCTGCTGCATTTTCCTTCTTTAATATAAGATATAGGAAGAAATTTACAACATTCTTAAAAGTAGGAGCTTTACCAACTTTATAGATTGACACTTACAAGTGGTTTGCCTGTAACATGGAGATTTGTCAGAGTTCACTTTTGTTAAAGTGAATACCATTGGTAATGCTGAAAGAAGCTAAGGATCATTCTAGAACACAGAAAATCAGGTTACCACTGTTCTTTGCTTTCATATTACTAGCAAAGTTGAAAAACATACACAGCGAAAGAAGCTGAGAAAGAATGCGTGACTACGAGCAATCTAGGTTGACATCACGTTTACTTTGAGTACTACAATTTCCCCAGCAATGCCCTCTGCTCCATATCCTGCAAGTGTTTGTATGTGCATAGATTTGACCTCTTTTTCAGGGAGGGATTCCTGGTTCTAGGATCTGCATCTCATTACCCTGGTACTCCCATGGCCTTTATACCTTTACAGTAGGTGCCTATGAAGTTGTGTTCCCTAAAACAGCATGAATGGAGAATGTGACTTAGTAACATACTTCATATTCTGACTGAGCCAGAGCTCCTAGAGGATCTCCTCTACTGACTAAACACTGTGGTTTTATTGCCAGGGTTCAGGTCAGGAAAGACAAGCTCTAGACAGACAATACTTCCCATAGGCCTGATGAGCACAGAGCATTTTTTTCTTTAATTTAAAGATCATTAATTGTTTTATGAGAAACAGGGAATAGAAATCCTAAAGCTCATATGTGGTCATTAACCTGGCTCTGCCAGGTCATTCTAGACCAGTATTTGGAAAGAGGGGATAAATGATGGAATTTGCCCAGAAGAGCGCTCACTATACTCACTGCAGCAGACAGCTGAAGAAATCACACGAAGAGGCATTTCTTCTGAGGTATTCACAGCAGAGGTACAAATCCCTCAAGTGTGTCTCAAAGGACTCTATTTCCTTTAAACATATTGGCCAAAAGAGCTCTTATGTTTCTTACCTAGAAAGATTTGTAAAATCCATTCAAAAGATGCTTAAGGTATGCTGTAAACAGCTGCTTCTCAATATGGCAGGGTGTAAGTTCTGTCGAAAGAAATTGCTAATGAAACATTATTAGGTCCTATTCCACAGCCATGTGTTAAATAATTTTCCCTTCTTTAGTGCTTCAAAAAATAAATTTCATTTTGATCTCTAATGCTTCTCATCAAACCATAAACTATAAAATGTGTTACTCTTAGGAAGAAAGTAAAGTAACGAATCATGGCATTTTCAAAGTACAACTTAACTTTATTGGCCCAAATTTTGGATGGCCTTAACAAAATATTGGCATAGAGGAGATTAAACTTACACAGTTAGTTTAATGCTTCAGCAATGAATACTTTTACTTCAATGAATACATTACTCAACAAATGATTCCTCAGGCTTGGATATCAACAGTCAAAGCACTTCTCTGTTACATAAAGGAAGTAAGCAATAGGAGCCAACACCTTCAATTATTGTATCTCTTTGCTTACTTTTTCAGGCCAACCTCCTTCAGTTTTGATTTAGATACATTTTCCCACATAGCTTTCTAGTCTCTAAGAATTGGATGAATATGTGTATTCTGGAACATTTTCAACATTTATACTTAGATAATCATGAAAGATAGTATTCATGCAGGTGGTGCTCCTTGTTGAATAAAACAGACAAGCACAGTCTTCACTTTGGATTAGGTGTGATTTCATGAGGACATTATTATCAATAGATGTGGAACTATAGACAGCAAAAGTATAAAGAAAAAGGATGACACACAGGCACAATCATCCAGAGGTTCTAGGTAATAATCCTGGCAAAATTGAAGATAGTATTATAATAGTAAGAGACACTCTAACCACCTGTGGGAAAGCCCATATCCAGGGAGGCTACAGTGCTAGCAAGAGACACTGGCTGAAGTAAGTTTCCACTGCTAGGAGCTTCCCTGCTAAATCTATGGTCTACAGTCCTAGACCTGGGACCTACTCTCTCAGCGAGCCTGAAGCAACTGCCAGAGAACTATATTACTGGAAACAAGGCCAACAGAATACTGCTACAACAAGAAAATGGAACGTTGAAATAGATCTGCATAGGGTTTATCAAACAGAAAACCTAACTTTCATGCAGGTTTTAAGTGGCACATGGGATACTGGAAAGAAGGGAAGAGATGAACAGGGACAGGACCAACCTTCACAACTGGAACCTTAAAGAATGAAGTGTCAACAGCATTGGTGATGCCATCTCCAGGGATTCACCTCCAAACTGGACCAGGATCTATAACCTACTTATATGCAAATAGGCCTATCTTTAGGATGGGGGCATTGGCTATTGCAGAGCTGCCCGGAATAAAACAGGCTTCTATAAACTAGGTGCATATTCCAGAGATCCCTGAGGCTGAATCCAGCAATCAGGCCAGCCAGTTTCCATACAGTACATTTCCTCCCATTCTACTCTTTCACCTGCACCTCTTTTCGTCTTTTGTTTAGTAACCAATATCACCTGAGCTGGCTGGTTCCATCTTGCTGTGTTCATACCAAATAATTTTTCTTCCTCTTTAATCTTTCTTCTCTCACTTTCTTGTTTTCTTCCTCCAAAAAGCACAGGATGGATGGGTTTCAGGGTTCTCCGTGCCTCATCACTGAGAGATGGGACTTTCCTATGGTGTTTATATAATAGTGTTCTAGTTTCTTCACTGTTGCTATGACAAAATAGTTGAGAAAAAGCAGCTCTAATAAAGTCAAGGCAGAAACTTGAAAGAGCTGGCTACTTTGCATCCAAGTCCAGAGCTGAGAGAAAGAGATGCAGGCACACATCATCACTGCTTAGTCTGCCTCTTTTACTATTGCACCATCCAAAACCCAAACCCAGGGAATGGTGCGGCTAACTCTCAGGCTGGGTCTGCCCACATCAATTAACATAATCAAGGCAATCCCCTGGACCTAGCCAAAGTTGAAGCGGGTCTAGAAAGCTGCACTGAGACTCTCTTCCCAAATGACTCTAGATTGTGGCCAGTTGAGAAAACGAATTATCACATGCAGTATTTACTTTTCTCTGGCGCTTCCTTCTAGCTCCCACTGTTTCCCTTCTCTTTACATTTTCCCAAATACTTTCTACTAACCCAATATTAATCACCAGTAGTACTCTGCTCCCTGACCCCTTTCATTGTTTATGAAGACCCACAGTTATCTGATATATCAGTACATATAGCACCATCAGCATCCCTTCACTTTCTTTTTTTTTTTTTTTAATTTACATTCCAAATCATTTCCCCTTTCCCGTTTCCTCCCTCCCCGAAAGTCCCATAGGCTAGGCTCACAACCATCCCTTCACTTTCTAAACTGACTGGTGCCTATAGTATTGTTCTGAATGGTCAAGAGAATGACTTACAGGAGTCATGCCTTTCATTTTGAATACATGAGTATCAAATACCTAGCAAGCAAAAGTAAAAGAACAAGTGTCAGTAGCAGATAGACAGTAGGACCAGACAGATAACAAAACATCGTCAAATTAGAGGTTTGCAAACATACAGCAGAAATCAATTAGAGAATCAAACAGTTATGTTAGAGCTGCTGACTGAAAGTCCAGGGCAGAGTAGAGAGTCACACAATAGATGTGCGTGGCTAGCTTCTTGTTCCCACTGTACACATTTTTATACCGTGAGATAAACCATAGTAACCTCTGCTGGAAATAATTTACTTCCTGGTTGTTCTCAAGAATACTATTTTTCACTACAGCTTATGTTGTTTTTCCTTCTTCCTGTTACAGATCCAGGGAGCTAACCTGACCCAAGACAGGGGTTTTAGATCCCTTGACATAATCATGCTTTAAGTCTGAGATAAAGGAGGACATCCTAGCTCCCTGAGTCTGCTCACATAGCCCTCAGTCATTTGCCAACATAATGTACATAATGGGATTGATTGGTTCTTAGTTGGTTATTACTTTATTTTGTAATGGACTGAACACTAGTAACAGTAGTAGAATGTTTTATTCTATAGGAATGAAGTAAAGACACCACAACATACAGTACAGCCTACCTCCTTCAGAGCATTGCAAATATTTTTGATGAAAGAGCGAAGTCCACTTAAAAAGTAAAATCAATCAATGACCTAACTTGAAGCATGCAAATCCTGATGTGGAGACACAAGTACCACAAGAAACCAAAGTAAGACACCTCCCAATACCAACCCCACAGTAAAGGCTCCCAGGAAGAGTGACTTGGACTAAATTCTTTACAAAGAATTGAAAAGAATGATCATTAATATGTGCAAAATAACTATAGAAGACAAAAATAACTCCTGAAAGACTAGCAAGGAAAACAAACAGTTGAATGACCTAAGGAAGTGATGGGAAGTATGAAAATGAATTTAAATAGAGGAAAAGATACTGGAGACAAACAAAACTGAAACTGAATGAAAAATTTAAAATTAACTTTAACAGCTTAGTAGGGAGCCTTACCAACAGAATGGATTATGAAGAAGACAGGGCTTCACAAGTTACGGAAGAGAAAAGGGAATACTCGATCAAGGACAAAGATAAATAAATGTGCAAACAGAACACACAAGATTTTGGAACACTATGAAAAAGCCAAATTTACAAGTTATGAAAACACAAAGAGAATGATTTCATGCCAAAAGGTATAGAAGACGTTTTTAGTAAATGGGAAAAACGTCTCATATATGGGTGAAGAGATGTACATCAACACACACTAAATTCATAGGACTAGAAAAAAAAAATCTTCACATATTACTGTTACAATGCTAACTACATGGCAAACAGCTAGTGCATTGAAAGCTGCAGTAAGAGAACACCAGAAAGTAACATGTAAAAGGCAAACTTCTCAGAAAAAAATAACTGATTTTGTAAAAGAAAAATTAATGCCTAGAAGGGGTCAGAACTTGTATTTCAAGTTCTGAAAGAACAGAGGTACCTTCCCATACTATTATATCCATCAAAAAATATCCAACATAGTTGAAGGACAAAGAAAAACTTTGCATGATAAAAGATGGCTAAAGAAATTTCATTACCACTATGGCAGCTCTAGAGGAGACTGAAAGTAATACTCTTAATGATAAATATAAACACATTTAATAGACCATAAAAGAATAAAATACCCCAGAATAGTAAGTAGTTAAGCAAAAGAGGAAAACACCAAACCATATACAGACACACACACACACACACACACACACACAAACACACATACACACCACCACTACCACCACCACCACCACCACCACTTAACACATACCTCTCAATAGCAATTAATATTAATGGTCTCAGCTGCCATCTCTAAAGACAGACTGAACTGGTGAGATGGCTCACCAGGTGCTCTGACCTTGCCTGTATGTTGTGGCATGTTTGTCTGCCCTGCCCTTAGATGTACATGTACACACATGTGTGCACACACAAAAATAGAAATAAAATTTATAAAATTAAAGACACAGACTAGAAGACGAAATTACAAAGTACAATCCATTTGTTTGTTGTTTCAAGAAAGATATCTCATCCTCAAAGATGAATACTACTTTCTGGTAAAAGAAAATGACATTCCCAGCAAATCAAACTAGGAAGCAAGCAAATGACATGATCCTAATACTTGACAAAATATGACAAAATAAATTTTAAATCAAAACTAGTCAAAGAGACAGTCACATCATTCTGATTTAGGGAGCAAGCCTTCAAGGAGATGGTATAATTTTAAACACATATGCATATACCAAACATGGGTATACCAAGATTCATAAAACAAATATTACTAGATATAAAGTCACAGATTAACCACATAAGTTAATATTGGGTGACTAATACCTTCCATCACTGTCACCAATAAATAGGTCACTCTGACCAAATATAACCACAGATCATATAGTCCTAACAGACATTTACAATATATTCTATCCAAAAGGACAAAATACATTCTTCTTAGTCTCCCACAAGACTTTCTCTAAAATAGAGCACACATATGGAAGCAAAGCAAAAAATCAACAAACACTGGAAAATTGAAATTTAATTTTTAATATTCTACTTGACCACAATGGAATCAATAGCAAGAGAAACTACAGAAAAGACACAAACTCATGGAAAAGAAATAACAGGAGTCATGGGTGAAACTAAGAGGAAATCAGAACTATTATTACAATTAAAGAACAATGAAAATCATAACATAAGGGGTAAAACAGTCAAGGTAATTGAAAAGGTAAGTAAGAATGATAAACACTTAGATAAAACTCACTAAACTTAAAAGGCCCGAATTAATAAAATTAGGGATAAAAAAAAGGAGCCATAACAATAAAATTCAGAAAATCATAGGCAGTCCTTAAAGACTTACATTTAAGTAAAATCTAAAAGCAACAGATCAATTTTTAGAATGTATCTGACCTATCAAAGTTAAACCAGGATGAGACAAACAATTTAAACTAAGGAGGACTTAGGCAATGAATAATAGTATTTTTCTATGTTAAAACCGAAAACTCTAGGATTTAATGCAGAGCTATACCAGGTCTTTAAAGAAAATTCGTCTTTTTTTATGATGCCAATATTATGCTGATTCCAAATCCAGATTAAGACACATTTTTTTAAAAGGAAGAAAATTGCAGACCAATTTTCCTGGTGAATAAACATGTAAAACTTCTCATAAAACACTTGCAAACTGAATTAAAAACACATCAAAAAGATCATTCACCAAGCTAAAGTTGGCTTTATCCTAGTGATATGGGGATATTCAACATATGCAAATCAACAAATGTCAATTTTATATAGAGTCAAGAACACTAATCGTGAGACTTCTCAAAAACCTTGAAAATCCAGCCAAACTGTCAACATGGAGGAGGTGACAAGAGGGAAAATATCCCACTATTGGCAGAGCGTCTGACTCTTGAAAGCTGTTAGGAGAGGGTGAGTCAGTTTTCTTTAATGATATGACCTTTGGTAAATCTACCATATATGAGGGAGGGCCCCAGTCCCAAGAATAGTTGGGCAACACAATATGGACTTGAGGGAAAAGAAAAGAAAGAAAAGATACCTCAGAACTGGGTAGGGAAGAATGGGAGGGTAGTTATGGTAGAAATCAGGAAGGGTGTAAGATCAAATTCTCAAAGAATTAATAAAAGTTGTTTAAACGCCAAACCACAAGCCAAACCTACACTGAAGGAGAGAAGTCACTGGAAACAGGTTGCGGGAGGAAGAAGGCTATGTTAAACACACACTATCAGAAACAGCTGGGATCAAGGAAACCAAATCAAGGTAACATAGCAAGACTTGAACTTCATAGCCTCAACTTGGATAGACAGTGTTATCCCAAAACCATGTGTGAAAGCCTCTATTGCCTCTGAAATGTCCAGGGGTAGAGTTTCTGGAATGTGGATGGGGTCATGAAGATTGTTACTGAATCTCTGGATAGTGACATCAAAATTCTCCTGGGAATATTGGGCAGTGATAGGAACATGATCGGAAACAGTAGGTCACATCCAGTATGCCCTAAGGCAGTTTATTTTAGCCCCTCCCCTGCACTTCCTACTGCAAGGAGGAAAATAGTGTTCTTCTGTGGTGATCTTTCAGCCTTGAATTAGGCCCACAGCCACACAGCCAGCTGACTCTGCAATGAAACCTTTTAACAAGGAGCCAAACAAACCTTTCTTCCTCAGGTATTCTGTCAAAGTGATAAAAAGCTGGCACCGAAATCATGAAAGGAGGACGAGGAAAAGAAAAAAAAAAAAAAAAAAAAAACAAACCACCCAACAATTTCCAGTGTGTGTGTGTGGGGGGGAGGGAATAGAACCATAATTAAAAAAAAATGTGTCTTTTCAAAGAGGAAAAAAACAGAAGTTCAGATGATTTTACCACATGATAATTAAAATAGGATTCTGTGGGTAACAAGGCAGAGCTCCCCAAAGTCGCTCAGAGGAGCCACAGGCATGGAGAGAGCTGGATGAAATCCTGCAGCAAGTGCTTGCCGGTATCTATCTGGCTTTCCTCCCCAGCTGGCCTCCAGCAACAATTGTGCAGAACTGCACAGAAGGAAACACTTGGAAAAAGTTCACTTCATAAGGAAATAAAGATTTCTCAATAATATTCTTGACTCAGATTATTCTTAATATAATTTTTCCTATTGATTACAAGATAGAAATACTTCATTAGAAGTGATTACGTAAGAGAAGTACTGAATAGACAGAACTAAAAAATCACCCAGAAGACTATTAGAAAACGAAAACACAAAACAAGAAGCAGATGAATTTCTACAGTGAAACTTCTAGCTGTGTAACAATAGTTGACTATTCAGTACTAATTAAATTTTTTTTAAGAATAAAAGGATTATTTCTCTGTCTTTGCATTTTATTTTATTTATTTATTGTTTTATTAGCCATCACTCACAAATGAGAAAAACTGACAGCACACACACAATTCATTCATAACAAAATGACTCAAACCTGGTCAGGACAGGACAGCCTTCTTGACAGCAAACACAACTCTATATCTTGGGAATTTGTTTTCAGTAGAAAACAAAATAGAGAAACTGTTACAATAACAAACAGGTTGGCACATTAATGAGAATAAATGGGAGGTGCTAAAAACTACAATTTAGAGTAAAAGGACTCCGGTGGAGGAACAAATTATACTTATTTTCTCTTGATAGAAATATGATTATTTGAACAATGTAACATTTAACAAGG
Organism: Tokudaia tokunoshimensis; assembly: GCA_036184795.1. NCBI lineage: Eukaryota > Metazoa > Chordata > Mammalia > Rodentia > Muridae > Tokudaia > Tokudaia tokunoshimensis. Next base: position 48,193,562 of record BTHU01000022.1, read on the forward strand.
CAAAGAAAATCCAAATACATCAACATTCATTGAAATAAGGATGAATACAAGGAGCATAAGTACACGAAATTCACCATATGTGGATCAACTTATGACAGAAGGAACAGATAAAGGAGGAAACACGGACAGAAGGAACATGAAAAGTTAGAAGGAAGGTTGGTGGACAGATATCACAGTGTTTCATGATGATATTCTACTTTGCCTTTTCTACAGAAGATTCATAGAAGTGAGTACATACATCACACACACACACACACACACACACACACACAATCACAACATAAAACCTCAATAAAATATTTAAATCCCTATGGAAAAGATGAAGTCATAAAACAAAGACACAAAATTTACAACATTAACTACCACATTCCCATGTCTTGGGCTGTAACAAGGCAAGTGTCCTTGTTGACACAGTTATTAAAAAGCCAGTTGGCTCCCTCACTTATTGGCAATGCAACTAGATGAGGGTACTTAAACTCTGGGTGAGAGCTACTGAGTAGATTAGCTGAATGGATCCGTGCCCGAAGGCCAGAGGCTAGCATGGAGTTTATGGCACCAAACCCTGTGTTAGCAGGATGCCCTCAGCATGACAGACTGCACCCTCACTGGAGAGCAACCTCTATAAGGACATGGCTCTTGGCTGCTTTGCTTAGTGATATACCTCCAGAACTTAGAACAAGGCCTATGGGACAGCAAGGTTAAAGAAATACTTGTATGAAAAAAAAAAGAAAAAAAGAAAAAATGTGAATTCCCTACTAAATAAACCCTAAGAACTATACATTTCAACTCTGGGCTATTTTGAAATATCACAGAAATGTATCTATGAGTCTGAAATGAATTAAGTTTTATATGAACATCTTTAAGTGCACCTAATTATTTAAAAATAAATTAGTAACAGGCTTGGGACACATCCTTTGTGTCAGCCCAGCACCTGGCATCTGGCTGACCTTATCTAGGCTGCACTATATCCAACTTCCAGGTCATTCCTGCCTGGTCATCCTGTGTTCCAGCCCAGTCTGGTTAAGTCTTGCATGCACAATTCCCAAACTCTAGGTTTGGCCCCAGGAAGAGGTCTCTGTGCCAATCAAGTCAGCTAAGTACACTTTACTTGTATATACCTTTTCTCATCTGCATCTATCCAATTTCCAGGCCTATTGTGGCTTCTGCAACCTGTGCTCTGGGACAGACCTTTGGCTCAGTTAATTAAAGACAGGACCTAAATTAACTGGATCAGACCAATTGGGGAACACTAGAACAGAAATTAAAGAAATACAGAATATTATAAGGGGATACATTAAACACCTACACTCCAGTCAGAAAATCTAGATGCATCCTAATCCTCAACGTTAAACCAAGAGAAGGTCAGCAACCTAAACACACCCATATCAAATAAGGAGATTGAAACACTGTCTTCTAAGACAAAACAAAACAAAACAAATAAAAAAATCCCAGACAGATTCATAACAAAATTATAATACTTAAAAAAAGATTTACAACCAATACTTTAAATTATTTTTTTTTAAGAAAAAAGTAATAGAAGGAGTACTTTCAAACTCCAAAGTGAAAACATTCTGCAGTGTGAACCTGGTAATACATGTGTTTAATCCCAGCACTGAGGGGCAGAGGCACTTAGATCTCTGTAAGTTCCAGGACAGCCTGGTCTATATAATGAGTTCCAGGAAAGCTAGGGCTATATAGAAAGATTTGGTCTTAAAAAAAAATGACAACGAACAAACTACCACAGACTAGTATCACTGATGAAAATAGATAAAAAATTTCAATATAATACTTGCACAGGAGTGGAAGAGATGGTTCAGCAGTTAAGAGGACTGACTGCTCTTCCAGAGGTCCTGAGTTCAATTCCCAGCAACCACATGGTGGTTCACAACCATCTGTAATGATATGTGATGTTCTCTTTTGTGTCTGAAGACAGTGACAATGCACTCACATATATAAAATTAATAAATCTTTTAAAAAACTCAAAAAATAATTGTACAGAATATAAGCATACCATTTTTAAAAAGACCATCCACTATGGTCAAGTTGGCTTTATCCAATAGATACAGGAATGTGTGATGGTACAACATACATAAATCAATAAATGTAATGAATTATATAGGCAGACTTATGACAAAAATCACATGGTCATCTCAACAGATGTAGAAAACATTTTAGCAAAAATCAAAGATGGTGTCTTAAGAGAAAGCAGGACTAGAGGGAATACACCTGAGAATAATAGAGTATTTATGACAACCTATTGCCAACATTATTCTAAATGGTGGAAAACCTGAAGTAACTCAGGACTGAGACCAGGCCAATCATTATTCTCATTCTTTTTCAACCACCTCTAGCAATTAAGACAAGAAAAGGATATTAAAGGGATAAAAATAGGAAAAGAAGTCGAATCATTCTTATTTGCTAGTGATATGAAAGCATTATGCATAAAGTTCCCAAAATTCTGCCAGAGAACTTCTAGAAAGGATCAACAATTTGATCAAAGGGTCAGGATACAAACTCAACTCAAACAAGAATCAGTAGCCCTTCTAAGCATCATTGTCAAGCACGAAGAGAAAGACATCGTGAGAACACTCCTATTTACAATATCTTCAGAGAAAAACAAATGACTAGAAAAAAACTTAAGGAAGGAGGCAAAAGATTAAATGAACGACTTAACTCTCTGAAGATACTGAAGTCACAGTGTACCAGTATCTCTGATATGTGATTGTGTCTTTCATGGTACAAGTAAAGCTATATCTATGAACTCTCAGCAGTACAGATGTCTAAACAGGAAGAGAATGATGGCAGCATCAGTGGTTTTGGACATTTGGATGGGGAAGCATCATGAACCCCATCCCTACATGAAAAACTGCAGGAAATTACTGACTGCTGTGAGTGGGAGAGATTGTCTTCTCCATGAATGAGCTCCCTAACTGGCAATCTAATACCAAGTGGTTAGTTTTAAAACATACCTATGAACAATATTATAGGGACTCAGCAGGCTATGTGTGTATACATATATACATTTAAATATATATGTAACAATAATGATCAGGTTACTGTAAAGAACGAAAAAGTCCAGCCAAGGAAAACTTCTCCCTTGCTGGTGGAATTGCAAACTGGTACAACCACTCTGGAAATCAATTTGGAAGTTCCTCAGAAAGTTGGAAATAGAGCTACCTGAAGGCCCAGCTATACCACTCTTGGGCATATACCCAAAAGATGTCCCACCATGCCACAGGGGCACATGTTCCACTATGTTTATAGCAGCCTTATATGTAATAGTCAGAAGCTAGAAACAACCTAGATGTCCCACAACAGAAGAATGGATACAGAAAATGTGGTTCATTTACACACTGGAATACTACTCAGCTATTAAGAACGAGGGCATCCTGAGTTTTTCAGGCAAATGGATAGAACTAGAAAATATCATCCTGAATGAGGCAATTCAGACCCAAAAGGACATGCATAGTATGTACTCACTAATAAGTGAGTATTAGCTAAAAATGTACAGAATACCCAGGACACAACCCCCAGGACTCTAGAAGGTTAACAAGCCAAAGGACCCAAGTGAGGATTCCTCAATCCCACTTGGGAGGGAAAAGAAAGCAACCACAGGAGGCAGAGAGAGGGAGAGACCTAGGTGGGAGAAGGGACAGGGAGGGGAAGGGGGACATGATCAGATACTGGGGGAGCAGAAACAGGACTGAAGTCCTGAGGGCCAGCAGAAAAAATGGAAACAGGCAACCTCACAAGGTAGGAAGTGGGACTCTCTAGAATGCACTGGAGACCTGGGAGGTGAGAGACTCTGAGAACTCATAGGGAGGGACTTCGGATGAAGTGCTCTATAGTGGGGAGGGGGAACTTGTAGAGTCCACCTCCAGTGGAGGAATAGGATTATCAAGTGGAAGGATCAGACAGTCAAAAGCTCTGGCCCAGAATTGTTACTGTCTGAAGGAATGGCAGGGACAAAAATGGAGAAGAGCAGAGGAGGTCCAGTGACAGGTCCGAACTGGGATCCAGCTCAAGTGGAGGCCCAGGACCTCGACACTATTACTGATGCTGTGTGTGCTTGCAGACAGGAGCCTAGCATGGCTGCCCTCTGAGAGGCCAAGAAGCAGCTCAAAGAGTCAGATGCAGACACTAGCACCCAACCAATGAACAGAAGCCAGGGACCCCTGTGGTTGAATTGGGGAAAAGCTGGAAGAAGCTGAGGAGGAGGGCGGCCCCATGGGAAGATTAGCAGTCTCAACTGACCTGGACACCAGAGATCTCTCAGACACTGAGCTACCAACGAGGCAACATACACTAGCTTATATGAGGCCCCCCAACATATATACAGTACAGTAGAGGACTGCTTGGTCTGGCTTCAATGAGAGAAGATGCACCTAACCCTTGAGAGTCTTGAGGCCCCAGGGAGTGGGGAGGTTTGGTGGGGTGGAGGTTGGGGGTTGGGACATTCTCCTTAGAGATAGGGGGAGGAGGTATAGAATGGGGGAGCGGTTGGGGGTCAGATCAGGAGGGGAATTGAATTCTGGACTGTAGAAAGGATTAAAGAATAAAACATAAATAAATTTTAAACGAACTGTTTTTAACGACATCAATTAAAACTTATACATAATAGAATTAATAACTAAAAACATTTTGGGGACAATAAAAAGGCTTCTGATATACTTAAACAAATGCGAGAAAGTACAAAGCAAAATAGAAAACAAAACAGTAAAATTAAGAATACAGAAGGCATCTAAAGAATGTAAACAACCACAGCCTGATAACATTGAACTGAACATCTCAATAATATTGGGGATCTTCTACAAAATTGAAAAACAATTCTTACTCAAATACACCCAAAGTTCTAAAAACAGATTAAAAAGAAAATTATTGAAGATTTTATATTTCCCAAAAGCTCTTGAACAAAATAGTTTTATTGGAATGTTATTCAAACACTTTTGAAACACAATACTATTTTGCTATGTAAAGCTTGCCAAACACAGTACTATAAACATAATATAGAACATTAAAGAGAGGGAGAATGGGATAGGGAGGGAGATACAGCAGAGGGGAGTGGGAGAAGAAAACAAAGAGATCTGAGAGCCATGAAAATAGCTCAGCAGGTAAAGGATTTTGTCACCAAAGCTGACCATCTGAATTTGCCTCCTGGGACCCACAAAGTTGGACAAATTGGCTTCCTCCTGTTATCTTCCGACGTCCATACATGCACAAGGCATGAGCAATCTCCTTAGATGGTAAGTTAATATGATAACTAATCATTTGTCATAAAAAACTTAGAATTTTCTTAGCAATATATATATGAGTGTTTCATTTACATGTCCCAGTATTATCTCAAGCGAACAGTAAACATTATATAAAATTACCTGTCCAAAGCATTCCCATTAAAACCAAATTCAAAACATGGTTGAATCCTAGTAATGGAACCCTCCTATACATACACACACACACACACACAAAATTCCACACACTCTATCTTATACCATAACAAGTATGTGTTTATTCAAAAGAAGAAAAGTCTCATCACATACAAATAATAGATTTATATTTATGTTATAAAATCTAAGGCAATAAAATACAGAACCAGAGACAATAATTTAGTATGATCACTATACACAAACACACACATACTAAACAAAACACCAGCTATAAAAATTGTACAAAGCAAAACAACAAGAACAAACAAACAAACAACCTCTTCATGCCTGGAAAGTGGTAAACAAAAGAAACATAAATTACTTCTAAGGAAAAGGCAGTAGGCAGGCATGATGGCTCTCTCTCATGATTCCAGCACTTGAGAGGCAGATGTACAAGGATCAGGAGTTCAAAGTCCTCCACAGATCCTTGCTGAGTTTGAGGCTAGCCTGGATTGCCTCGGACTCTTTCTAAAACCAAAAACCTAAAACCAGAAACAGCCAGAAAGGAAGCTAAGAAGGAGTGTTGACTCTCTTTTAATTTAAGACTTGAATAAAACTCCAGGCAAAATCCCAGTGAAATATTCATTTAATCTTAGTTAAAATAACACTATCACTAATTAACAGTTATTTTGCTTTAAAGATTATAGCAGAAGGGAACAATAAACATTAGGAATAAACATTTTAGACAAAGATGTTAATTAGTTCTAACAGTGAAAAATGTTGAGGAAAAAAACCTAAGTGACAAGGATTAAGTGATTATAGCCAGGGGTTGGGGATTTAGCACAGTTGGTGGAGTGCAAACCTAACATACAGACAGCACTGGATTCCAAGCCCATTTCTGCATGAAGCAAGCATAGATGTGATGTGTGCCTGGAATCCCAGCATTCTAGGAGATGGAGGCAGCAAGGATCAGAAGTTTAAGGTCATCCTTGGCTACATAACAAGTCAACGTGTGATATGAGATCCACTCCAAAATGGGGTGGTTATGGCTGAAAACATCACATTAAATATAAGTGGATATGTCCAATGGACACCCCCAATTCTCAAAAACAGATCAGAAAAATAGATGTTTAGATAAATATCAAACTTTATTTCTCCTATTTGAAAGCATGTTATGGTACATAGATACTATATGGTTGGTTAAACAAAAAGATAATCATTTTGAACAATGAGAGCACTGTCAGTCTACACTGGAGATGAAGAGTTCAGATGCTAAATCAAGTGTTTAAAAATTATAAATCAGGCCAGGTGGTAGCAGCTTATGCTGTTAATCTCAGCACTTGGGCAGGGGCAGGGGCAGGGGCAGGGGCAGAGACAGAGGCAGGGGCAGGCATATCTCTGTGAGTTCGAAACTAGCCTGGTCTACAAAGTGAATACCAGGGCTACACAGTGAAACTGTGTCTCAAAAACCAACGAAGTTCACACATCAAGTAAACATTGAGTAAGTATTAGTGTTAACCCATGTCTCTGCACTTCACCACTGTCTCTTTCCACATCAGCACACTTGGCCCAGCTCAGCTGGTTGCTTTACTCATGATTATCAATATTGTAATTAACAGGAAATATTTGCCTTGTATTTGCAGGATTTATGTTGCCTGATAGCAATGGTGTAAACTGAACTAGCATAGGCTTGTCTCTGTGGTTCTTGAACTTCCTTTCCTATATGCATGCAGTAACAATTAAAGAACACAGAGGCCATGAATTTGCCAGAGAGCAAGGAGAGGTATAAGGAGACTTTGGTGGGAGGAAAGGGAGAAACACTGTAATTACATTATAATCCCAAAATTTTTCAAAAAGTAAAACAACAGACTTATATTGTCTGGGCTGCCTTTGTGCTTCCCTGAGGCTCATGGAGGCCAAAAGAGGGCATTAGATCTGCTAGAACTGAAGTTACAAAACACAACACAAAACTAAAAGAGGTTTAATGTTTCCTAGTTGCTATGGTTTTAGTCTCCTTACTTGCCCTGTATTTAATGCATGAGTGAGTGTGGTCTCTTTAAGGCCACCATTATCAACCTGTGGGTCATGACCCCCACAGGGGTCAGATATTTCAATTATGATCTGTAACAGTAGCAAAGTTACAGTTATGAAGTATCGATAAATACATTTATGGTTAGGGGTCACCACAACATGAGGAACTGTATTAAAGTGTCACAGTGTTAGGAAGGTAGAGAACCCCTGCTTTAAGGGCTCTAATCTGCATGTCAGTATCATGTTCACTATATAAGGAGTTTTAAAGTTCATCTTAACAATGGACAGATGACTTATTAGGTGACCAAATGCTACATGGATAAAAATAACTCTTTACCTTAAATTCAAACATGAGTACACTTGCCTATCCAAGGCATTAAGAAAAATCAGTAGCCACTATATGCTGGATAGTTTTATGTCAGCTTGATACAAGCTAAAGTCATCTGAGAGGAAGAATCCTCAATTAAGTAAATATCTCTCTCTATGCGATTGGGTTGGAGGCAAGCATGTAGGGAATTTTCGTAATCGGTGACTGATGTGGGAGGGCCAAGACCATTGTGAGTGGTGCCATGCCTGGGCTGATGGTCTTGAGTTCTACAGGAAAGCAGAGTGAGCAAGTCAGTAAGCAGCCTCCACAGCCTCCTGCCTCCAGGTTCCTGCATAGTTTGTATTCCTGTCCTGTCTGAGTTCCTGCCCTGGCTTCCCTCAGTGATGGGCTATTATCTGTAAATTTGAGTGGAATAAACCTTTTCCTCTCCAGTCTGCTTTTGGTCATGGGTCATGGTGTTTCATTATAGCAATCATAACCCTAACTAAGACACACTTATTCACTTACCAACAAGTACATACCCACTGTCCACCAGACTAGTTTTAACCCTGGAAATAATAGCACTAAATCAAAGCTTTAATTTCATGGTGCTTATAGCTTTGTGGTATAAGATAAACAATTAAATGTGCAAAATAATTCTAATTTGGAAAAGGATAGTAATGGATGTTTTCTGACGACTGTTGGGAAGCCCTTGGATATGTTGTTATTAGCACTCTGGTAAAGATCTTCGGATACTTTGAGATGATCAAATCCAGTGGGAAGAGCAAGGGCCAAGGTCCCGGAGAGGGCATGGCCTTGATGTCTTAGTTAACAGTGAAGAGACCAACTGGCTCAAAAGGATATGCAAGAAAAAAAATATTTGGGTTGTAAAAATTAATAGGAAAAGCCATCATGCAGTTCATTAATTGCATATGTTTAATTACTCCCCCTAAATCCTCTTAAACTTTACACTGCACTGCAATTAAACATTTTGAAAAGAAATTTCCAGCGAATTGGAGCCAACTGACTGTGTTTAAATGCATCCACAGAGGCCAGTGGCTTTAAAGCATTTTAGAAGTACAGATGAACCACTTGATCCCAATAGTCAAATTACAAGTCTGAAAAAAGTCATGAGTGTGATGAAATGGAGCACTCCAAGGGTATCCAGAACTCTGAACCCAAGTTAGATCCTGAACACCAAGGTCTCCAACATATCTCAAATTATCTGCTGCTAATATCCAATATATATATAAAGAACTTAAGAAGTTAGACTCCAGAAAGCCAAATAAACCTATTAAAATATGGGGTACAGAGCTAAACAGAGTTCTCACCTGAAGAATATCTAATGGCTGAGAAGCCCCTAAAGAAATGTTCAACATCCTTAGTCATTAGAGAAATGCAAATCAAAACAATCCTGAGATTCCACCTCACACCAGTCAGAATGGCTAAAATCAAAAACACAGGAGACAGCAGTTGTTGGTGAGGATGTGGAGAAAGAGGAACACTCCTCCACTGCTGGTGGGATTGCAAGCTGGTACAACCAACCATTCTGGAAAGCAGTTTGGCGGTTCCTCAGAAAACTTGGCATGACACTCCCAGAGGATCCTGTTGTTCCACTCCTGGGCATAATATACCCAGAGGCTTCCCCTGCATGCAATAAAGACATATGCTCCACTATGTTTATAATAGCCAGAAGCTGGAAAGAACCCAGATGTCCCTCAACGGAGGAATGGATTCAGAAGATGTGGTATATTTACACAATGGAATACTACTCTGCAATTGAAAACAATGAATTCACGAAGTTCTTAGGCAAATGGTCAGAACTGGAAAATATCATCCTTAGTGAGGTAACCCAAATCACAAAAGAACACACATGGTATGCAGTCACTGATTAGGGGATATTAACCCAGAATCTCGGAATACCCAAGACACAATTCACATATCAATAGATTTCCAAGAAGATGGAAGGAGAGACCCCTGGTCCTGGAAAGACTGGATGTAGGGGAATACCAGGACAGAGAAGCAAGAGGGGGTTGAATGGGGAAACAGGGGGAAGGAAGAGGGCCTATGGGACTTTCGGGGAGGGAGGAACCGGGAAAGGGGAAATCATTCGGAATGTAAATAAAAAAAATATAGAAAATAAAAAAAATTATCCGCTGCATAAATATGCCATTCACCAGAGAAACAGCAGGAATGATGCAGGAATGGCCACTACATGGCTCCTTTCTGGGACACACAGGCAAACGGTACTAAAAAGCTAGGAAGTCACCCCCCAGGAGAAGCACTTCATATTTATACCAGAGTCTTATACTATGCTCTATAGGTGATTTCCAATAGTTGTGGAGAGTGGAAGCTACAATCAGAGCCTCTAGGACTGGCCTCCTCAGGGTCTTGGAGGCCGTGGAGAGAGAAAAGAGCTACTCTTTGGCACGCATAGGGAAGCAGCCAATGTCTAATGGTTAGAAAAAGGACCAAGGTCGGGTCAGTACAGGCCTTGGTCTGTCTATTTATTACTGTCCATGACCTTCCAAGAGCTACTGCCTAGGGCAGAAAAGGATAGAGTTAAATACGAATATTTATTTTCTATGGATCTAGATTTCTTTTCCAATAATCATTTCCAATCATCTCCAGTTTTAAAGTCCTTTAAAGCCGGAATCAGTAGGGGGACCCCATTTTGTTAAGAAGAGTTGGAGAAGTGGAGGATTAGGGAGTGTTTGGAACAGGAGGGAGGATACTTTAAGTCATTCTCATGTCACAGTTCCAAGTTCAACATGATCACCCCAGTGAAATGGTGACACTTCTTAGAACCAAATTGTGTGTGTTTTTGTTGTTGTTGTTTGTTTTTAGCCACAAGCAACTTAATGTCTCACCCTTTACTCAATAAATACATTGCATATTCAAGGTCCTAGGCTCAATTCCTGCAAAACACAGACACACACACACAGACATACACACAGACACACACAGACACACACACACTGCACAAGTGCCTGGGACTCTGAATTGTATAATAGATTTTGCTACAATATCTTTGCTATCAGTGCTCAAACACAAGTTTGCCAAGAGACAGCCTCTTAATTTTGCAAGCCTTGAGGTCTGATAGTGAGTGCATGTGGTTCTTGATCCTTACCTGAGTTTAGAGACCTAGTAAGGACAGGTGTTCTCAGATTCCTATGCCCTGGAATGACCAAGGTACTGGGTGTCCCAGTCTCTCCTAACTGGTTTAGGGTGGGACTCAGAGGGCATCTAATCACCAGTGTACTAATGAGCATCATTTGTGACCAGGATCCTAGGGAGGACAATGCATGGAGGCGCCGGCTATCTCAAGGGTCCTGTCTCAGACAGGACCTGAGGAAACTGTGTACTCAAAATCTACTGAGCATTTCTATCAGTAGCCTCTGCCAAGAAATGCCCCTGTCCAAGCCTGAGCACTAATCCAAGCCTTATGCTGGGGGAGGATGTGTGTTGGATAGAAAACAAACTTAGCACCCTGGGCAGGTCAACTGACAACTCTTTAGAGCAGTTCTGCATCGAGAAGAAGCCAATACTAATTACCATCTGGCACAACCTGCCTTCCTCACTACAGCACAACAGCCACGCATGAGTTGTCAGCTGCAGTGCAGACTACACCTATGTTAGCCATGAACCTCAGTACAACCAAGCCGACAGAAAGGGCAGGAGCAGAGCCACACCCTCAGACATCTGAGGGTCATTAAATAGAACAGAAAGTCAGCTGCCATGGTCTGCCCAAAGACCAAGGACTAGTGACTAGAGGACAGTGAAGGATGTAAAGAAGCCAGAATCTAGAAAACTTTTCATAGTGCAATATGTTTTAGAATGAGAGGTGATTTCCACCCTTTTGTACAGAACTCTGGGAAGAAAAAGAATGTTCTATCAACCCTGGCTTTCACAGTCACGGCAGCTTAACAGACAAATTCAAAGTATAAATAGTTTTATTAAAAACTTGTTAGCCTCATTATTCTTTTACATATGCTATATGTAAAATATATCTTACATGTATTTTCAGGAGTGGTCATGAGAAAATCCAAAAGGGTCTAAAACTCCTCAATGTCCAGGTTAGGGTTCAAACCAGGAAATGTTAATCCAAAGAAGCATGACTCAGCATATGTTAGGGAACACATCTCTAACACCTGCACACCCCAGAATGGGGTGACAAGGAAACAACTACCTAGTGCTCATCAGACCTTCTTAGCATCTAAAGGTACCTGGATCTTTAAACTTAGTACTGTGGAGGTAAAGGCAGGTAGAGGTCTGAGTTTAGGGCCAGCCTAGGCTACATGGTGAGGCTCTGCCTCAAAAAAAAAAAAAAAGTTGTTTAAATCTTTCATTTCTTCATTTCTAAGTTTCTAAGTTTCTGAATTTTTCAGATTCCTGATGATAAGGTTGGAGACTTCATGGAGTCAAGTAGCACCCTGTGCTCAGCAGTACTTGGAAGTATTCTGCACCTATAGGTCTCTAACATTTCCTATCTCAGAGTCTAGTACATGCATACCTCTCCCACAGACAGCTTTACTGCCAGCACTCAGTGTTTAATTTTCTTCAAAGCAGGACTAAAATTGTCTCCTTAAGGATCATACATAGTGGAGCTATATTCTATAAGCTAGAGACTACAAAGATCAATCTCATTTAGACAAGTCTGGCTCAAATACAGGGAGAGTTATCAAGCCCACTATTAAACCCCACCACACAAATATTCTCTCTGTTTTAAGATGACCCATCTAACAGGCATATTTATTTGGCTTTCTCTAACATACCCAATAACCAGAATGTGAGCTGCTGGACTGTGCAGTTTTGTAGAAATGTCTGAGTATGACTCTGATGCTATACTTCTATTTCCATGATTGAGAAACACACTAGCTAGTTTAGGTAGATATCTCATTGTCTAGTAATACAGGGCAGAGGGTCAAGTTAAAAAGTAGTTTCCTCAGCTAAGGCTAGGCAGAAACTTTACCATCCACACAACTGTTTGGGCCACAGGTGCTTATATAGTGATTCTGCATCTGCTGCATTTTCCTGACCTGTCAGTTTAAGGACGTTGTCAAAGAAAACATGAGCCATATCTAGGGTCATTTTCTTAGAAAAAAAAAATCAAAAAACAAAAAACAAAAAAACTCAGGGGGATTACCTTACTGATTGTTATTTTATCTTACTTTATTTATTGCTTATTCCTAGCAATAAATAAAACGTATTCTAATGTTTACTTGTTTCCCTCTACTTGTAATTTTTGGGACATATTTTCTGGTTTCTTCGTAGCACTATGCCAACTGTTAATGATTGCTCAGAATTTTCTGACAGATAACTGGATCATGGCTACTTTGGTAAGGAATCTCAGTCCTCTGGGATTAGAGAATATTCCTGTTTAGGAGATATTGCCACTCCAATGGCCTCTGGGGCTCTTTGCCCCTCAGTGATCTAATTCCTAACTCAGTTGGATAGGCATTCTCCCTCCTTTCCCTGATGAATGCAGTGAAGCAGCTGAAGCCCCTAGAAGACAGACCTCATTGAAATTATGTATTCTGTTCTTGCTCTGAGTAAACTGACAAAGGCCAAAAACAGAAGTAGAGTGAGAAGCAGTGACTTTGCTTTCCAAAAGTCTGTGGGTCGCAAGGGATATGGCTTCCTCTGGGAGTTTACAGCAGCACTTCTACAGCAGGTGCAGTCAGTGAGGTTGGACCAGTGTATCACTTTCTCCTTTCAATGTATGTGCTTTTCCATCCTCCTTATGCATGATTTATACCTTCCTTTATCAAAAGGGGTGCTGGGACCTAACGTCTTCCTACTTTGTACCTGGTTTCTTAGAAAGGCTGTAACTGCTCCGAGTGCCCTTCTTGCCCAGTCTTCAACTCTCTTGTGCATTCTCTCAGGTTTCTTGGTAGCCAGGAAGTCCACCACGAAGCTTGGACTTGAAGTTTCCACTGTGAAGTAGATACTGCATAAGGCTCTGTGGGTTGGATCTGTTAGCAGTCTGAATGCCCCGAGAATCCTCACCTTCGCATCTCTTTTTTGGGAAGCACTTAAAGTATAACTAAGAAGCAACAGCAGAGGTGAGGAAGGAAATGTGAGACTGAGAGCAGGGTTACAAGTTCCAAAATTTCTGCCTTCCCCGCATGTTACTTCAGATTTAAATTCAATGTAGTCAATAGTGCACATCCTCATAAAAGCCAAGGGCAGATGCATACATTCCAGCTCATGGTTTAGTCAAGAGTAAACATGTGGCCAGTGTTTACCTGTGTTTTGCTACAAGGCTCTCCGGTATGTGATAAAGGATCCTATTTATTTTCAATGGGATCCAATAGATAATAAATGTGCAGAGAAATCAGCAAACCCAAGGAAGCCTGAAGTAAATGCATATAATCAATAGTAAATGAAGTTCAGGAGCTAAACCTTTATTTCTATACTGAGCAACCATCGACAAAATAACAAGGGAGATAGTCTAGATTCAGTATTCAATCCAGGACTTGCTTCAGATGCTTTCACAATAGTTACAACTAAAATTTATATCTCTACCTTCTCATCAGGAACTGTAGGAATCTCAAGTTTGAGAAGATTAGAATCTCCTTGGCAAAGTACAATGTGTTCTTTACTTCCACGAGCAAATGGGCTCTAACATTCATCTTCCCCTAATGAGAACATCCTGTGACCCAGCTACCTTCTCTCCACATTCAAGTATAACCAATACTGGCCAACAAGAAATACAAAGGAGGTTGGGTGTCACTACGGAAGGTCGCAGTACAGAAAGAGGGATGCCATGATTTCATCCATGACAGGAGACATAGATACATCAGCACCCACCTATCTATTGGGTTTTTCATTATAAAGCAGAAATAATTCAAGAAAGTTAAAACCCTAATGGATGTGAAGAACCTTGACTGCTCTCTTAGTGAATTCTTATGCTACATGTAATTCCATGTTGTTTATCTTTCTTCTGGGCTGGACACCAGAATACTGTTTTGTTGGCTTTGAAAAATATCTACAATGTTCCATACAAGATTGTCCATATTGGTAACTTAATAAATAAAAGCATATTAAAATAAATATTGAACAGATGGGGGCAAGTGGTCAGTCTTGTTGTCTTAGTTAGTACTTTACTGCTGTGAACAGACACCATGACCAAGACAACTCTTATAAGGACAACATTTAAATGGGGCTGACCTTCAGGTTCAGGGGTTCAGTCCATTATCATCAAGGTAGGAACAAGGCAGTATACAGGCATGTATGGTACAGGAGGAGCTGAGAGTTCTACATCTTCATCTGAGGGCTGCTAGGAGAATACTGACTTCCAGGCAGCTTAGTAGGATGAGGGTCTTAAAGCCTGTGCCCACAGTGACACACCTACTACAACAGGGCCAAACCTTCTAATAGTGCCACTCCCTAGGCCAAACATATACAAATCATCACACTTGTCTCTGATTTTAGTGGGATTGCTTCAAGTTTCTATCCATTAAATTTGATGTTGGTTATTGGTTTGCTGCATATTGCTTTTATTATGTTTAGGTATGGACTTTTAATTCCTGATATAAAATGTGGTACATTTACATAATGGAGTGCTACTCAGCTATTAAAAACAATGACTTCATAAAATTCACAGGCGAATGGATGAAATAAAAAAAATATCATCCTGAGTGAGGTAACCCAGACAGACACAAAAGAACACACATGGTGTGTACTCTCTGATATGGTGGATATTGGCCCCAAAGCTCAGAATACCCATGATACAACCCACAGACCATTAAGAAGAAGGAAGACTAAATTGTAGATGCTTTAATGCTACATAGAACGGGAAACAAAATAATCACAGGAGGTATACGGATGGAGGGAACTGGGAGGGAGAGAGGAGGGGGGCAGAAAAAAAAGGGGGCATGAACAGGTATTGGAATGAACAGAAGTACAGAGGGTCAGGAAATTGAATAGAAACATGTAGCAGAGGGGGATGGGGAACTGGGAGGTAGCCACTAGAAATCCCCAGACTCCAGGGAAGCGAGAGGCTCCCAGGACCCAATGGTGATGACTCTAGCTGAAATACCCAACAAAGGAGAGATACAACCTATAGAGACTACTTCTAGTAAATACGCAAGGCTCCAGTTGAGGGATGGGGCCATCTAGGCATCTCAAAATTTTCAACCCAGAAATGATCCTGTCCAAAGGAAAAAAAACAGGGACAAACAAATGGAACAAAGACTGAAGGAAAAGTCATTCAGAGACCACCCCACCTAAGAATCCATCCTTTCTGCAGACACCAAACCCCCACATTTATTGCTGATGCCAAGAAGCACTTGCTGACAGGAGCCTGATATGTTTGTCCTCTGAGTGGTTCTACCAGCACCTGACCTTATACAGATACAGATACTCACAGCCAAGAGTTGGATGGGTCTGAGGACCCCAATGAAAGAGCTAAGGGAAGGACTGAAGGTGCTGAAAGGGATTGCAACCCCATACAAAGAACAATATCAACTTACTGGACCACCCAGAGCTCCTAGGGACCAAACCACCAACCAAAGATACATGGAAGGAGCCAGGACTCCAGATACATATATAGCAGAGGGTGGCCTTATCTGATATCAGTGGGAGGGGATGGAAGCTTGACACCACAGCATAGGGGGATGGTAGAGGGGAGGTGGGAGTGGGTGAGTGGGTGGAGGAGCACACTCATAGAGGCAAAGGGGAGGGAGGAGAGGAGGGATGGGATGGGAGGGTTGTGGAATGGTAACCAGAGTGTTACTTATAAATAAAATGATTACTAAAAACATAAAATAAATATTAATGAAAGATGATTTGTGTATGAATGGAGAATTAATCAGCATTAAACTACCCACTATCAAGTTAGGAGACTTTCTAGACTTTACTGTTCTTAGGAGAAGGACTAAAAATTAGAGTTCAGTGAGGGACACACATAGACTACTTCTGCAAGCTAGGGTCATTTCCACTGACCAGAGCCTGAACTCTGCCGCCCCCCCACCCCTCACACAAATTACCATTAAGAAACAAAATTCTGTCATTCTACTGTTCTATTTGTCTTCTCTCACTATATCTAATACTGTGAATATTATATTTACATTTCTTCGATGTAGCTCAACACTGTTTTAGGAGAAGTGGCCATGGTGGATGTGTTGAGATCTATGCTCAAAGATGTGTGGAAACTCATAGATGGCAGCATCGATACAAGTTCCTTACAACTAACCTGGCCCACTGCCCAGGAAGTGTGTGGTCTAGGGAAGCAGACTGGAGAATACATCTAAGAGGGTAATGACTCTGGAAGTGTCACCACCCAAAAGGCAGAGCCAACCCAGGGTGCTTAAAATTTCCATTTATTTGGCAATTCTTAGAGGTAACTCCCACTGTGAGGGCTATTGCCAAAATACTTGAATATAAAACGTTACTTCAATATATTCATAATATCATATTAGTCAAAAATTTGAAACATCACTAATGTTCATCTCAACCAACTGCATCAAGATAAAGTGTTTGGAGCCATATGAAGAAATATTAATGGGTCAATTGGAGGAATGGAGCACTGATGTAGGCTATGGCACATATAAGCCTTGAAAACTTTATTCTACATTAAAACAATCAAAATCAAACCCCAAACAAACAAACAAAAAAACCAGACACAGGCAACTACATATTACATAAATCAATTTAAATAAAATACCCAGAATAAATATTCATAGAAACAGAAAGTATATTCTGAATTTTCAGGGTCTAGGAAGAGTGGAACTAGAGGTCCCTGGTAGATATACACATCCTTGGGTGTGCTGATAGCATGATGGACATCAATAGTTGTGTTGGGTGCATAATATTTGAATGTATGGAAGGTGAACTGAGCACTTAAAACTGGGCAATGCAGTGGGCACTGTTCTCTTTTACTCCAGTCTTCACACATTCGTAACTGAACATCTAAGTTGAACGAGAGAGTCATAAAATATCAGCAATAGCAAAACGTGTTGTAATGTTTTGTAATCTGAAATTATCAAAAATTAATTCAAACTAAAACACATAATGAATCTAAAGTGTTTCTGGCAGTGGTCACCCAAATCCCGTTACGCAATTTTACTGCAGCCTTGGTTCTGAACGGACAACACTTGGGTTGGCAGAGCACATGGCCGTACCACACCACACAATGCACACACTATGTAAGGGACCTTTGCTCAGATGTGTGAGTACAGAACATTACAAATTAGTATTTTATGATACATACAAATTTTTTTCCTATGCAAATAGAATGGTTTATTTATAAATAACAAAAACTTTCAGAATATTTTTCTACTATCATTCAGTAAATTTCTATTAGCTTTATAATATTTATTATACTAGAATGTTTGATTTTTAAAAAATCCTGTTTAAGTTGCTAACTCTAATTGCATACAATTATTATTATGTAAATCTGGCTTGGGATTAGGGCAGAATTTCCAACAATGTCTGAGTTGCCCCTGAACAAAACTTAAGCCATTCTGTACAATAGGGTTATGCAAAGTAGAATTCTCATGATTGATTATTACAGATTCAAAATATCAAACATTAAAGCCATTCTACATCCTTTAAGTTTCAAATATTCAGCAAACATGAATTTATTATGGAAAGTAAATATCTATCTCATCAGCATGCAAATTTGCTTCCTTGTTTAATAAATGATAAAATTATATGTGTATCAAGGGATTGTTTTAATATACATTTATGATTTCCTATGAGTAAGTATTGATTTTTATACTTAGTTTATATACTTATATACTCGGGATCATGAATTTTTTTTTTTTTTGTCAAAAGGAGATAGAGAGCAAGTTTAAGCAGCCCCCATGCTACCCCAGAGAACACAGCAGCCAGGTTTCTGCCCTGGCTAGTCCTAGCCTGGCTCCTCCTCCCCTTCTTCCAGCAGTCACCCTTGCCTGTGCTTCAAGCAGAAAGGATAAACCTAATGAGTCCAAATGTCAGCATAATATAAATTACAGCAAAGGGGAAAAAGCAACAACTTGATGCATGGCTGAAGATCTGAAAGAGGAATGTCCACCATTGTTTGTGATTATGGATCACATCACAATCTAATAGCAATTTTTATTTAATCAATAATTTCCATGCTGGACAGACAGCCCTGTTACAGAGAATCGACAAACAGGTACTGATAGCAACAAGCCTCGTTATTAATCTTTCCTCTGCAGGCTTATCAGCCAAACTACTGTAAAAGGCACCACCAAGATGGATATTAGAAGCCACCTTTCCCCCCCACCCCCAACTCTGTTTCTTTCTTCCTCTCTTAGGACATTCTGTGTAGTGCAGACTCTACATTTATTTGCGTAACCTGGGGCATGAGTGGCATAAAAAGGCAGTTCACATAAGCAATTTCACAATCTGTAGACCTAGACCATTGCTTAGGGTTAGCCATTATAGGCTAATAAATCATACTTTCTCTTTGAGTTGTCAATCGCCAACAAAACCTTTGTACAAGCACTGGCATCTGTAATTCCGTAAAGGCTTTTCATCTTGAAATAAGATGCTCTGCACTGATAACAGAATAATCCCCTCCTGATCAAGAAAAATAAAATCAAATCTGCATTTTACCAATTAAAGCTGCTGCCAGAAGCCAAATGGTTCAGCACTGAGACTCCACTGAAGTTTATCTCTGCTAAACACAAGGAGGAGTACCATTAGGCTGTGTTTCCTTTGTGCCTTGACTGTTTTATCTTGCTATGGAAGCTGTATTGAGCAAGGTGTGGGAACATTCAACACCTCCAGGAAAAGCCACAAGGAAGACCTGTTTCTCATAAGCCGGGACCACTTTGCTGGGTATCACGTCTTGCTCTCTAAAAAATGGGAACTCTGCTCTGCATCAAACAAAAAGCAAGGTGGGGTGTAGGGAGATGTGTCCTTAAGAGACATACAAGAAATCCTGTGCAGTGACATAAGATGTTTGCAGAAGTCAAGGCTCTAAGAGCAAACTGAAAAATAAGTACACCAAGAAGAGAAACACTGAACAATGAAATAAATAAATAATTCTCATAAACCCCTACTGACACTGAAAATGTGACTCACTATACAGGAGGTACTTACTGAAGTTCATCAACTGTCATTCTCTCCTACAATCCCTGAGAAACCAACTTAAAAAGAAACCAAAACAGAATCTTAAGATCCTTAATTAATAAGCACAGACCAAAGATGAGGACTCAGTTCCTGTGCAAAACCAGTTTTGTGGTGAATTTTTTTGTGACTGCCACTTTAACAACCATATTAGCTGCTT
This sequence comes from Tokudaia tokunoshimensis, assembly GCA_036184795.1. Lineage (NCBI taxonomy): Eukaryota > Metazoa > Chordata > Mammalia > Rodentia > Muridae > Tokudaia > Tokudaia tokunoshimensis. The sequence continues at coordinate 48,213,510 of BTHU01000022.1, forward strand.
GGAATTGTGAAATATCTCTAAACTGTCTCTTAAGATTTTACAAGGAATTTTAAATAATCTCTACTGCAGGCATTACTTCTGACTTTGTACTACCACAACCTTGGCCCCTTCAGCCCAGGGATGCTGACAGCAACCAAGACTTTGCAAAGCTAAGTTCAACTCAAGACTTTCTAAAGATCTGCACAGTGAAAGCAATTCTACTCATCAAAACACTAGATCTTCCTTACTCCATCTAGAACGAAAGCTAAGACTCCTAGCCCAGCACTCCATCTAGACCAGAAGCTAAGACTCCTAGCCTAGCACTCTGTCTAGAATGGAAGCTAAGACTTCTAGCCCAGCAACCCTTTCCCCTTGTTCCTTGGTCTCACCTACCCCTCTTACTCTTCAACTCTTCATGAAGATTGGTGTTTGCCACTCTTTTTCCAAGATGCATAAAATAAATCATTCTGTTACTTTATTCCTAAACCAAGGAAATATGGAAGAACCCAGCCTACTAGTGCATTAGGTATATGTATGGGTAAAATTACACTCCATGGTTAACTCCTTCCTCCTGTTTTAACATAGAATACTAAGCACCTTACTACTTTAGTCTTTCCCTGTTTGAATTTACTTGTTGTTTGTTTAAGACAATGTACATATCCTATCTCCACAAGACCTTTCATTCATTCCTTAGCACTTCTGCCTTCTTTTTTCAACATCCTGATTATTATATGTGGATAGTACTTCAAAATAACCTGCCCTGTGGTTTCTTACCCCAAAACTCAGATACTAAGGTCAGTATGTCAGCCCCAGCTTTCCATATCTGATACTCATGTAGCTTTTCCCTTTTAGAAACTACTTACAATGTGCAGTGGTCACCAGGGAGTAGACTATGTTTGTAGGTAGGATCAGCAGCCTACATAGGAAGCATGTGATACTGAATTAGTGGACTTATTATTTCTATTTAATGAAACACAAGTGAAAGATTTCCTTGGCCTCACCATTCAGTTTATTTGAGTTTATTAACTCTATCTCCAATAGATTCAATTTCCTTGTCTGCATAAACACTACTATCCATAGTACTTGAATTATTCCACCTTATCATAATCTCCTAAACAAAGCCAAACTAGAAAATGAACAAAATAAGTTAAATACTATGACAGCTTTAAAGATGAGAAATGGGAGTTAAACTGTAGGTAATGGAAGAAATCACTTTTGGGCAGATTTAGGAACAATGTCTCTACCTCATTATCTTCAGTACTCAAAATTTATGCCTGTGACTTGGAAAGGTAGGGGAGGAGCAGGCTGGTTTAAGTTTAAGGCCTTGTCCTATATATAGTCTTTTGAGGATAAGGTTCTTTTACATTTTCTTGCTGACATTGTTGTAAGAAAAAAAAAAAACTTCATTGATGGCAGTATTTGGCTAACCTCAGAAAAACATAAATGTCCCTGAATCTTCAAAGTCTTTACATTAGAAATGGCTTCCTGTTCCTAGAACTGGTTTATGTCAAAGCAGGCACATGATCTCCAACCTCACTTGCGGTGATTTCAGAGGCTGGAATCTGAGCAACTTCCTTGGGGCTGTAGAAAAAAAAAACGTTGGGCATTTTTCACAGAGAAGAGGCTTGGCTGGCAATGGGTCATGCTGAGGACTACTAAGTGACCAACCTGAGCGAGTGTAATTTCCAAGAAGCTTTGCCAATGTATACACAGACACTATACCTAACACCCTAGGAGCCCACATGTGGATTTCTTTTTGTTTCTTTTTTTTTTTTTGCCAGAGATTAAAAAACAAACAAAAAATAAACAAACAAACAACAGGTGAGCCATCCTTCCTTTTTAATCAGAACATTCCAAAGTAGGAGTAACTTTTATCAACATTGGAAGTAGAAGTTTAGGGGACAAATCAAAGCCACTTTGTCTTCCAGGGTACAGCTGATAATATATGTAGAAAATTCTGGTTATCCGAGTTGGAGATGAGGTGTTACAGGCACTCAGTGGGAAGAATGCTTTTCAACATCTTACAGCATATAGGATAGTGTCTGTGGCAGACAATGATTGCTGTACCTTAGTCTTTAACAGCATTCCAGGACCCTGGAACCTACAGAGAGCGCCTAACGGTCAGCAGTACACAGGTACTAGGAAGTAGGGGCCCAGAACCCATTCAGCTTCTCTGAGGAGGCTTTAGGAACTGGGGGTTGGTCCCATAACGTTTAGATCCTAATTTCCTGCTGGTATCCCTACTTGGAGACCACCTAAGAGCAATCTAAAGCAAGTTTCACTGCTATAACAACCTCGAATTAGCTCTATATTTTATTAGCCCTTTATAGGAAGAATCACTAACATTATATTGAAGGTAATTTTTATGATAAGTTAAACTAAGTTTTATGCCGTCTTATCTATATCTTCTAATTGGGTTGATCAGTCATTAAGAGTCCAAGTGGCTTTTTAAATGAGCCCATGCCAGGGCTGAGACTGAGTAGGATTCAGCACTCCCTAGCCCTTATAGTCCAAGTCTAGCAACAATTAATATAAAAAGAGCCTTAGAATGGACACAAGAACCCCAAGACCAACAGATTCATCGCACCATCCTTCCTAACCCAGCCTTTAAATAACAAACAAGAGTTGGAATTGCCTCATTTGGACCCAATGTCTGTTTCTCACAGGACCCACTGTATGTGATCTCTGCTTGGCCTGGGACATCTGGGACAGTATTTATTTTCACGACTGTTTCACAGTTTGATAAGTGAGGAAATAATGTCTGAAAGGGTCAAGTGGTGTTTGGGAGAGCATTCTGAGTCAGGGCTGGGAGAGAATCTAGTTGGGACTTTGGGTTTCTTTAACACACACAACCCTCTTTCATTGCCCCTTCAGTCCAATCTCTTAGATACATTTAGATGGAAATGCTTTCCAAATTTAGTCAGTAACTTCACAAAAAAAAAAAAAAAATGATGCTTAGGGCAAAATCATTGCAGATTGACTTTGAAGTTTGTCGTTTTTATTCTATATTTTACATGCCTCATTTCCAAATAATTAGAGCAGGAAAATTAACTAGTAACTACAGGTAGAAGGAAATAAGATCAAAATCTCTACTTGTTCACTTTAGATTTTAGACATGAAACTAATCCCTGCCTCATGTCTGAAACCATTCTCACATCTTAAACCCAATTTTCTATTAGGTAAAGATATTCAGTGCAACTTAGTACAGTGATAAAAATTAGACAAGGGACAGGAAATGCAAGTTTTGGATTAGGGATTTAATATGAAAACAATATATTCACATCAAACTTTCCTGTGTGTTTATAGATACAATTATACACCTGAACCTCTGATATTAAAATAAAAGCCCTTGATTTTTATGCTGCAAATGTACAGAATTTGTTTTCAACAGGCAGCAAAAGTGATTAGGATAGAACTTTAGCATGCTTTTGAAGATCAAAATTTGCAGTATATAAAAGCATTTATAACCAAGATAGGTGCTACATTCTACAAAAAGAAACAAAAGTGACACCATGCTTTAAAGATTCAGACGAAGGATTACATTTACTTAAATGCCACCCTGCCGAAGTCGAATGTTATTATAAATCCATTTCCTGATCTGAAGTTCAGTTTTAAGATACCGTGACCATTTATAGTTGCCAAGGCTCTGCCATCCTGGGACATGTTCCTAGAAATTACATTTAAAGAACAAAACTGCTAAGAACTATTCTTACTTTCTGTAGACTGTTGGGAAAGATCTTGTATGTATTAATCACTAAACAAGACTAGAGTTCATTTGTTTAAGGGCAGTGTTTGAGAGTTTGTAGATTTGTTTAATAGTTTAATAGTGTCATCGTAGTAGCTGGACAAGGTAAACAGTAACTGCTCTGATTTTCTTCTTTCAGATTTCAACAATGATGTTTGTAAGCACAGGGAGCCATGGAGCAGTGGTAAGACCACTCTAAAATATACAATTTTCACATTTATTCCTTTTTGTTTTAGTTTAAACAGCCTTGGCATATGTTGGTAGAAACACAGTGTCATTTACCACTGAATCATTCAGGTTTCAGAGAATATAAGACAACCATGAGCTTCACGCTACGAGGATGTCGATTGTCTCCACCACCAAAAGTCAAGGGCAGAATTACTTGTAGGACAAAATTCTAAGAAAGAAGCAGAGCGGGGCAAGGTCTAGAAGGTGGGTGACACAGGCTGAGAGCTAAGTAAGAAACAGCAAAGGCTGGAGCAAACCCTCTGGGAACTGACACAGCCCGACTTCAGAAGCAGATTTACATTTAACACAGTCCTCAGTAACATGATGCACCACAGTAGAATCTGGCAAATTCAAACCTGAACAGAAATGTGGCATTTCAGCTTACTCTGAAACAGTACAATATGTGTCTTTCAGAAATCAGGTTTGGATCTTGACAAATTTATCAGAAATACAATCAATCAAAAGTACTTGTAATTAACTTTTTATTACATATTCTTGTGCTTTTGTTGCTTTCTATTTTAACCAATAACAAGAGTCAAAATATAACAAAATCCTGGTGAACAGAAATACATGTATATTTTCCTAGTTTCTGGTAATAAAAGTAAATTTATTGCAAACTTAATACTAGCTTAAGAGCAACTAGGCTCAGCTATAATTACCTTGCTGTGAAATAAAATTAATTACATATCACTGTGATAACAGACTCCGGCTGCAGCCCATCTAGAATAACATCCATTTGGGAAAGGAAAGGGGCTTGAAATAAAAGGGAAGAGGAGGAAAGGCAATATTCTGCCTATCTGTTAAGACTGTAATAGAGGAGGTAATCTTTCCCCTAGAACACTGCGAGCACTGCACTAGAAGGGAGACTACTGGCAGGGAAAGTCAGCCAGTTCCTAATTCCCTTCTTCAACTTTGCGATTTGCTAATGTGAAACACATGTCTCTCTTTTGCACCAACTTCAAATAGCTCTGGAATTCCAACCTTGCAGCTCAGCGACTGAAGCAGAACAAGGGGAGAACTTGTCAGGATTTAAGGGCTTTCAGCAAAGCCCTTCAATTGCAGCCAGCACCCTATTCCACGGCAGGATATCAATTATAGATAGTGACTTGCTTTAGCAGGCAGTCGGGACTGTCAGACACTAGATAGACAACCATGAAGAATCATGAATCTTTCTATTAACTGTAAGAGGGGGGAAGAATGGGTCATGGCTATAAATAAGGCAGAGCAGCAGAATGGTTTAACACCTTGCCGCTTGGTTGTATGTGGAATGAAAATCCAACTAATAAGAAAATGTCTGTACTCCAAGGAAGGTGGCAAAAACCATAATGGTTAAGGCTTCCCTCTTTGCCTAAATATTGGTATATATTCCATCTGTCACCAAAGTAATTAGGTTGACTTGAAGTACCTGTTACTTTAATCAAAAATACAAAGCACCTATTCTGCCCAGGGCCACCAATAATGCTTCCAGCAGCATCCAGAGCAGGACAGCATAGCACCGGCAATGGACAAGCAACGGAAGGGCACGAATGTGCAATTTCTACCCTTTAGATGGGAACTACAGGTTTTGTAAGTTATAACTTTTAACTCACTTAATTCAGTTTGCTTACTGTGGTAATTTAGTTTAGACTAAAATTAAAGTCATAAAGGTACCACACTGGATCGTAACTAAACCCAGACACCAATTTCCTCTCTGTGATTTAGAATCTTAACACGCTGCTGTGTGTGCGTGCAGTCATATGAGTGAAGATGGGTTCCACGCAACTGTAAACACTATGGTCATAAGAGAGGTAGCTTCAGCAGCCTTCTCACAGAATGATTCAAAGCTAAGGAGACATTATAGGAATCTTGGCATTGAGATTATATAAAATAACTACAATAGTCACTCCCTTTACAATGCCTTTACAACATAAAAAGGGAAAAAACTTAAAACCCAAACCGGCCTTGGTATCAGTTAGGTAGTGATAAGGTTAAGGTGCTACCATACCCCTCATCCTCACTGGTAATGTTCCTGGCATATGGTACTCTTTGAGAATATTTCCTCATGGGAAAAAAAATCTAACTTCTCCTTCTTGGTATTATATAAGGCCTTTGTGCTTTCCATTAAAGCAATCAGCACAAATAAAGAGTCATTAAGCCAGACTTAGTTTAAAATTAGTACTCGAATAAAACCAAAGTGGAAGGGGGAAAAAAAAAAACCCATCAAATTACATCTGTGGAAAAACTGAGAAAATATACCTTAATTAAAAACATTTGAGTTACTTTTTGGCTGTACTTGAGAAATCTATATTTCTACTTACACAAATACAAAGAGGCATGATTTGAAAAGAAGAGGTGAGGTCCTGCTGGTAAGAGGTGAAATCTAACATTCTGTATATCAAAGTTTCTCATAATCTGGTATGCTACACTTGACACAATCATTTCAGTAGCAGTTCTCTACTTATAGGTCACAAGGCCTTTGTGGGGTTGCATGTCAGATAACCTACATATTAGATATTTACATTATGATTCATAACAGTAGCAAAGTTACAGTTATGAGGTAGCAATGAAATGATTTTGTGGTTGGGGAGATTACCACAACATGGAGAAAGGGTCACAGCATTAGAAAGGTTGAGAAACACTGCACCTCAGCGATGTTCAGTCACTAGAAACATAAGAAAATGTCTGTCCTATTTGGTAAAACCATCCTTAGTGCCTTAACAGGACACTGCACTTCTGTAGAGGAGTCATCTCAGCCTATATCTTCTTATTCCAGATACTCTAAACGCTGTTACATGTCAGTTGTTCTTGGTCCCATTTGTCTAGAAGGCTCTACCAGCATCTGAGTTTGTGCCAAGCATGATGAAACCACAGCAAAGGAGCTGTGGGTATACCATGTCATCAGAAATAACACTAGAGAGTGAGTAAAAGATACCTGGCCTTGGTTTGGCAAGAGAAGGAAAGGTGTCATAACGTGACTACTGTGAGGTTTCCATCATTAAACACAGTTTTTTCCATGCAAGCTTTAATCCACAATGTAGCTTTTAGGTCAAAAATAAAGCACTATATTGCTACATACAATAATAGGAGACTCCTTAAACTTTGACGTCTGTAAAAGGATCCATCTGTTTTTGTAATAATTTTATATTGTTACTGGGTCTTGGAAGGGGAAGCAAACTTAGTTAAAAGGTTAATAATAATTCATGTCTAGCTTACTATTACTCAATAACCATCAAAGCCTCTAACTCAAAATAGTGTTTTCTGGCTTACAGGATCAGAGTCATTACACTCTCTATTGAAGACTTTATTGAATTTTACACTAAGCTTTAGCTGACTGAACAGGTCAAGCACTATGGCTCATGGTTTCCTTTATTCTCAGAAAATCATAAAGCCCCCTCCAGTTCTCAGTGCTGCCAGCTAAGAAACTTGACTCCGCGCAGGGTCAGAGAAGCTGACCTCATGCAAAGGTCGCTGATTTGGGAAGCTGCGTCCCTGAACACCAGTCACTTACATGCACAAGCTGATCCTGGGTGTCGAACTCTCTTGTGCAGCCTTCCCAGTGGCAGTTTGTCTCGTAGATGACTTCAGGCTCCTGCTTGCTTTCATCTTTGTCCCCTTCCTCCTTGACTAGGGTTGTTCCTTCCGGCTGTTCCTGTTAGGGTGAAGGCAAGAAAGAGAGAGGGAAAATCAGGCACAGTGGGAAAGAAAGAAAACAGCTGAAACCAGGCTCTGCTGCCTAGAATATGTACCAAACTGACATCTTAAAACAACAAAATAAACAAACAAACAAATCCAAGGAAAAATTAAATAACAACAAAAACCATAAAAATAGCAATTTTTACTTACTACTCCAGATTGTCCCTATTTTGGTTGTTTTGATTCTTTCCAATCTGTTTATTTATTGTTAGATCTTATAATACAGGGAAAGGGATTTTAAATACTTTTAGTTCTTTCCCCTGATGTGAGAAGTACTTTGTAGACTCTTCTGTTAGGAATCATGACTTCCTGGTTTAATATCAGGTCTTCAGGAAAATGCTTGTCTGACTCATGGTTGAGGCCATGGAAAGAGCATCTGATACTCTGGTCATAGACTTTCCTAGTCCTCTACAACAGCTTCTTAGTAAATGCAATGCAAAGAATCTCCAGGATTCTAGGCACTAGCTAGACAGATAGATCTGAGTCCTGATTTAGGCTCACATGATAAGCTATTTATACATACACCATGGTGTAAGCAGCAAGATTGTTTGTTTTCTAGCAAACTATGAGAAGGACGGTTTCAGAACTCCCTATCAGAACCTTATTCAGTCTTCAAAATTCTTATGGAGGGACCCATTGCCTTACTTCAGTAAGGACTGGGTTGAACCATACTGATGATAGCAAGGTTCAGCTCTTATGGACCTTTAGACTCTCACTAAGCTCTGACTTGGTAGAAACAGCACTGACTAAACTTGTCATGTCTGGTTCAAGAGCATAAGAAACGGCAATCTGGATATACCCTACATGTTCTTTAGTAGAACCAGATTTAAGTGATCAGCAATACTGTCCTGTATCTATTTGGTGGGGCTCTACTGTCTCCCGATTCTCTGAGCTTTTTTAACAAGAAGTAGCAAAATAAGAAAAGTGGAGAACATGATCAATGAAGGGAACATCATAAACTCTGCCTGAGCTTAAGCATGGGGTCAGAAGCTCAGGAATTTAGCCCAAGGTCAGAAATGAGAACAGAAATAGATGAGTCTAACCAAGCACTCTAACCAAACACTCTATAGACAATGGTGGCTCAAACTTCTAAGCTGTCTCACCTATGAAGAACACATACCCCACATAACATTCTTCATTGCCAGTATTTCGTTTTAAACTAGAGAAATGAATTCAATTAATTAAAAATGGGGTTATTTTCAAACACATTGCCAATGTAAAGAATACAGTGGGTAAGAAAAATGTTGTATATGAATCTGGAGGATGAGGAACTGACCCAAAATCACTATGAGAGAAGTAAACGCTCTTCAGTAAAGCCTGGGTATCTCACCTGCTGCCCCCGTGATCCTGGGCTGGGGAGGTCTTCATCAGGCTTGATCTTGGACCGCTTATTATGCATAGGGTCACCGGTACTGCTCACTGCAGACTCGCTGGTGGGCTTGCTCTGCTGGTCATATTTGCAGAAAAATCAGGCGTGGATTAATAAATGGAACTTAAGTAAAAAATGTTACTGAAAACAAACAAGCTCATTTGATAATATAACAAGGATTCTGTTAATGCCAGTCACCCATGGGAGCACCCAGATGATGCATTCTTCACTTCCAATTCACGAGGAAGTAGCTTGTGGCTTGTAAAAGCTTGAAGAATAGAGGAAGTACCGTAGACTTCAACAAGCTAAAGCTATTTCCAAAAATGTTTAGTTTGTTTGGAAGATCAGTACAAACTATGAGTGAAGTTCCTCAATTATTCCTTAAATTACACCAGGCTGGCTAAACAGTAGAGAGACTGGTATTTTATGTTTACTATAGAGGATCATACAATGCTCAGTAGTAGCTTGGTTACAGTGGAGGGAGTGGACAGCGGCTGAGAGTCCACACACATAGACTATCAATAGAAGATAGAGTGGAGCCTTGTCAGCTAGCCTACTCTTAATTATAATCAAACTGCTCTGATGGAAGATGCCCTGAATCACGTTCATCAAAACTGAATAAACCTTTAGAGAAAAATCAAGATGCCATGTGAAGCCTTAACAATGATGAACTCTGTGACCCTAACAACCAGTAGAATGATGAGGCCTCTGTTGACCAAGATGAAACCAAACTGCACCTCTCACCTGTGAGGACTCGGAAGGGCCGGAGCTGACCTGGACAGGGTTCAGAACTGTCGGAATCCCAGGGATAGGTCTCTGCGCTGGAAATGTTGGAGCAGGGTGGATGAGGGGAGGGCTATGTCCAAATGCCGAGCCTAAGCTTTGCTGTCGGCTTAGGATCTGCTGATGCATATGAAGAGACACAGGGGCGGAGGGGTAGGTGAAGCTCAACGCAGGGCTGTGGAGGAAGATAAGAGAGAGAAGTATCACTTATACTGACATCAGAAAGTATCACAAAGAATATTGATAGCTTAACTGAAACCACCCAAATCACACCAGGTCTGTCTGTTTCGATGAGAAAAAGTTAGAAACAATTACTGCCAAGGGTCCTGAAAACTTGCCAAGAAAAGCAGAGCACGAAGATCAGACATATGTGCACATCTGCCCAGATCACAATCCTGACAGAAGATTCTAGAAAGTGGAAATAAGGGGCATCGGCTCAATAATGACTATTTATTGCAATAACAAACTTTATAGAAAAAAGAGAATGGGTGACTACATGCTTTATAATACTTCTCAGTGCTCTGGGCTCCACTTGTTCCTGTGCATGGAGCAATTTCTTTAATCTTAGCTCACACCGATGGCTTTCATATGTCTCCAGATCTTATTACAAGGGGAAAGAAAATCAATTGGTTAAATGTGTTTTGAACACTATGCTTGTCATATCACTCATTTGTTTGTAAAGATGGAAAGCTTGGTCCATCCAGAATACCACCTAAAGAATTTCCATCAGTGCCGTCTGGTTACAGACGCTGATGGATTAAGCTCTCCCCACTGAAATCAGTGATCAATGGGCTTTGATGGAGGAATATTCCAGTGGGAGAGCTCGGCTCCTTTCTCCAGCACACCAGCATCAAGTGTCCATTACAGCCCATTATGCATGTTAATGCCTGTCACCACTATTTTGCCACATATTTCCCAGGTCAGTCTATTCCTAGGAAGTCCTACCTTTATCTCAAGATACTCAGGCCGGTGGCCAATACCGAAATGCTTCCTGTGAGCACTGTTTAGGAATTGAATCCTCTAAGAGCAATGACAGACTGTGGAAGACTTTTCTAGTGGTTTATAAATACATGGAGAACTAATAACTATAGGTGTAGAGCAGAGACCAAAACAAAGGCCATCCAGAGACTGTCCACCTGGGGATCCATCTCATATATAGTCACCAAACCCTGACACTATTGTGGATGCCAAGAAATGCTTGCTAAAAGGAGCCTGATATTGCTGTCTCCTGAGAGGCCCTACCAGAGCCTGACAAATACAGAGGCAGATGCTCTCAGCCAACCATTGGACTGAGTGCAGGGTCCCCAATGGAGGAGTTAGAGAAAGGACTGAAGGAGGTGAAGGGGTTTGCAAGCTCATAGGAAGAGCAACAATATCAACCAACCAGACACCCCACCCCCACCCCAGAGCTCCCAGGGACTAAGCCATCAACCAAGAAGTACACATGGCTCCAGCTGCATATGTAGCAGAGGATGGCCTTGTCAGGCATCAAAGGGAAGAGAGGTCCTTGGTCCTGTGATAGATGAAGGCTTGATAGATGCCCCAGTGTAGGGGAATCGAGGGCGTGGAGGTGGGAATGGGGTGGGTGGAGGAACACCCTCATAGAAGCAGGGGGAGGAAGGATGGGATGGGGGTTTCTGGGAGGGAAGGAAACTGGGAAAGGGGATAACATTTGAAATGTAAATAAGGAAAATATCCAACAAAAAACAAAAAAAAATTCTGATAATAAATGTACTGCATACACAGACACACATACACACACACAGACACAGACAGACAGACACACACACACACACACACATACTCACACACACACAACTATAATGTTAGCCAGAAAGAACCAGTGTTTCTCATATTAAAGGTAGAAAGCATGCAAATTTCCAATCTGTTGTGTTAATTACTATTGCTGCTAAACACATTAACTGAGAATAAAATAATTACAATAACAAAATTCAAACCATTTCAACAACTTCAAGTAATAATTCCAGAGATATACTCCCTTCATTAACACAACATTTTTGTCTTTACATTTTTATCTATTTGACTATAACCCATAAAAGGGCGGCTTCAATAAGAATTCATTACTATTATTCCTATAGAGAGTTTCCTGGTACAATAGCTTGCCCATTTAAAAGTGAATACCATTAAGAATACCATAAGAGAAGTCCACCAGGCTTTGAGGGTCTTGCCTTTCATTTTACATTGTATCTCCTTAATAAAGGAAAGCAGAAGCATGGTTAAAAAAAAACAGTGTCTGTTCACAGTAAGTTAGAATAAGTAGTAATATCTATTCTACAGTGCTATACGTTCTGCCTGTATTTCTACAAGCAACCATGAAGGATTACAGCAAGACTCACCTAAGGTAGCTGTGTGGATGATTGATAGGGCATTAATCAAAAGATGCATATCTACCTCAGAATTTGTTCACCAGCTTTCTTCTAATAGCTGATTTCATGTTCACTGAGCTCTGTGCCAGTTTGTCCAATTTATTTTTCAGTGTACAAGCCATTCATCAAAACCCACAATGATTTAACACCTCCACCTCCTTTGGGTGAATGGGTATTACCAAGTGTAAGTACCTTATTCTACTCATTAAAGAAATAAAACCCAAAGACCCCACTTCAGGAATAATTAGATCATCAACAGTCCCTGCATTAACCTCTATACGCATTTTCAGTTTCTCACGGGCCTAAACTATTCAGCAGGCTGAAGGAAGGAAACTTAGGAAGAGGCCACTGATTCTTTAAACTGCAAGTGACATCAGATTTGGGGCCTTAAAAATAGAGTAGTTGTTTGACTACTAAAGAGTAGTATTTCACAAAACAGAAAATGCCCATGTCTATTTTAGAAAGAACTAGATGAATCAAGGCTCAGCATTCCCATAGAGGTTCTGTAGCACCACAGTCCTCCATGATCACAGATACGTAAGAATTTGAGATTTTCACCACACTTTGGTAGCACTCTTTGGGTCTTGCTTTTCACTAGTGAAACCAGGGAACTGAAATAAATATGTTCTAAAATTTACTGGAACTACTAGGCAGCAAGACTGACAGACAGACCTATGATTTATCAGCCTTTGTAGTTTATTATAAGCCAAGAAGAGATAGATGATCTCATCTCCGTATGGCAAGATCTAGGCACCACAAACTAGGAACTACCAAGATGCCTCTGATGAGCTTGGAACAGGTCACTCCACTAACACAGTTCCTAAAAAGTGCTGCAGATGGGCTGCTCAGCTCTAGATCACAAACCAATTTAGAATCTAATGAAAAAAGAAACCCCACAAAGTTCTAGGTTCTGTTACAGTAGCCCCATTAGCAAATTTTGCAATCAATGCTACTCAGAATACTGTCTATAGAGTTCTCAGACTGAGTTCCTACGGCAAAGCCGAGAGTGGGCCATACAAAATGGAAATAGCAACTATATTCAGAAGAGCCCAAACACACTATCAAATGATGCCTTCATATGTACATCCAACCTTCAGTGAAAAACATGTGCAGAGAACTTTCTCAGTACTTAAGGGGGAGCCAGGGAGCCCAAGCCTTTGCTTCTTATGAGCAAGTCTAAGCAGGCAGAGCCATTGACAGGGGAGTCTTCTATATATCTCTGGCCTCTTGGTACAGAGGTGTCTACTCTGTGAAGTGGCACTTTCTGTGTTCCCTACTCAGATCCCTTTGCCTCTAGACTTAAGCATGATGTCCAGGGCTCCTGCCTTTCCTGTCTTTTCCATGCTTTTAGAGGCTGCTCATGTTCCCTGGCTCCAGGTGCCATCTCACTCTGGGTCTGATTTTCTGGCGTTCTCTCACAGAACTCTGGACATTAATTTAATAGCATAGATAACTCAAAGTAAAATCAAGATCTTCAGCTTAACTACACCTGTATATAAGGTAACTTGGTCATAGGTTCAAGGGGTGAGAGGATGAGCACCTTCGGGGGCTATTATTCTGCCCATCATACTCAAGATGCTGTCGGAAGGAAAGGAGGGAGGGAGGGAGGGAGGGAGGGAGGAAGGGAGAAAAAAAACCCAAACACAGAAGCTATATTAAGAAACTGTATTCCTCTGAAAACTACAGACAGCATATGTAGCAACCAGTATTAAGGCATCAAAGCTAACATTTAACTTCACTTCTCACAATTTGGTAGCATAACAGAGACTTTGTTAATTACAAAGGACAAAATTTGAAAGAAAAGGTTAATTCCACTTAAAGAGTGTGACTCAGAAGCCCTTCCTTGCAGAATAGTGCATGTATTTGTTCTACAATTCTTTATAAAATATCAGTAGTATTGAAATTTCATGTAGAACCCAGGACCACCTGCCCAGGACTGTTACCATCCACAGGCATCTGGGCCTTCCCAGATCATCATCGATTTAAAAAAAAAAAAAAAAGCCCCACAGCCAATCGCCAATCTCATGGAGGCAATTCCTCAATACAGATCCCTTCTCCCCAAATTAACTCAAATTGGCAAAAATTTCCAACACAAACACTTGCAAAAGCTAGACACTAGAATTCCTTGTCACTGGCTGTATCACCAGAATAACTAACAGAAGCACTAACTGGTCTTTACTTTTCCAAGAGTAAAAGGGTAGAAAATGTGGGTTTTAGATGCGGACTAATCAGCACCAATCTATGGTTACTGGGTGTTTGTTTAACAGGGCCTTGGACCCCATGGCTTACATGCAACATCCTAAGCACAGCTGGGTCAGAACTGCTCAGTCAGGTCTCTCTCTCTCTCTTACATTTCTGAGATGAATTCAGAGGGAGCAACAGCCCTCTATGTGAATAGCAGCTCATTTTCCCAAAGACTTAAAAACAAGACTTTCAAGGCAGAAAGATGGCTCAGTAGTTAAGAGCACTCACTGCTCTTACAGAGGACTGGGACTAAGTACTTAGCACCCACATGGTAGCTCAAAACTATCATTTTAACTCCAGGAAATCTGCTGTCCTCTTTTGGCTTCAGTGGGCACTAAGCACACATGAAATGCACATACATGCATGCAGGCAAACATATATACAATTAAAAAAAAACAATAAGATTTTCAAAATCTGAGACTGAAATTTCTAGAAACTTCAGAAAGTTTGTATGTATATTTTATCAAAAATTGGAGGCACAAGATTTTTAAATTAAGATTTATTTACAATGTTCAGTTCAGTGATAGAGCACATGCTTAGCATGTTGTGAGGCCTTAGACTCCAGAGGAGTCAGCTATTGTCTACACAATCCACTGGATTTAGGAACTGTGCCTCTGAGACTTGCTGTGTCTTTTTACCTTCCATTTTGGGGCTCTCATGTAACCTCGTTCTCTCATTAGCCACCTTCCTAACCAACTCTGTTCAGCTCGCTCTCAGTCACTGAGAGATTTCAGAAATGAACTCAGAAACCTAGGAGGCTTTCTGCTACATCCGTGTAGATCAAAGGTGTGGCATACTTAACTGCCTAGCTACCTATAATCCCAGCTTTGTTGTGGTTTGACACAAGAAAAAAAAAAGAAGAACACCTCTGGCCACTATGTTATGCACATAGGGATGGGGAATCTATAACCACACATGTGGTTCAATTTTCATTCCCCCCCCAAAAAATATTTGAGCTGTTTCTTCATATTGAAGTAAATAATACAGCAGTTTCCTGCATGCGTGTCTGTTAGAATCTCACCAACTGTTCCCAACTGGGTAAAATTGGAGATGTTAGCAGAAAGAAGATATGTAAAACAATTAAATGACAGTTAATTAACTGTTATTAGTTATATACAATGCATCTCATTCATTAATTCCAGAAATTTGAATTGTGTACTTTCTATCTACATGTCTTGCTATTTGTAGCTAGGAAGCTATATATTAATTATAATCAATATGGTAAAACTTAAAATGCAGTCATGCATTACATATATTACTTGTTGCATCAATAATTTGAGTCTACACACATACACAGACAGACAGACAGACACACACACACACACTTCTTTTGAACAGTCAGTAAATCACATTTCTGTTTATTTCCTACAACAACAGATTAATATTAAAAATGGGGCACTGAAAGTTCATATATTTATTCAACTTTACTATTAACAGGCATTTTAAAATCATATTCAAATCACATGAAAAATCCCCCATGAAAATAGCTTACATGAAGACCCTAAAATGTGTATAGCACATTTTATGTATAGCAGGAGGTAGGAAAAGTGATGCTAAATTTCTTAGTAATTGTGCTACCAATAAGGCCACATGATTTGGACTGATACATTCCTTTCCACTAGAAGAACTGATTGATTTTTAAATGAAAATGAAAACCAGGAGGAAGCTACATTACTCAGCCACTGGACATGTAAAGCTGGAGTACAGCACAGTCACGTGAAATAACATACTGGAACCTTATTTGTGTGTTAACTTGCAAAAAGCAGTGTTTTCCCTGCAAATAACAGTGTTTCCTTATAGTAACCACATGATTCTGCATCCCTATATGTATAACATGGTAGCCAGAGGTGTTCTTCTTTTTTTTTTTACTTGTGTCAAACCACAACAAAGCTGGGGTTATGGGTAGCCAGGCAGTTAAGTATGCCACACCTTTGATCTACACGGACGTAGCAGAAAGCCTCCTAGGTTTCTGAGTTCATCTCTGAAATCTCTCAGTGACTGAGAGCGAGCTGAACAGAGTTGGTTAGGAAGGTGGCTAATGTGAGAACGAGGTTACATGAGAGCCCCAAAATGGAAGGTAAAAAGACACAGCAAGTCTCAGAGGCACAGTTCCTAAATCCAGTGGATTGTGTAGACAATAGCTGACTCCTCTGGAGTCTAAGAGAATGCCTTGCTTCAAATGTAAACTCTACTCTCCTTAATGACTATCAATAAATACATATTTCTTAATTTGCCATTCCAGTTAATTTTCAGAAGTGAAGTGGGTTTATTTTGAGACAGGGTCTCCAAGTTATTTATGTAGATCAGGTTGAACTGATCTCACAGAGATCCACCCCAGAATGTGAGGATTAAAAATGTGCTCACTTGATTCAGGTCAAAACATTCTGCCAAGAAACAGAGTGCTATTATAAACTGGGACATGGATAAGACCAGATCTCTAAAGGCAGAAGAATGTAAGGGCCGTGCTTGCTTTAAGGCTTCTGTCCCTTCTGAATCCTTTGTTCATGAACCAGTTAAGTCTTGGATGAACAGTGAAGCAGCATGGGGATAACTGAAAACTGACCTTAGAAGAACTGCATTCTAATCACACCAGATTTCCTAGTTATGCTTTGGGTTCTGTGCTAACGAGGCCATTTACTTATAGCTTTGGTACCTACTAGACCACAGCTACCATTCAAAGAACAATTCTTT
The DNA here is from genome assembly GCA_036184795.1 of Tokudaia tokunoshimensis. Taxonomy (NCBI): domain Eukaryota; kingdom Metazoa; phylum Chordata; class Mammalia; order Rodentia; family Muridae; genus Tokudaia; species Tokudaia tokunoshimensis. Next base: position 48,230,608 of record BTHU01000022.1, read on the forward strand.
CCAGTTTTGCACAAAATGTCCTCACAGCTCTATTCATTTTATATGTATAGATATAGACATACATATGCACCTATGTGGTTATACTTGTGAGCAAACAAAATAAAAACTTCTACTTCCATCCATAAGAATTCCTAAGGCACGTTTAGTAGAAAAGGCAGTTAAGTGTCACCAGGAAAGAAGAAAGAGTTATAGAGGCACACACTCAAAATGAATGTGTCCTAACTTTTATATTCTGGTCTGCATACTCTGAGTAGTCCTGGACAATGTGTACTAGGCTTTCTATTGCTATTTCTATTTCTAATGTGTTGTGGAAAACTAAGAAGCTACTTGCCACCAAGCAGGCATGAATAGGAATAGCAATGGCCCACTGTTTGGTAAGAGTCACTCACAAACTTCAAAGCAGTGAACGGGTTGAGCATGTACACATAGTTAGGAAAGTCTGTTCATATGAGCAGCATCAGCCACTCTTATTTCTCTCAAGCGGATGGTATTTCCCAGTACTGTTTTAGCTGTGTTCCAGCCACTCGAGGGTTTCAGAGGAAGTACAACCTGATGAACAGAAAGAAGATGAGAGGACCTGTTGCGGATAGCCCTGGGGCTAATTGTTTTTGTTGTTAATTCTGTTCTCCTGTGTGGGACTTCAAACAAGGAACGAGTTAGCACTCAGGTGATTTTCTGTAAACCTTCTATCCACCTTAATTTATAAATGAAGGCTAGAGCTGGGGACGGGTCAGAGAAAGATTGGGAGAGAAAGAGGGGAAAGTGGAGCTGAAGGTTTTGGGAGAGGAGAGGGAGAGAGGAGGACAGAGGAGGAGGTAGAAGGAAAGTGGAGCAGAGACATCTGGCCTGGAGAAACTGCAAGTTATAAGGGGGACCTCATAGATGGGGAAGATGATAGTGTAGTGGTAGATATGCCCAGTCTAGGTGCACAGTGTGTATTCATATTAATTGAGTTGTGTTTTCATTCCCCAGGCATATCTGGGTTGTAGATTTACTGCAACAAGGACCCACCAGATTTATTCTGTCCTGGTTACCTGCCTTTGACAGTCCACCTCTGAGCATATCTTCATAGCCTTAGAATTAAACAGTCTCCTCAAAGCTTTGCATTGTTCTCAAGTCATTGGTCACAGACACTGTATAAGCTAGCTCTGTCAATGTCCCCAAACTTGTGCCCTAGCTGACCTTCCCATAGCTTACTGTCTTCTAGTTCTCTGGTTCAGTGCCATTTCTTCAGATGCCCTGCTCCTCCCATCATTAGGTCTATATGCTTATCATTGCTCTTAGACAGGCCTTGAAAGTATTGCCTTTGGTGGTTCCCATTATCTTACAGGTCTCAGCTTCCTACCACCTGGGTCATTTTCTCTGCAGCAATGACCAGCAATCAAGTAAGCTTGTCCCAGCAGCTCCTCAGTTACTCATGTCTGCTTGGAGGCATTTCTTCTTGCAAGTTCCTTGAAGGTGAGACGCTCATTTACTCATTGTGCAGCCTTCACACCTAGCTTGTAGTTAAACTCATTCAAATATTTAAGGAATGAATAATTTGAAGAAAATTATCTTTTAAAAAGATACTATTAACTACTTTACTAATATTAAGGAGGTAAAAAGGACACCACAGAATTTTTAGAAGATGGAATCAGAGATTTTTAAATATACTGGCAATCTGGCATTGTAGTTGTCTATTTCCAGTATATTAAATTCATTTGTGTGTATGTGTTGTTTCTCTAGTATAAGAAAGACATTTGCTTCCATTACCAGCACAGAGTGAGAGAGCTGTGGATCACACTGGTTCCTACCTTCCATCAGTCAGCATGCATAGACCTAGAAAACACTTCTTTGATCCATAGGATTCTTAACACAGAGAAAGATGATGGCATAAAAAAGAGAGGGCAGAGGATACAACAGTCACCAGGCCACACTTGTCTGACAGACAACAGAAAAAGTGCAATGCCTGTGAAGCTGGAGAGGTAGACAACTCACTGGGTGCTTCGGGAGGGAGAACAAGAAATATCATTTTCATGAGATGATTTTCCTAACCATACCAGGTCTTAAACAGCCAATGAGGAAGCCATTTTCATTTTACCACTAAACTGATAATGAAAAAGCTACACTTGATCTACAGGGAATCCATTTACTAATCATTTCTCCATTCCATTTATATTTGATCATCGATAAGGATCTGTTGAAATGCCTTCTTTTCCTATGATGGTTTAATATCTGGGAAAGATAACAGATAGCAGAACAACCTAATAGAGTCATGAACTATTTAGAGTGTTAGCGTTAACTTTAGATCTAGGACTACAGGCTGCTTGATGCTGTCATCTTCAGTGGAAACCTTCCAAGTGATGGAGACCTTATAATTTCTTTAAGTGAAATATTTTATAATATGTGTGGGAGTTTACATTACAGCATTTCTGGGATAAAAAGAGGACTTGGGATACATACCTGGTCTGAAAGACCCAAGTACTATGAATAATAGGTTTTTCAGAGTAGTTGTTTCATATGATATTTTAAAGGAGTCTGAATTATTAAGTAAATACTTTAAAAATATAAAAATAATATACTAAAACAGACATTTGCTGTTTTAACCCTTTTATTTTGTATCAATTTCTTTGTCTCTGCTTCTATATATAAAGTATCAGTCTGTGGAAATGTAGAATTACATCTGAATAGATCTTAGCTTCTAGAAAATCAGAATCACTCAGAAAAAAAGATGAAGGATATTCTCCTTATTCATTTGGAGGAAAAACATTAATTTATTCATTCAGTAAATATCTGTGGTGCTGTATCCATGGTAGAGGAAAAAGGTGATGCAGAGATATGAGGGGAGGTCTGGTGCTCTGCTCTGCTTCAGGAAAATGGATGGCAACAGGAACCTCAAAAACTGTGTTATTAAATAACAGCATCCTTACAAACTTAAATGCATATAATTCCCTATGCACTGCCAACATTAACAGTGAAGCAGACATTGCAAAATGGTGAGTGTAAAAGTCAGGTGTGTTTTTGGGTAAAGTAATGAGCAGGAGACTGGAAAGATGGTGGCACTGATGCTCACCAAGCACAGTAAATTGGCCAGCTTCCTCCTTCCATGTGCCTGTCCTCTTATCCAGTTCAACTCATATATCAAATGTACTTCCTGCTCAGTTTTTCTTGTACTGTTCATTCTTCAGATCAGCATCTGCCCTCAGGGTATCTACATGATTCTTTCCTTTCCCTGCCATTTTCTGGTCCATACTTGATTATTATTTATTTAGGTCTAGGGACAACAATATACCAAAGTTTCTCTGGCAAGTGAAGATGACATAACCACTAAGTATATTTACTGAATTATAATAGTACATGGCAGCTCATCACATACTGGATTACCTTCTGTGTAAAAAAAAAAAAAGTGACCTATGTTCTTAGCATAATATGAATGCATTTCAAACACTAAAACACTAATATGACCCACTACAGAGAGGATATTCATGAAAATACTCAAGGAAAGCAAGAAAATGAGTATGAGATAGTCCCAAGTCACCTGACTGTCACAGGATCTTTTGAGACCGCACTGGTCTTTAAAGTGAAGCTCTTCTTCCACTTTTAATGAAATGATAATTTTAAGTCAGGACACCAGGGGTCTCTGAAGTGTGGTACCTCCTTCTCAGAGAAACTGTAGGATATCACACAGATGCAAGATAAGAATAAATGATAATATCTGAACATTTACCCTGCATATTCTAACCTGAATTCTAAGAAATTGTAAAGAGTAAAGCAAACAAATAGGGATAAATTAGAGAGAAAGAAGAACTGTTCACAAGGTAATTCTGTAGCTAAAGGTGTAGCTCAGTAGCAGAGCATTTGCCTAGCTTAGCTAAGGTCCTGATTTCAATCTCTAGTACTACCTCCTCGCCACAAAAGCAACAAAGTGGTATGTGTAACTATCATTTGTGTAAATATCACAGTATGTGACATTTCTACATGGATGTTTTAGTCAAGTTACAAAATTGCAAAATCTCAGCAAATTAAAATGTAGTTTATGGAAGCAGATGACCTAAGAACACTTGCCAGGAGAACAGGAACAAGTTGCCGGGACGGAGAAGAACAGGCGGAAATGTCACTGATGTAGCACAGCCAGTGCTATTGTCTCTTTGAGTTACCATTTCTCTTCCAACTTTACCCAATAAGGAAGAAATTTTGTCCCACTCTGGATCCATATCACCTTAATAAAACATGGCCCTGTCCAACACACTGGATATTTTACTTGCAGCTGTTAAATATGCAAATTAGGGCCATACTTGGGATGTGGGGACAGGCAGACACCGGAAGCCTGTATTTGTGACTATGGTAGCAGATACTGAGACACCTTAGACCCCTCTCTATGTACTGATTACATTGGCTAACCCTGAGACACCGCAAACCCTACATTATGTGTGGACTGTATAGTAACATAAGCAGGTGTTTGCTTCATTCCATATCTCCACTTTTTAACGGCCATTTGAAAGAATACCAGAAAATGAAAATCATGTTTTATGGTAATAATACTAACTTGCCTGCCAATAAGGAATGCTGATAATTGAACTAAAAAAGCATCAAAACTGCATTGAAAAATGTTTTAGTGGAACAATGGTATTAGTTATTCTTAATAAACATGGAGACAGTAGTATTATTTATGTGTATTTTTCTGAACTGTTGAAGTTTCCCAAACATGTCAAGTAACAATGAAAGGCTCATCAATTAACAACTAGAGCTCTTGCTTATTTGTAAAAATAAAATAATAATAAAATACATTCTTACTTATTAAAAGTAAGGCTGGTGAAAATAGTGATTAGATCATATGTTCCATTTAGTTATTATGTTTTCCTGGGGTTTCATTTTGTTTGTTTTTTGACAGGATGTCAAGTAGCCCAAGCTGGTCAAGTCCCTGTGTGGCAATAGCTGGTCTTGAATTTCTAATGCCCATCTTCACTTCCCAATGCCCTTTCTTCATGCCAGCTTCACTAGTACGTCTCTCAAAATGAGGGTTCGTCCACAGTTTGAAGAACTATAACACAAAGACTACTGGTAAGGGAATTTTGAGACCATGGTGAGAATGAGAGCTAAAGATTATAACGAGGATTGTCTTAATTAACTATTTGCTAGGATGCTGTTAATTCTGTATCTAGCACAGTTAAATGAAAATGAACAATTGACAAAAGCAACATGAGTATCTCACAAATTCTTAGCATGGCTTCTTTATAGTCCTTTCATATTCAGGGATGAAAGCCCAAATCTGATCATTAGCAATAACATCTTACATTCTTTATACTCATGTAAAGGGTGTGCAAAAATTACTTCAATATACAGAAAAGATAATCAAAGTTTTTATCTTTAAAGGTAAGTTGGAAATGTATAATTAAAAAGAATAAGAAATATGCTTTCAATAGATTTCCTGTTAATTCACCAGTGATTGGCTAGGTAGGTACTCCCAAACTCTTTTTACATACTCGGCAACAAGGTAGAGTTAGTTTTTATTCTACAGAAATATTTGCAACACGAGAACAGGATAAAAGATTTAAAATTCTCTAACTTTAAGAAGAGATCTCATTGAAACTGAATAACTGCCATATAATAACTATTGAATAATGCACACAAAAAAATTAACTTTGGCTCATTGTTGTGGTATTTAACCTGAATCCTGGTATGTATACAGCAGCCTGCTGATTCTTCAGACCACTGGCACTATAAATGGATTACTGGTTCTTATGAGCACTGACATTTTACTATAAAGACACATAATGGATTCAGGAAAATACATACCTGATTGCACTTGCCGATAAATGCCCATAGGAACCACTTGCTGAAGAGCTGCTACGGGAATTATTAAGGATTGTGACCAAGGAGTTAGGAGATGTTCTTATCATGGTCTGAAGGTCGAAGCTATGATCTGACAGTGGCGATATCGACAGTGTACGTTTTCGGCTGGGCCTAGCTGACAGTCTAGGGCTGGGAAATCTGGTGCCTGTTACAGAAACAAAACAAAACTTGATTACCTACAGCCAGAATCTATATGCTATTGACTGTTACTTCTTGGTGAGAAAGGAAAGGGACAAGAAGTTGGCAACTTGTGGTGACAAGCTTCTCTCCTCCCCCTTGTGATCTACAGGCTACAATTGAAGAAATTAGGGCAAAATATTTATCTTCCAGGGGCTTACCTCAGTGGAGCGCTGTTTATTAATATACAGGCAACATGATAAATTGCTCAACAAAAGGGAGAGACTTTTATGTGTTAGCCTTCTTATTTCTAATGATTTATGAATCTGACAGCTGCTTAGATATTCCCATCATTAATTCACCACAAGCAACAAAGACAGAGGTTCCCACAGTTGCAACACAATGCCCTCTCCACTCTAACACACATCATCTTAAGGCAGTGAACTGAATGACAAAAAAATGAATTGAAGCATGCTAAAATAAAGAACTGGATATAGTTTTGCCTGCCTTTCTCATGAACCCTGCAGTTAAATACTCCCCGGTAAACTTAGAGTATCACTAAAGCAACTTATAAATGCATTACCCCAAGCTAGTCATACTCAATTTAGGGTGATTCTGTACCCCAGGAGGTGTCTGACATCAGGGTATGTTATGGACATCTGAGTGGGAAGAGGACAGACACTGTCAAATCCCATCAATGCAGAAAGTAGTCCTGCCGTATACAGCCTGGGGCTTGGTGGTGCCAAGATGAAGGGTTTCTGTCCTAAATGCCTCCTCATCTAAGCATATACATTCCATGTTGTTGATGGTGGCAGTTTATAAACTTTCTAAGTTGGGAGGCATAAACCCTGCAAGGATGTGAGTGAGACCTGATATGCCTAAAGATATTGAGATGGGCCTATCTTCTCCATTAAAGAACAGTCTTTAAACTTCAGTCTTTAAACTTCTTAACCTAGAGGTTAGTATCTCAATTTAAACACACACCCCCTTGATATGATGGTTTCTAACTGAAGGGTTAAAGTTAAATATTATCTGCATTCCAATTTGTTAGACATCAAGATCTTAGTCTTAGGTCATAGCAGCAAATGCTTGCCGCTTGTCCATGTCTGCCTTTCGAAGATCAATTTATAAGTCAGTCATAAAACTAAAGCTTAATGAATGAGAAGACTATCTTGCCAGATAAGAAGCAAATCAACTGTACATAATTTTAAGTACAATCAGAAGATTTTATGTTCCATGAGTTGCTTATGGGGATGTGACAATTTTGCCTCATTCAGAAAAATTACATGTGTAGTGTGTGTTGGGGTGGATGGGTGGTATGCTATTGGCCTTAGACTGACAATCCTCCCTAATGCTGCCTCCCAATTACTGTACTTAAAAGTTTGTGTCACCACAACTGACCTCAGGCAAGATAACAACCCACAGTGCTGAGATAATTTAATGAAACAGGAGAAATGAGTATGAAAGGCTCTACAGTAAATCTTACAACCATAAACAGTATCACAATGTGGTAACAACATCCATATGTAACACCATTCCACCACTCTGAATGACGAGCATGGTACATTCTCAATTTTTTCTTTCAGTCACATTTAAAATAGGTTTACTCATTTAGAAGAGCTTCATCACCAGCAGACTCAGGGCATTTAAGTACAGAACAGTAATCCTGGCTCTGCCTACACTTCCAGTATTCAATGGGGCATCTCATTTTTATTATGCCCTGACGTTGAATGTAACTATTTTACGTTTACTCCAAGAGTTTTCACATAACCTTTAACACTAACCATTTTTTGGTAGGACTCAGAAGAAGCAAGGTAATCTAGACATTCTTTAACCCCACCATGTCTGATTTTGGACGGATGATCAGGATTGACCTTAGCCTTCTAAATGCAAGTACTCACTATCTAGCAGTGATGTGGAAGGTGATACAATACCATGAGACATAGGAAGCCTTAAATATACCATATATCACTCAAAGGCCAGAGTTCTGACAAAACCTTCTCATCGAATTCTTCAGGCCACAGAAGACTGGCTAGAAAATGTCCTCACGGCTTCTCTCTGAGAATAGCACTAGTTTAAGTCAGTCTCTGCCCATATGTATAGCATGAACTCCATACTTCCTTGCTTTCCCTCAGCCCCTAGGATATTCCTTAAAGGAATTACAGGCTCATGGTCCCTCAATCTCAGGAACTATCAGAGCTATGAATAAACCAGCTTAGTCTAATATGTCACACCATGTACTTTAGCCTCCATGTCAAGGTCATCTATCATGGGTCACACTAAGTGCTTCCAACAATTTTGCAAAGTTAGAGACTGAATGCCAAGCCTGGGCAGCACTCTGGCACTGAGCTACAAGACTAGCCACAGGGCCTTCTTACTGCTCCAGCACAGGGAGTTCCAACCTAGTTTCTATTAATTGTTTTTGTTTCTCCGTTTTAATAAAAATTTCTGACAAAGAAAGAGGAGCTCTCTTTTCGTGTGATGAATGATAGGATATCTAAATTCCTACTTAATGACAGTCAATTTACCATATACTCTGGCAAATTAAAATTCCTTTCATTAGGTTTACAAAGTAAAAGGGTAGCTTCATCCTTTATTTAGATAAAAAAAAAAAGCCACTGCCTGACTAAACACATTCTTATCAAATCGGGAGAGTAATACAGGCTGACCTTCCAAGGAGTCGCTCTTATTTTAATTCTTTATTTGCAGATTTTTAAATAACTAATTTGCATAATAACGTGAACTGTTTCCCCCAAACAATTGCTAATTGAAATGTGGTTATGATGAATCTGAAACTTAAGCTCTTTATGCTACTGATTCTAATAACAAAACCCTCATAAAGGATGCAACACAGTTCTTTTACTTGGTGTGTGGTAACAAGCTGTCCAACAGAGGCCAGCACCAGGCCACACTCCTTCAGAGTATACCGAGGTGGTCCTGGGTGATTAGTAGATTCAGACTGTCAATTTTCTTCTTATGTGGAACAACCATCCATCCTCCCCCCTTTCCCCCAAATTTGAGGCCTAGATTAACAGAAGCACATCTCTGACAAGAATGACTCCAAACAGAGTCTAGCTGGAAAGGGGAGGGTTAAGAACAAAACAAAACAAAACATACATTGACCACTTGATAGCATGGCTGGACTTTAGCATTACTCCTCAAGATCCTGTCAAAGGATATTTACTAAACAGGTCCTTTCAGAGATGAGAGCTTTGAAATGCTCTAAAAAGCCCTATCAGAGGCCCACTGTTACCCAAAGGAATCCTAATGTACCACTAGACACCTCAATGCCCCAAGTGACATGTAAATCACAAGATCTTCTTTCCTTAATTGCCCAGTACTAAAATCTGGAAATGTTTCTGGATTTCCCCCCACTAAATATAACTATTATGAACCTTCTGTATTCTTAGCACCTGCAAAGAGTCTTAATGAAACACAGTATTTTAATATGAGTATGTAAATGGAAATAAATGATATCTTATAGTTTTTTTGATCTTTTCTTAATGCCTAATCTCTAAAGGATCAAAATCCATGAAGTGGCCATGCAAAGTCCAATAGGAATCTGTTCCTTTCTTTTCATATCACAAGAAGCTGAAGAGGATAATTTGTTGGTCAGTCACGTTTCTAGTATTGCTACCAAACTATAATTCCCTGTACATTTCAGTTCACCAGGAGGGTACAGGTCATATAAGGCTGGCTCCGTTTTTGTATGCTTACTTTAGATTGGAAATTTAGCCCATCATGTAACCTTTGTAGCTTTCTCTCCATTTCCTAGTTAGCTTTTGCTACTCTCCCAGCACTCCAGCAATCAGCCTCGTCACTTACTGTCCATGGCATGTAGGTATTCCATATGGATGGCCCCTGCACCAGCAGTGGCAGGTGAGGGAAGGATGTCTGCATAAGGACTGCGCTGGCCTGTCAGTAGAGCCATCTGGTGATAGTATTCCGCAGGGCTGACTCCAGCATGGGGAGCTACAAGAGGAAACAAGACAGTGACAGTTACAAGACAAACAAGGAGATACTGTTTTGGAAGTATTCTAAACCTACTTGCCATTTAACCTTCAAATACAATTCTTTTATGGATTGCACGATAAAGCTGTTCTAAATATACATTCATTAGCATCATGTCATTATCTGAAAGGAAATCTGGAGGAATAAAAATGGTAAAATACATTATAAAAGTTTTGTTCTTTGTTTAAAGAAATTATTACGAATCCAAAACTTATATAATCATGTATCACTTAAGATGGGATACATTGTAAGAGATATTTAATTCAATTTTGTCATTTGGGGATCACAGAGGAGACATGTATATACTAAGAAAGCAAAGATGTTAACCAGACAGTGTAATTTATGGGGAGTCCAATATACACAAACTTATCCCAGTGTTGGTACCAGAATGAAGGCTTTATGTAGATGGTCATGACTGACTCCTTCCCCCTGCAAAGAAAATAGTTTCCTATAGACAATTACTGTATGTTCATACTTTTTATAACAGTAGACAAAGCAGACAACTGTGATATCTTTCCAGACATACTTAAAATACTTCCCTAGGCTCCTGACAGGAGTGTCTGAGTTAACACTAACACAAGAAGTCAGAGTTTACAAGAAAGAAAAAAAGAGCAGCACAGCATTACTGACACACAACTGAATGATAAGCTGCAATTTCATGTTCCAGAATGTAAAAGCTCTCCTTTTCCTTTTTTCCCCACCACTACAAATTCAAAAAGAAAATTTACCTATCACTCTGGAACAATTTCCTGGCAAGAGTCAGCCTTACATAAGTGGTATAATAATTGGTTTCCACCTGTCAATTTATGAGCAAAAGCAGCACTTCTGAGGGTGGCCTCTAGATTTTCAGAAATCTGGATTCAAAAGGTTCCATGAAGTAGCTAGAGGCCAAAAGTAAAGTCATATTTGTAAAGTACTTAGGGACAGCATTTGAGCAGTGACTCTTTGCAATGACTATCTACAGCAAAAAGAGTCCTAGCAACAAATGTTTTCAGTTGGTGTCCACATGTAATACTTTTTATGCATGATACATAGCAAAAATGATTATCTTTAAAGGATTAGACTACAAGAGGAAAATATTACTGAAATGATCTGACTGGGTAGTATGGTGGATTGAGTTAGAATGGCCTCTAAAAGTGAATATGTTTGAATATTCTGTCACCAGTTAGTGGAACTGTTTGGGGGAGGACTAGGAGGTGTGGCCTTATTGGAGGAAATGTTTCATTGCAGGTAAGATTTGAAATTTCAAAAGCTCACACCATTGCTAATTGTCTCTCTCTCTTCTCTCTCTCTCTCTCTCTCTCTCTCTCTCTCTCTCCCCTTCTCTTCTTCCCTCCCTCCCTCCCTCCCTCTTCTGGATAGGGAAGATCTCAGTGACTGCACCACTGCTATGCCTGCCTGCCTGCCTGCCTGCCTGCCTGCCTGCCTGCCTGCCTGCCTGCCTGCCTGCCTGCTGCCAGGGTAGTCATGGTCTATCCCTATGGAACTGTAAGCCCAAATAAATTTTTCCACTAGTTACCTTGCTCATGGTACCTCCTCATAGCAGTAGAAAAGTAACTTAGACTCTTATTAATTTGAGTCTCATGAGGCAGGAAAGGGAAGGCAGAACCACCAATCAATCAAAGCACATCTAATTCACAATAATTAAATGCAAACAACGAGCATGGTTTCTATAAAGTAACTATAACTACCAGGTCCTCAGCCAGTCAAATTTTTACAAGTCAGGTATGGCAACTTCAATTCCACCTTGAGCTTATTTCTTAGTCCCTTTATCCATTTTCCTAACGGTTGCTTATATTTACTACATTACATCCTTTAACACAAAATCAAATTCCAAGCAGAAAAATTTAATCATGTTTTACTTTTTGTAGGTTCTTAAAATGTCAATATTGCTTAAATGAGAAAATGTATCTCTTGGGTACATTACAAAAAAACTCCCTGTAAAGAATTTTTATAAAGAAAACATATGGGATAGTAATTATTTGTAGATGATGGATATTCCTGGAAATACATGAGAATGAATGAGTCCACAGAAACTTCATACACTTGTCACAGTGTACAGTCTCAGACTATAGTTCCTATGTTAGAATTGGGGGTATGGAAGTTATAGCAAACAGTTTAGTGAAATGAACTGCACAATATCTCTTTACTATGCAACACCAGCAGTGGATTATATTCTATAATAAAGCATGCAAACATAACCCCCATCAGCAATTAACAAAGCTTATATAATTTGGTATCTTAATGAAAACTTGAGCAGTTGTAGGCAAACATTTATATATACATGGAAGATACAGTAAATATTTTCCACAAGCCTTAAGGAATAGGTTATGACTTGATAGGATGTTCTGAATAGCCAGCTCCAAATGAAGCCTACATTTGAAGTCTAAAATGAGCATCAGGAACTACAGGAATAAAGTCTAACTAGTTCTTATTTCTCATTATTCTAGTTTTATTTGGCATGCTCAAAGGCTGAAGGCACACATAATAATGACCATAGGCCAACAACATTAATATCACCTGGAAGCTTTTATCACATTAAAGACTCAGGTCCCTAACTCCATACTGTTCTGCCCCAAGAGCTATCAGTTTATCAGGATCCCCAGACACAGTAGTGTGTCAAGCTATGTTTTCAGAGACAAATATGTATAAATGTCTTTCTGATGTACAGACATAAGAGCATTCATTAGAAGATGGGCAAGGCACTTGGGGAATTCAATACTGGCATGGGAATACCTGAAGGGCTTGTCTAATCATGTGTGCAGTGCAGAAGAGGAGGGCATTTACAGCAAGGAGGTGAGTTGGTCAGTTCTTGCTTTGAATCCCAATTTGATTACTCTCTAAATTTATTTCCTCTCTATACTGCTATTCTTATGAAAATATGGACACCACCACCCACAAAGCAGTGTTATAAGCTGGAATTAAATTTTGAACTTAAAGCACTTGCCCCAGTGTCTGTCATGTGGGAAAATCTTACCATATGCTAGATCTACTTTATACAGTGTTCCAAGGGAAATACCAAAGTGTCTGAGACTTACCATCTGTAGGGCTCAGCCCTCGGGCAGCTGAGATCATGGAGAGGGATGGGCTGCTGTGCAATGAACGGATGTAGTCCATATATGGGTTGATGTAGGGGTGTGGGGGGCTGAAGGGGGACTCTGAAGCTGCAGTGGGGTTACGGTGTGGGGAGATCCTAATGAAGGGCAAGTCTGGATACGTCGGGCTACTAGATAAGGCAGAAGGCCTGGAAACAGAGAAAAAGAGACACAAGATATATGCATGAGACAAGCATCTCATATGTAAAGAAATATACACATGTTCTTCACATTTTGTGAAGAAGCATAAGATTTTAAATGAACTCAAGGAGCCTTGAGAAAAATTGTCAGGCATAAACCCATTTTTAGCATTCTTACCTTATTAGGTGAGTATGGTGTAATTTGGATAGAATACTATCAAATTATCTGAGCAAAGAAAACAGAGTTCTGAGCTATTTCATAGTACTCTGAAGATAGGTTTAAAAAAAAAAAAGCTAGCCTTGGTCAGGTATGGTAGTAGGTAACTATAATACCAGAAATCAGGAGTCTAAGGCATAAGACCTATGGTATAGTTATTAATTCAAGGCCAGCCTAAGAGACTCTCTCAAAAATGAATGATGTTTTAGCTCAGCGATAGTACATCTGCTTATCATGCCCAGGGCTCCGGGTTTGATCCCTAATATAACACACACATACTAAGTCAGCTGTTAGCTGGCAAAAAATCTTTTTAACAGCTAACTGAACCAGCTGAACCAAATATTAATGGGAGCACTTAAAACTTCTTACTTTATAGTGCTTCATTATTAAACAAAACAGAATGTGTCTAGCTTGAGCCTCTAGATGGCAAAGCTGCCCATAAGAGTGAAGACCGAAGGCAAACCTGTAAGCATGTGAAGTCTGTCTCAACGCCTGTGTACATACTTCATGTGGGCTTGCAGGTAAGGAAAGCCAATTTCCAGCATTTAAAGGCAACTTCTCTTTTCCATGAGGCAATACTCAGAATCGGGTTTCAGCTACAACTCATTTTTCACGTGGATCCTTATTAATTATGTTTAGGAAAGAGCCAACAACTGAGAAAACCTGGGCTTAGAGATCTGGTACTCACTGCCTGCCTCGTTTGCACAGAGCATGGGTACGTGAACAGACTGTGCGAGAGACAGAGCCACTGAGAGCACATGGTTAGGAGGGAAACCAAAGAGTGGAAAATGCCATTTCCCTCTCCCCAGAGAAGCAAAGACACTGCCACTGAGTCTCTGGCTCTGTCATCCTGTCAGTGTAGGATCCTAATGGAAATGGCTCCAGCAAGTAGACTGGGCACATGAAGCAAAGACCCAATGCTCCCCTCCTAGAAAATAAGCTGGAACAGGGTACTGCGAGTGTGAGGATTTCCTCGTGTAAATTCGTTTCCTGAAGTTCCCCCTGGAGAAATACACTAAAATTTCAGTTTCCTAAATTTTCACACAAATAGTAAGAAGTCTCTGTCACACAGTCCTTAGCATCTATAAAAATGTAGCAATGCACATATATAATATATACATGAATATAACACATGGACAGCTACTGCATGCTATGCACATTATGTATCTTCTTGAAAAGTTAAAGGGCCTTTATTCCATCTAACAAAGTAAACGGAAACTGGCAGAAGCTGTACCAGAGGAGTTCACTTCATGTCTCTGGAAAACCACCCCATAACCTCCAGGGGCCCTTCTGTGGCTGGTTAAATCAAACTCTGTTCAGACATGTTAGGTCACTTACAGAGTAGAGGGGAAGCTCACATTCATTTTTACAAGAAAAAATGGTCAATCCTTCCAGGTTGATTAAAAAGTAATCTTATAAAACATAAACCTTATGCTGAGATACAAGCAAACATACACATAGTAATCACTTCACTGAGTCCCTGACAAGATGCCTCTAGGAAACACTATAGTGGTCCCAGTAGACTCAATGGTACGAACCACACACTGGTGGAGCTTTTCTTGGTAGGTTGTTCCGCTTTTAATTTTGATAAAGATGAAAACTTATTCTGTTTCTTATATTCTGTCTTCATCAGTCCAAATTCCACTTAGAAGAATCATGCCCATGAAGACAAACCTACATTCATAAATACATGGGAACTATGGAGAAATTGCTAGGGCGGCCACTAATCCCAGAGTAAGGCAAGGAGGTGGAGTCTCCAAGGTTGGTCTCTTCACTGCACCTTGAGGATGTGGCAGGTGCTCCAGAGCTTCCTTCTGAGCTTTCACCTCAGGAAGATCCGGGGAACAACTACAGGAGCCTCTCAGAAGGATTCTAGACCTAACACTTCATTCCTGACAAGAGTGCTAGTCTCAAGGCTATTTACATACTAGTGAGAAGTATCAGCAGAAAGGATATTAACGCAAGATTTAGAGCTAAAGCTGCTAGTCTTTAACCATCTGCCAAATGTGTCCCTTTCAGACAGATGCACTAAGAGATAAGGGATCACTGTTTACAAACAGGGTGACTGAGAGAGGCTTCAGAAACTTGTGCACAATAAGCACCCTGCTCATTAACTGTTCTCGGGAAACAGGCCATCTGGTAAACACAAGACACCCACTTCTGCAAGCAAGTGTTTCGAAATGGTGACTCAGTGATGGCTCAACAGGAATCCTGGAGACAGGCATCAGACAGTCAGTAAGAGGAGGCATGAGGCAGTCAGCTCAGTAGCTGGCAGCTGTGTAACCTAGGCACTGTCTCCATCCTCTTTGTGCTTTGCTATCTGTGGGAATGAGGGGTGGTATCTATCTTGTGGTTAATAGAAGTCCCATGATTGTGCCATACAAAGGCTTACCCAAAATATACAAGGGCATCTATACATTTGCACATATAAAATCATATTGTATAACATAAACAGGCACATACATCAGGATTGACAAATGTGAAATGCTACATAATTTCAAATCTTGAAATTCCAGGAGCTTTTGTTTTGACAGGTATAGTGATGCATACCTTTAATTATTTAATCAAAGCATTCCTGAAGCAGAGTCAGGCTGATCTCTGGGTTTGAGGTCAGCCTGGTCGAACTGACCAAGGGAAAGGGAGGGCGAAAGGGAAAGGGAGAGGGGTAGGGGGAGGGGGAGAGGGAGGAGGGAGAGGCTGGCTTTCAAAATTAAGCTGCAGTATAGATTTCTGATAGCTCTGAACTGCACACAGGCAGACTCTTGCCATTTTCAATATTATCTAAGGGCACAGCCTTTCACTTGGCTTCTTTCACTTAGTAATAAGCAATTGTTTCCTTAAATGTTCTTTTATTGGTGAAAACCTTCCTTCCCTACAGTGTATGTTCACTCTGCAGTAATGGATTTCATTACGATGTTTCACACATGTATGTAAATATCCTCTTATCCATCCTCCTCAGGTATACCATCCCAAATAACTGCATTTTCATAGTCTAAAGAAATCTAGTTTATACATGATAGAAAAATGTATAATATTAGGCTTTCTGAATCTTGAGTACAATAGTACAATTTTACATTCCATCCATCTTCTTGGAAATGGCATAGTCTTGTTTGTCTTTAAAAACTCATTTATTTTCAGCATCATGTAATACTCCACTAACAAGATGAACCACAGTTTACTAATCCATACCACTACTGAAGGTATCTTGGTCACCTGCAAAATTTGGCAATTATAATTACAGCTGCTATATAAGCATCTAGTCATAATCTTCACAGTATCAAATGGAATATGAGTCCATTTTGTCCTCTTCTCTGAAGAACCTCCTTGAATTTCCCAGAACTCCTTTAAAGTAAAGTCAGAGAAGCACAAGGGGTGGCTAAGATTATGATCTCACTAATGAAATGCAGGGTCTTTGAAGAAAGAACCTGGATGTTGGTGATAACTCACTGCTATTCATACATCAGTTTCCTGATTCATGAGGTACATACATTGTGGCACCAGCAGTTTCCTCCCTGCAGCTGTGAGCATTAGAAGCCACACATGCAAACCCGGTGTCAATAATTTTTGAAAATGGCTGATAAAACCTATTCTAGTCCCAATAATGTCCAAATGACAATTTAGCTTCCAAGTACAGCTGTGGCTGCAAGTCCACTTTCCATACTGCTCCATTACCCTGTGTACTCTGTCTAAGGTGGACTTCTGCTTCAGACCCAATGTGGTAGTTTGAATAAGGATATATGAGGCCCACCATCATAGGCTCATATATTTAAATGCTTGGTTATCAAGGAGCAGCACTAACTGGGAAGGGCTGGGAGGTGTGGCCTTGTTGGAGTGGGTATGTCCCTGTTGGAGGAAGTGTGTCCGTGGGGATGGGCTTTGAGGTTTTAAGGGCCCAAGCCAGCCCCAGTGTCTCTCAGGTACTTCTCTAGCAACATGTCTGCCTGTCTATTACCATGCTTCCTGCCATGATAATGGACTAAATCTCTGAAACTGTAAGTCAGCCTCAATTAAATGCTGCCTTTTAGAGTTGCTGTGGTCACTGTGTCTCCGTACAGTAACTGAACACTGACTAAGACACCCTAGTAAGCTGGATTAGATGACACTTCCATAGTGTTGACAAAAGCAGAAATTCTAAAGATGCACCCAGCCATCCTTGTACTAAAGTGACTCAAACAGCCAGTTAACTGTATATGAATCAGTCTTTCAGTAAAGCCACTTCGGACTTTGCCTAGTTGTATTGCTTCCAAAGCCTTAGCAGCTAGCTCATTTGTCCATCATTACATTTGTAATGGAACACACATCTGTGAAAGAAGGTTAAACTCTTCAGACTTAGCAGACATTGCTATTTGAGGGAACTAATCAAAATAGTGACCAAAGGAGGGATGAATTGTATATAAGGAAATATAGAGGCAGCCACAAAACACATATAAATGGATATATTTTATAAACTATCATAAATTTGACTTGGTAAATATTTGGCAAACTTGTTTTAAAAAGTATTCAATTGACTGAAGTAGCAATAAGACAGAAAGAAAAAGATTTGTTTTCTGTTGGTTTATACTTTCAGTAGATCCACATAAGAATGGAAGGGAGGATGACTAATACTTCTCTGCCTTCATATTCTGGAACTGTGTGTGCTAAACTGCTGAGCTCAGAAAGAACAAGCAACAAATATGCAGGAAAAACAATGATATTTCAAACTGGCTTAAAACCACACATAAACCATGCCATGCATGTTGTAGCACAGAATTACAGTAATATGGCAATGGTCCTCTCAACAAAACTGTATTAAACGCTGACTGAGTTTCCAACTGGCATGAAAGGATGGGCTGTTTCTCTGCATCTTGGGTGAACTCAGAGCCCCAGCATCCCCAATTGGTACCCACATAGGGAAAGCCTCCTCTAAAGATTTTACAGTTATTTCTTCAAAGCATAAAGAGTCAATCCTGCTTTGTTTCTAGATGCCCATAGGAATCTGAGAAATGTGCAGCAAGCACAGTCTTAGACTAGTAAAGACTATTTTAATGATCTCCCCAAAGGCAATCAAACAATATAAAATTGTTTTTGTTTGTGACTATAATTAAAGACTAATTTTATAAGGTCAAGAAACTAGATTACAAAAAAATAGAGGATTATTATAGCATTTTAATAGTATACTACAATAT
Source organism: Tokudaia tokunoshimensis (assembly GCA_036184795.1). Taxonomy (NCBI): domain Eukaryota; kingdom Metazoa; phylum Chordata; class Mammalia; order Rodentia; family Muridae; genus Tokudaia; species Tokudaia tokunoshimensis. The sequence continues at coordinate 48,249,185 of BTHU01000022.1, forward strand.
GCTGCCACTAAGGAACTAAACCAACAAAAACCCATTGCAAGAAAGGCTGGACTTCTTAGTAAGAATTAAATATCCTTCTCTAACCAAACTGGGCATCACTGGTTCATCCATTTTATGCGGTTACTAACAGTACTCATGCCACCCATGATAAAAATGATAAGCAATGGTTAAGGCAAAGATGTGTAGCAATGAGATTGCTCAGCCACCATTAGCATAGGCTGGACCCTCCCTTGTGAAAACACAGCTATGGATTGGCTATTTGAATAGATTTGTATTTTACTATCCAGTGACATACACTAACGAATGCACTTGGGACATCTGGACTAGAAGATCACAGAAGTATTCTTTATCCTCTATAAGATTAGAAACAGCTCTCTAATGATAGTATAATGAACAAAATTCATATAGTAGCAAAGTTATGAAAATAAATGAAATACAATGAGGGACATTGGACAGAATATCCAGCTAAATGATTACTATAGGTAGTATAGTAACTTATACAAAGTTTAATAACATTTAAAACCAATGTTATAAACATAAGGATATCAGGGTATTCATCCTCATGTTCATGGTGATGTGCAGCATAGACAACAGGTGCGCTGCAATGTTCTACTTCTGGTCTTGCTCAACTGGCAGATGCTTCTATTTCTGGGGACTCACTGCAGGTCACTGAGCTGTATGCATGCACTGTTGGCACTCTTTTGCAATGCTGTTCATCACTTTTTCAGAAGATACACTATTTTCTAAGTGCTGCACATATTGAAGTTTCTCATAGTAGTTGCCACCAATTAAATTTAGAACAAACTACAGATATATAATACTTTTCAAAATTTATAAAAAGTTTGGTGACCTTAAAAGTAGTACAAATAATATAACATTTGCTATTATTGGACAAAATTAGACTTGTTAAGTCGGTGGTGAAAGTGCCAAGTAGACTAGACAGACTGTGTATATAAGTTTTAGAAGTAGACAAAGATTTTGCTAAAGCAAATGAGAAGTTTCTTGTCAATGGAGAAGCAAAGAAACATTACATTCACTGATGCATATCCTTCTATCTACGTACCATATTATAGGACTAGTGGAATTGGTTGCAGCTAAAACAGATTTTATTCTGCCCAGCGATAATTACTGAGATCAGTTTGATAAAAATGGTACTACAATCGTCTCTATTAAAAGATTAAATTTCCAAGGTTGAAAAATTAAATAAAAGTCTGTCTGTGCTTCCTTCCTTCCTTTCTCCTTTTATTTTATTTTATTTTTTTTGTAACAAGTCTTTCAATGAACACACTACTTGTTCAAGTAAGTCTTTGGGAGATAAGGGTCTCATATTTGTGAGGTTATGTTCTCATAGTTCTTTCTGACCAGTTAATAAATTTTACAAAAAATATAAAAATAGCTACTTGAATCTGACACTAGATTGAATTTCATATTTAACTATGTATTTTTATTGTTGTGTGCGAGAGCACACATGTACATGCAAACATATATCATGACACACACTTGGAGGTCAGAGGACAACTTAGAGGAGTTAGTTCTCTGTTCCCACCACACAGGTTCCAAGGATGGGAACCGAACTGAGGCTATCAGGCTTGGTGGCATACACCTTTCCTAGCTTAGCCATGTTGCCTGTTCTAACACTTTAGAAACAAGGGTAGGATAGGGAAAAAACTAGTGGGCAAGCCAGCAGACCCCATTTACATGACAGGTAACAAGATGGCATCTAAACAAAGAGTTTTCATTTTAACATAGATGCATATTATACCCAATTTTATAACTTTAGAAAGTCTAGCTTTCAAACAAATACATGTAATGCCAATATCCTATACAAACATACCATTTCACAATGTGCAATAAAAAGACATATTTTCTCTTTTTCTCTTAAAAAAAGTACTGTGCATCTAGCAATACAGTTAATGTGATCATTAGTGGTGTCAACTAGACAGACAGAATATTAAATCACCTAGGAGCAAACCTGTAAGGAACTGTCTTAATTGTTCTAATTGAGGAGGGAAGACCCACCTACTTTGAATGACACCATTTGTTCTCTCACCTCCAAATGTGCGCACAAAAAATAACAAAATAAGTGATTAAATTTGAAGAAAATATAAAGTGTTAGAGATACTCCCCACCCCCAGATGCTAAATAGCCAAGTGCTTAATTGAGTACCCTCCATGATGGACTGTACTCTTGACCTGTGAGCCAAAACAAATAATTTCAGGATATATCGTGGCAACAAAAAAGACTAAAACATATTAAAAGTGGTAAGTTCCAGGACAGCAAGGGCTATGTAGAGAGACCCTGCCTCAAAAGAAACAAACAAACAAGTAAGCAAACAAAGAAAAAGAAAACCCAAAGTATTTTAATACATTATGCATTTTATATAACATAAAGAACTTTCCTTATTATTTGGAGGGAATACATTCCAAGACCCCCAATGGAAGACTCAAACCAAGAGACTGTGGCATGCATAGTAAGAGATTACAAGGATATACTTTAATTAATGTTACTTTAGACATATTTTCTGGTTACATCAGAATATATCTACTTAATATCTTTGAATCTCAGAAATGGAAGGCACAGATATAGAGAGAGCTAGTAAAAACAGAAAGCAATTAGCTTGGTACCTGTCAAATGGTAAGTGCTTTGTAAATGTTGGTCCCTACAAGCTTCATGCCTGCTGCTGCTATTATTACTGAGGGGTTACCTGGGGAAAGGCAGTCTCCTCACTGCCATAGTCTGTTTATAATAATTTTCTTCTTGGCCTCACAGGACATTAGCTCTTCTGAAGGCAGTAAGCCCAGCTACTGGGCACACTGGATATCTTCCAGTAGTGTTCACATGGTACCTCTTAGCACTCTGATCCAAGCTCAGTAAAACCGAATGTGCATTTCTTCAAGTAGTCAGCTATCTTCTCATTTTAATTCAATAACTTGCTCTTCATTTTTAAAGGAAGGCATTTTTAATAAATATTTTATTACTTTATTTTATTTTATGTGTATAGGTGTTTTGTCAGAATCCATGTCTGTGGACCAAGCCTGTGCCTAGTGTGTTCAGTGCCCAGTATCAGGAGTAAGATTTCCTATGAGTGGAGTTACAGGTGGATGTTTGGAATTGAACTAGAGTTCTCTAGAAGAACAGCCAATGTTCTTAACCACTGAATCATCACTCCGGTCCTAGAATTTTCTTTTCAAATAAGCAAGAAGTTTAAGAAATTTTCCTAACAACTACCCACTACCTACAGAACCTATTTTCTGTAATTTGATGAATTTCCAAATCCATACTGAAAATAATACTCAAATGGGCAAAATAAGAGAGAGGAAAATAGTCAACAACTCATAGGTATAATCTTCCAGAGTCTCCAAGAAAAATGTAGACAATGATGGTGAAAGAAGTCGGATGGCATATGAGTTTTATCCTTAAGAGGAATAAAAAAACCAGAACTTCCGTAGCAGGAGAGAAAGTCCAGAGCCAGCTTAGAGGGGACAAAGAGAAAGGAGCTCCACCCAGCCAACTCTAGGAGACACAGCTCATGACAGACAGGCTAAAGACATCTGTATAGTAACCACAGATGTGGTATAAAGATCAGAGAAAAAGGAAAACCCAGCAAAGGGCGGATATGTGGTGCTTTCATTGACAAAACTACTGTGGGTCTCATTTGGAAAGGACCCCTGCTGAGTCAGTAGCACAGTTATCTGGCCCTTGTGTCATGAAATACAGGGCATAGAGTAGATCATTAGTCCTGGAATAAGGCAGTCATGGCACAGTAGACTGAGTGGCTTGAAACAGGAATGAACATATGGTCATTAGAAGAAGCTGACTCAGCTTGGAACAAGTGAAGGACACCATTTCAAAAAGACCCCAGCTCAGTAGACAGTACTTCATAGATGGGGTTTCAGTTGCCAGTCACACCATTGGTCTCAAGTTGTTAGTGCTGGTCCTGTGCTCATGTGATTTCTGTTATACTACAAGAGGCTTAGAATGTCAGCTGCCACCAGATGTCCCAAAGAAAGGTACAGATGCCAGAGCAGAACTACAGAGGAGCAGGATTCAGGCAACACAGGAAGCCAGTCACTCAAACTCTAAGCACCACCCTACTCCATTATGTGCTCCTGCTCTTTCCTATTCCTTTTACGTCGCCACTAGAAAGCACAGGTTAGTTAGTGAGGAATGTGTAAACTCCTCAGCTAAGCCTCCTTAGGAACTGGGGATGGCATTCGTCATTTAATTCTCTGTCTTTCCTTCTCTCTTTCCAGTCATTCTCCAGCTAAGGCTTCCTTACACCCTCTTCTTCACGCCAACCGTTTCCTCTTCAATATATTATCTCCTCTACTTTTTGCTTTAAACAAGCACTACCTCAGTCTAACCCTGGGTTTCTTTGTTGTGTTGTTGTTACTGCCCCCCTTACATTTCCATACATATCCACAATAAATAATGTATTACTACATTCAGTACTTTCAGTTATCCTTTGCCCTGAAATTATTGGCTCTGGTAGGATGATTAATTTTTAACTCAACTCTTATTGTACCATCATTGCTATCTTGATATTGATAGTGATTGTCTCTGCAAATAATATTCTAATTTTTGTGATATAGTGGAGAAGCTTCTAGTTCCCACTGCCACTGTGGCAGAGCAAAACAACAGCCCAACTTTAAAACACCGTGGTCCCTACTGAACAGAGCAAGCGTCCCCTTGGAAACAATCAGGGTGATTTAAAATAAATAAGCAAATTAATACATTTTTTTAAAGAATAATCTAACTCATAATCAATAATCAATTCATTATCTAACTCCAGATGTGCAACATTTAATGCAAATACACAAGTGAACAAGAAACTGAGCAGCACAACTCCTCAAAACTACTTATCCCAAAGCATTAATTACATATGAACTTCATTCAGTCCTAGAGAGCTCAAAAGGGTCATTACAGGAAAATCGAAGAAAATACAAATTTCTGAATGAATCCCAATAGACCACAAACAGCTTGGAAAGCAAGAAAGACAATATAAAACATAAAAGATGAACTCTAAAGAGGTGTAAATACTGAAAGGAAAATAACTTGAGAAATTTAAATGAAAAACACATTAGCTAAAATATAAAAGCCTTGACCAAGTAATGAACTGAAGAAAGGACAGAATACTGAAGATAGAAAACAAGTTAGAAAAACTGCAACATTCAAACAAAGAAAAGATAAATTAATAAATTAGTAATCAAGTATGAGTACTAACTTCAAGATGAATAGAACACCATGAAAAGACCGAATCTAAGAATCAGGGGCATAAAAAAGAAGAGATATTTCATTGTAAAGACTTAAGACGTTCTCTTTTCTTGCTCCTCTTCTCTTACCCTTTTAACCCCTCTGTCTCCTCTCTCCTCATTCTCCTCCCCTCTCTCTCCAACTACTCATGACCAGTCTCTCCTCCTTGTCCTCCTCCTCGTCCTCCTCCCCCTCTTCCTCTCTCCTTCCTCTCTCTCTAACCCCCAACTCCCATCCATGCCATAAGTAAACCCTATTCTATAATTCCATACTAAAAAAAAAAAGACATAAGACATTTCCAACAAAATGATAGAAAAATTTCTTGAGCAACAAAGGTTCTATTCAGAACATCCTTGTCTATGCTTATTCTTGAACTGCTTCTCTTGCTTTGTTCTTCTAATGGTAACAGAGTAGCTACTGCTGACAGTATCACACACTCACACACAAACATATACACATACAAACAGAGAGAGAGAGAGAGACAGAGACAGAGACAGAGACACAGAGAGAGATTGTTTAAACTAGCTGTTCTCAACCAGTGGGCCCTAATCCCCTTAAAGGTCAAATGCCCCTTTTACAGGGGTTGCTTAAGAGCATCAGAAAACTCAGATATTTACACTACAATTCAAGACAATAGCAAAATTACAGTTATGAAGTAACAATGAAGTTATTTTATGGTTGGGGGTCACCACAACATGAGGAATTATATTAAAGGGGCAAAGGACCGCAGTAGTACGAAGGTTGAGAACCACTGGTTTAGAGGAACAAAGTAGGCGAACATGGAGCAGCAGTATGAGAACAGAGAGAAGTGGGTATACAAGGAGTTGATAATATGTTCAAAATATATTCAAAATATGCCTTTAGGAAAATTTATTCAAAATACAAAATGGCAAATAATACCCTGGGTCCAAAAGAAAATATACATCAAATATAAAAATATTTTGATTTTGAAACATGTAGTCACCCAGCAAATTGCCAAGTCCCATCTGTCTTAGTCAAGGTTTCCATTCCTGCACAAACATCATAACCAAGAAGCAAGTTGGGAAGGAAAGGGTTTATTCAGCTTACACTTTCCACACTGCTGTTCATCACAAAAGGAAGTCAGGACTGGAACTCACACAGGGCAGGAAGCAGGAGCTGATGCAGAGGCCATGGAGGGACATTACTTACTGGCTTGCTTCCCCTGGCTTGCTCAGCCTGCTCTCTTATAGAACCCAAGATTACCAGCCCAGGGATGGCACCACCCACAATGGGCCCTCCCACCTGGATCACCAAGAAAGAAAATGCCCCACAGCTGGATCTCATGGAGGCATTTCCCCAACTGAAGCTCCTTTTCTCTGTGATAACTCCAGCCTATGTCAAGTTGACACACAAAACCAGCCAGTACACCATCTCAGAGCTAACTATAACTGTGAACCTTCTGACATGTGTCTAGGTGCCACATCCTCATGATAATAAAAAAGCCTAGCCTTCATATTTTGTAGAAAAACCTGAGTTTGAGCCATGATATCTACTAACTGTAAGAGGAAAATGACTCCAAGTACACATTTTTATCTGGACAGAAGAGCACTGGCGCACATATGGACCAACAGAGAGCATGGGAGCATGAACAAGACATGCAAAAGCTCAAACCAGACAAGAATCTCAGCATAAAGGGAAGGACCTGGGTGCAAAGTCCCAACCCAAGCCAAGAAAATATTTACAAATAGCTATTAGGTGGCGAGGCACTGAAAATCGGTTTTCTTCAATGGAGTAACACTGGGCGTTATCAATCACACTCCACTGTACTGCCCCAGGCTCAGAAGCAGTTGGCCAACAGAACTAGTACTCTGTGCTTTTTACTGGTTTTTTCTTTTGTTTTTTTGTTTGTTTGACTTAAGAGAGAGAAGAAAGTTGTGTGGGTAAGAAAGGGGACAGATCTAGGAGGACTTGAGGGATACAAAAGAGTATGATAAAAAATATGCAAAGAACTTTTTAAAAGGCATTAAAAAATAAATCATTCCATGGTGGTACATTTATCTGAATGATTAAACAATTTTAGGCAAATAGATATTTTTAAAACCCCAGAAGCAATAACCTTGGATTTGTTTTGTGTGAGAAGTCACTTTGGCTACAGATCAAAAAAACCACAATTCTAGAGTTCAAAAAATTAAACCTGATCTCGTGTTGAGCCTACTTTCATACTTAAAGGTAAGACATTCACACAAAAGTCAGGTTTATGAGGACTTCTGAGTCAGAAATGCAAGGCTCCATTGTTAATCAGAAAATGGGTTCTCCATTTCCTTTCTTCATCCGTGTCAGCACTGCCATCTTTGCAGCTCCTGATGTCCTCTCTGGGGCACCCTCATGCTCTGTTTTGATGTCATTTCCCAAAAAGATGATAGGGTAAGGCGTTATGCTGATGAGGCCTGATGGTGATTGATTAGAAGAGTGGGACCATCAGCCAAATAAAGCTTCAGTGTGGAGGCCAGGAGCTCACCCAGCAGTGGAGCTTTACAGTGAGTTTCCAGATATTACATATTTTTATATTAACAGTATTCCCTACCCAGGTTTGTACAGTTTATCTTTATTCTTTCAAATCCTGAAACTGCTTCAATAAGAGAGACGGATTTATATATAAGAAACACACACACACACACACACACACACACACACACACACACACACACACACTACTAAGCCTGAACTTTTAGGGGAAATTGAAGAGGCTTTGTGTCAAGTACGACTAAATCCAGCCTTTCCATATCAAACCTCTGCTAGAAAATTACTGTGTGGATGATAAGGCAAAAAGATATAATAAAAAGTGACTCTACTCAATTTACACTGCAATATTGGTATGACTGAATATTTTTCATTCAGGTGCCTGATAAAATCACTAAACTGTATTGCAGATAAATAAAGGAGGCTTCTGTCAAGAATAAACACCATTAATCATGAAGCCTTACCCTCTCAGAGCTTGTGCTATGCATCTTCACAAATACACCGCACAGTCAGCTCGCTGTACATGCTTTCCTCTTTATCCCCTGCCAGGTTGAGGGACCCCCTCGTTTTTCATTTTCTAAGATGTAGGCAGCAGAAGCATTCTGAAATATTCTCTCTATACTTTAACTTTGTAATTTTCCAAGTAAGGTCATTATTGTGTAATTTAGGAAACAGTAACTGAGATCTTACTGGGGAATAAAAACATTTATTATTACTTTTTTTCTAAAAACAAACAAGGATGTGTTTTCAACTCTAAAATGACATTACTTTAAACATTCAGGATTTTGAGAAATATTTTTGTATCACAATCAGGTTTTTCGTTAATCTTAAAAGGACTCTAAAAGCCTTTCTCAAATATAGTCTTTCTTTTAAAAGCTTCTGGTCACTATATTCCATTCCTGCATGCCACTTCACCAATAAAAACAAAACCCACTCCAGATTATAAAATACGTCCCAATTTCTAAGTTCAAGGGTCAGGAGAAAGATGCAGAACTGCAAATATATGAGTTAAGTTTATGATTAGATATGTTTCAGGCAGTCTACCATTTGCCCAATCTCTGTGTTGTGTGAGACATTAGGTGCTTTATGTGTGCCCATCATTGATTCCTAGATAAAACATGGGATGAGATGGTGAGAGCAGAGTTAGAGAGATTAACTAATCTGAAAGAAACCTATGGCTTATGGGGTAAAACAAAAGGTCATGTGGGCATGTACGGGGTAGAGAATCTCTTCAGAATCTCTTTAAGTGTGTCTGTATAAAAGGAAAAAACAAAACCAACTAACCAAACAAACAAACAAAACAAAACAAAAATCAATGAACCAACCTAGACCTTCCCCTAGCCACCCACCCATTCTCCATTCCAATTTGCATCTGGAAACAAGGGTCAGGGGAAATGCCCAAAGAGCCACTTAACCTGGGGCAGAACTGAAAATGGAACCCAGCTCGGGTCCAGGTACCACGTAAATAGAAGGGTGATGATATTAGGATTGTCAGGTCTGGCAAGGTAGCAAATGCCTTTAATCCCAGCACTCAGAGGACAGACTGGTCCTCACATTTGAGTTCCAGATCAGCCAGGGATACCCAGTGAGACCATGATAAATGAAGATAATCAGAATACATGAGCTAATGTTTGAACTTTCTGGAGTTATATGTTGAAACTCAGGAAAGAAACATTATCATACACCACTGTAGCAAACAGAATGTTAGGTAGAGAGAGCCTGTTCTGAGGCAATGAATTCTTCACTGAGGGCCAAGCCCAAGACACACAGGAAGAATTATCAGCTACTGCAGTTTAGCTCACTGGTAATCTAATATCAGAGCTCACAAAAAACAGGAAGTACCTCTGTTAGCCAAAACTACTGAACAAATCCATGGATCTTTTATTGTCAAACAGAGCCGTGGTAGGGAGGTAGACAGAGTAGTCTGTGCCCTGAGAACACTCAGCCATTTGGGAAACTAATGCTCAGATAGAAAAAGCATAGTTCAAATCAGGCTGAGAGAGAGAGAGAGAGAGAGAGAGAGAGAGAGAGAGAGAGAGGAAAGAAACCAACAGCAGTCACTGAGACACCACTCAAGACTCTCTTTCAGAAAGTCCTAGGGATAAATAGATTTGTACTGTTTCTACCCATATGTGCTGCCTTTCCTGACAAAATCTGGATCTACCTTCTTAGAAATTCCAACAGAAAACGATCTCTAGGTCCATTACTAATAAATACAGTTTATGGTTTGGCACTATAAAATTCATGTGCTTGAGTAAAATCAAGATTGTCACGTACACATAAGTAACAATAAATAACTAACATAACTATCATAACTAAGCAAACCAAAAACACAGGTTAAAACAAAAACAAACAGGCAAACAAGCCAAGTGAGTGAGAACATTGCTACGGCTTAGCTTGTGAAGTTACCTACTGCTAAGCCTGACAGCCTGAGTCTGATGAGTCCCTACTCCATGTTGTCTTTTGATATACACATGTATAAAATATATAAACACAGAGACAGACAGATAGACACACAAATGTAATTTTTAAGCAGAACTGTCTGGAATTTTGCATTTTTTATTTTGCCAATAAAAAATTTAATCAAGCAATTCATCATATTTTACCACACAGATACTGAAAACACTCTTCCACAATGAATATTCATTTATCATCACTTGGGATACCTTTCTCTCTCTCCCTAATTTCTTTGTGAAATTTTAAAATTATTTTATCCTTTGAAACTCATAGGTATATACAAAGCATCTTAATCATATGTATATATCAATCACATATATAACATATATATTAATACATATAATGTATCTTCATTATATTTATTCCCATTCTTAACTCCCAGAAATTTGTTCTTAAGGTAGCTGAATTTTGGAAACTGTATAACTATCCCATTGACACTTGCAGTGAAGTGCAATGCATTAGAAGATCAATTATCTGCTATTATTAATGGAAGTTTAAAACATAATTTTGAATTCAGGAGTTATTCTTCTCTGTTCCAGTTATAAGTTATGCTTCAGGAAAAATAATACACAGAAGAGAAGGAAATAGCCTTGGCTAAGACATCTGCATACTTTTTTTTGTTTATTATTTCCACAGAGAAGATAATGGCACTTTTGTACATAAGGGCAAGATTTACAAGTATAAATGTCTAAAATTCAAAAATAAAAATTATGAGATTCAGAAATGTGGCTTTCATTTACTCGGAGTGGACATCCCCCCCACCCCAGCACCCCACAGGACAGCTGACACTTACTAATTGGACATGAGGAGAGGGCAAACCTACACTATCAGCCTTCTCCACACTCAAAGAAGAGCAAAGAGCTTAGCAGCTCTTCCTTCATTGATCTTAAAGCTAATAATGACTGCAGAATAGCCAAGTTACAAACTTGAATGAACCTCAACTCTTCTCGCTAATGACATTTAAAACATGTCTTTAGGTCCCCACGTTAGTCATTCAGCAAGTATTCTTGGCAAAGACCTCAGGCAGATGGAAGCTATAGACTGAACACACAGGCCAGAGTCAAATTGCCTGGAAGAACTAGGAGACTTGTGGCTCTGAGGAATGCAATTCATGCAGAAAAGCGCTGTCAGAGCAGGGCCAGGGAACCTTGTAGGAAGAAAGCAAAATAAACAGTTCAACAAAGAAAACAAAGACTGGCCAATGGCCTTTTCTAAAACTTGAGTACACTGAGACTTCAGTGGGTGCCTCCAAAAAGACTGCATCAAAGAAGACCCTTGCTAAGCAAATAGACCAAGGATGGAGGCTTCCCTCCCTCTACACACTGGGGGAGGGGCTGCACTCTGCTTTTCCTTCCCATTCAAGTTCTATTTTCTTCCAAAGTAAATGTCTCCTCCCCACGAACAGAAGCAGTGAACAGTGACCTGCACAACCCAAGTCTATCCCTAGGATGAAAAGTGGAAAGGTGAAGAATTCAGCCCAAGTTCATTATAATGCAATGGACATTTGCTTCAGATTACAAAAGTAAATCACAAAAGGGGACACAGGAAGGAAGCAGCCAGGTTAAATCCCTACAGCCTGATGCCTACCTTTTATGAATGAAGAGCTACTTCTGAAATGCTCAAGGATTCTTACAAAGAGTGTACAAAATACACAACTGTGTTACTTTTGCATTGGTGAATGTCATACACCAAGGCAGAGAAGCTTCTTGCAGCAGGTCATCCCTGCTTTAGTACCAAATTCCATCTATTCCCAGTGAATACTGAATTGGGGGACCTTCCCTCTATGTAATGGCTGCATGTGATGCTGTATGTCTAAAGACCAGAATCAGAGGAGTCCAGAGTTTGAGATTAAAACACTTCAAGCTGGCTTTACTTTTCCTGACTACTTTCATTAAAAATGGATGATTATGCAGGCTTTTATTGCCAGGTCTTAAGGAATAATTACTATAAAAAAGTGAACTGGAATGCGTATTCTCTCTCTCTCTCTCTGTGTGTGTGTGTGTGTGTGTGTGTGTGTGTGTGCAGAGTTATATAATAAAAACCTGTAAGACAGCAATAGCTACACCCAACATGGAAGAGGGCACACAGCACTAATATAATCCAAAGTAAGTTTAAATTAATCACTGTTGCCCCAGCAGATAAGAGGTGAAGAATCAGAGTAACCACTATAAGTCAGATCTCCTGTTGTTACTCAGGTCTGTAAACTTGTTCTTAGAAATTCCCCCAGATGTTTACAATGCATGCTGAAAACAGTTCAGGTTAGGAATTTGGGGATTTTGTTCTTTTGAGAATCTATAGTTTAGTTTATCAGTAAAAAGTAGCTTACAGTAAACTAGCAGGGCTTTCCACGTGTATAAGGTAAATTGGAGTAACAAGACTCTATGTTTTCTCTTGTAAGTGGAGAGGAATCATTTACTTGGCTCCCTCCACCCTGGTCCATACAATAGGACACACTGCTCCCTTATGCATTTGGCAGAATTTAGATATCAGAATGCATTTCAATGAATATATATAACTCTTCTTTAGTGTCTAACTTATTCCCAGGAAGTAAAAGATGCATGTACCCACGTGACATAACTCCTGTAAGCTAAGCCCTTGCTACCTGAAGTGGCTCAAACCAGATCCCCAGGCACCTTAGAAACAATTTACAGATGTTAGCAGTGAAGGACCTTCCACAGAGGAACTTTTTAAAATGCATGTTATCACACTTTCTGTGAGTCAGTGTGTATGTCACTCCTGCTCCACATAGATTTCTGAGTATTGAGGGGACTGATGTGATAAAGACCTTCCATTTAGGACTCAATGCTCCAAAGTCTCCTCATTGTCCAGCTGAAGGTCTCCATGTTAATACCCACCAATAGCAAGAAGCTCACCGAGACAAAGTCCCAGCAGGGAGAAGTGAGCACAAAGTCCCACCCCTGACCAAGAAGCCATTTGCAATTGATACCTGCTGGGAGAGGGAACAGCAGTTTTGTCCAGTGGAGTGAGGCTGGCTTTAGCCTCATGCTCAGGAGTACTTGGCCAACACAAAATACTCTTCAGGTATTTGCTTTATTTTTAATGCGCTTTTTATTTTGTTACAGCGAGGTGTTTTTCTTTCAGTCTTTCTTTCCTTCTTTTGACCCCCTTTCTGTCTGTCTGTCTGTCTGTCTGTCTGTCTGTCTGTCTGTCTCTCTCTCTCTCTCTCTCTCTCTCTCTCTCTCTCTCTCTCTCTCTCTCTCTCTCTCTCCCTTCCTTCCTTTCTTTCCTAGAGAAATGTAATTGATTCCAGTGTTCACTTGGCTCTTTAGACTGAAGCTTCTGTCCCTGTAACAGTCCCAAGTGGGAACTTCATGTAATGGAGATAAAAAGGACAGAGGACTCAGGCCACAGAGATGGCTCAGATACTGGTTAGCTTTCATACTGTTGTGGGTAACATACAAACTACTGAAGGAGAAAAGACTGGCCTGACAAACCATAGCCTCTGGTGCAATAGTGACACATACATTATGGAAGTTTCTGATTAGATTTAAATTCTACTCCACAAGATGAAACCCACACCAGGTCCCATTAGCAAGCTGAGAACCTATGGCCAGGCAAGTCATAGACCTTAAGGGAAAGCCTAACTGCTATTTAAAGATTTATTTATTTATTATATGTAAGTACACTGTAGCTGTCTTTAGACACCCCAGAAGAGGGCATCAGATCTCATTATGGATGGTTGTGAGCCACCATGTGGTTGCTGGGATTTGAACTCGGGACCTTTGAAAGAGTGGTCAGTACTCTTAACTGCTGAGCCATCTCTCCAACCCAAGCCTGACTACTATTATGCTGCTAAATGGACACAGCATTAAACAGACTCCTAATGGCTTACCACAACCCTCATCTGAGAAGCTTCATTTTGCAGTAAATAATATTTACATAGAGACCCAAAGCTGGCCATTTGGTAGAGAGTAAGATTTCAGAATGTTCAGCACTAAAGAAAATGTATCTGCCCTCCCCAGACCCACCACCCCCTCCAAGGTTCAAGGATCACTGTAGAAACAGGGATGAAGAGTATAAATAGAGACAGTGGATGATTACAAGGTAATAGCGTCTTCTGGACAGAGCAGGGCAGCTGCACACCTGAATTCAGAGCATTTACAACAGCAGACTAAATCCTGTGCAAGCCCAAACCAGACTAAATCCCAGCATGGAGGGAAGAGTTGGGCACATAATCCCACCTCTCAACGTGAAACCACCACAACTGTCAGCTGTGGGAAGACAAGGATGCAGTTTTCTTTAAGAGTGTGTAGCTCCTGGTAAATCAACCAGATATCCCAAGCAGCACAAACTGGTCTTGGGGAGGAGGGGAAGCAAAGCTAAATGGGGGTGAATCTAGGAAGAGTTAGGCAAGGAAAGTGAACATGATCCAAATGCACTGTACAGAACTCTCAAAGATCTAATACAATTTTTAAATGAAAAAAAAAGTCCTTTTAGAAAAGCACAATGTAAGGCATGATCATTAGATCTGCCTTTATATTTGGTGATTTCCCCACGTCAGAGTTTGTTGTCCTTGGCTGTGCTCCTCCAGCTTCCAACTTTTCCAAGTTGGTTCAGTGTTACTATTCCAGCTAAGTCAAAGCAACCAAAGTACAAGGTAAGGGCCCATGCCTGTTCTGGGATGCCATTGGAACAGATTACATCAGAATGAAAGTGGCAAAGATTATGTTTCAAAAATTTCCCAGCATGGTTACCTGGCAAATGTGTAAAAAGACACTATCTCATTAAACATTTTGTCCTGCTCACTCTTTGTAGTGATAACAGATCATCCAAGAGGTGAAAATCCAGCGAATTTGGCATTTTGTATTCAAAGAGTTCAAAAAAGCCATTCCTAGAAACATATCTGCTAACATTTCATTTTCAGGTTAATGAACTTCCCTGGGGACAGGTATAGGGATATAGCAGTAACAAGAATGAATGACAGGCATCCCTGTGTTCTGGGCCCTTATTTCCCTGGGGAAAGGACATACATGAACTTGCTGGGTGGCTAGAGGAAATCACCTGTTTCAGGTTATTGAAAAGTGAGCTCTTAAACCTATGAGAAGGATGGCCACATAGGAAGTGCTGCCCTCTGGTCTAGGGAGGGTAATATTTGTGATGTACAACTCCCAAGCATCTTCCTGTAGGGATAAATTTTGTTAAAGTTCAATTTTTAAAACTCGTATTTTGAAAAATAAGTAAGATGAATGCAGTAAATTTCTGTTTTCTTTGAAGCCAGGCTTAACATGAGTGGAAGCATTGTACTCAAAGAAAAAAGTCGGTTACAGTCCAGTACCTCCCAGGCCCCCACAACAGGTTTGACAGCAGCCTCTATAGAGTCGGCAGCTTCCAGTTCAGTGACTGTGAATGCCTCAGTCAATATCTGCTTCGGAGCGTGTTGCTGAGCACAGCACAAAGAACACAGGAATTTTTTCCAAGAAGCTGCCGCTCGGGCTCCGTGAATGTAAGCTGTAATTAGGGCCCGCTTTCTCTGCAATTGAAGAACGGATTCAATATTTCAGTCATTAGAAATACTGCAAAGCTGAGAAGTATTACACCCTTTGAATGCAACCTGTTTTGTGTTCATTTCTTAATGTAAAGAAAAATGTGTGCCGGCTGATCAGAATGGATGCTGCCTCCCCATTACAATTTTAAAAGTTTAGGAGATGACCTCGATCATATGTTTAAGCCAATGGTAGGGGTTGACAGTGAAGGTCCGTGATAAATAAATCCTGAAGGTGTTAAATGTTTCTGCTTACTTTGAAAAACTACAACTAAACATTTAGACCTTTATTTTTGAACTGAGATGACACATACAATGAAAACTCTTTGTATCGGTGTGAAAATTGCTGAAGGATCCTGTAGACTACAATGTGTGATGATAATTACAGCAGAAAACAGAGTGATGCTGGAGAGGGCTGTTATCTATCTGAGGCTGGCACAGGTAGCATCTGGGGTCCCCAAGTACTTTCGATGTTGATGTTACTCCCCTGTGCCCTTACTGTTAAAAGTTGCTTAGAAACAGTACACAGTTGATTGTCACTGTACTCCAATAAAACTGCACTTAGAAACACAGACAGTGGACCAGGCCTATTAGCTCAGGTGCCAAACACTAATTTAGGTGGTTGTTCCCAGTAGAAGTCTGGTAAGAAGACATCCAAGCGGGAAGGCGTTAAGTGTGGAAGCAAACATAAATATCTAAAGAAAAAAAAATTCCAGGAAAATAAACACTGGAAAAGAGCTAGCAAGGCTTGAATTCTATTGGACATTCAGAATAAGTGCTAGCTCTTTATGCATGTTTCAGTGCAGTTTTATCAAACGTAATTAGGAATGCCACACCGTGGCTGGATATGTAAACTCTTCCATAAGCTTCTATAGCAGTGCACACTGAAGTCTAAATTTTAACTCAAAAAGCTGAATATGTATGTGGCTTCTATAATACCTATGCAGAGTGTCATGTATTCATCTTAGCATGTTGCAGGAGCCAGGTGTTGATAGAATTAGCTAAGTAAAACCCAGGCTTGCAAAGTGTATGGTATTCATTTTTACTAACAGAGCAAAGCAACATGAGCAAGGAATGAGGACCCCAATCCCTGAACTAAAATACAGGTGTAACCCACTCCAAAAGCTGTATGTGTTCTTATGTTTAGATGTCTATAAGCTTAAAATGGGACTAATTATAAAACCTCCATTGTGGGCTTGGGGAAAATATCACAGTAGACAATTATGGAGCCTTAAAATTGTGCTTAACATATAGTAAGTCATCAGCATTAGTTTGGTCATTATTATGTATTGTTTCTAACATAAACTGTTTCTTTCATCCATGAAATTCTGGTATTTGTAATATTTGTACCCAACTATAATATATATGCAAATATAGATATATCAACAGCCTTGAGAAGGAGTAGGTGCTGATACTTCTGGAAGATGCTAAGATGAACACATGATGGTCTGGAGAAGTGTTATAAAAGTCACATACACATTCAGGCTTTTGAGTTAAAATTTTTTTATAGCTAGAAAATTTAGACATCAGTGTGTACCGCTGTAGTATGTGAATGTATGTGTGTGTATATGTAACATATGCGTTCATATTGAATATATACTAGTTATACATAAACTAGTAACATGTGTGTGTATGTATGTATGTATGTATGTATGTATTCCAATTGCAAGGAGACTTTAGTAGCTGATTTTCTATTAAAAGATCAGCCTGGCTATGGGAAACATTTACCATTGTAATAGGAACTCTTCATAGAAACTTAGCAATCAAGCATTTTGGATCTTTCACTCCTGAGTATGCAAGCTTTGTTGGCATGAGGAAACATATTCTATCAACGTGAAGCAAATGAAAATGAAAAAAGGAAAAGTGATGGCAGCAGCCTAAGCAACAGCAATCCATTCTCATAGCTAAATAACCAATTACCTAGGAACTACAAGGTTTGCAGTATAGACTCAGTCTCACATAAGCAAAGAAACATATAGTAGTTGCCTTGAGAGATGCAATTATAATCTAGTTTTATATCTTTTCTGTGTGAAGACAGTGGTATTTGTGTTGCTACAGTACTCAATATAATCTAATGTTAGTCCACTTTACCAGTCTTAGAATCCTCTATAGTAGATCCAAACTCTGGATGATATAAAAAAAGTTGCTGTCCTTTCTTCACTTTAAATTATGCTATTAAAATATTCTAGATCGGTTATGCCCCAAATATAAGATTTTGCTAATATTCCATATCTTAGTCAAGGATTCCCTCAGAATAAATAAAATGAAACCACTAGTTTGCAAATGCATCCATTTTAAGGGGCCAGACTGAAAGCTTCTTGTGAATAAGTATACCATGCACTTCCAATAAACAGTGAGCAGTAAAAAGACATTGAGTTCAGTGGTGCAGGCAGACTGAGTAGCAGTCCTCATCAATTACCTACTGTTTCTTCCTCTAGATATTTACCATAATGGAGTATCTTTTCTTGCACTTTTTCTCTCTCTGCGAAGTAATGAATGCAATCATTCTCCAACCTTGCTGCTCACCTTCTGCTCTCAAGCCTAAAAGACTATGTAATCACAAGGGCAAAACCTTCCTGGCCCCAGTGTACTGTTTCAGAGCTGATGTTAATGCTCTTCCCTGTCCTCCCCTCTGAGCAGCATGAGGCAGGCTAGTCCCTCTTCCTTCAAGTGACTGCAGTGAGGTGGGCAGTCTCCATGTAAGCCACTTTGACTCAAGGAAAAGAGCCAGGAGAGGGCTCGTTTCTCATTGGACCGTAAAGATAAAGCAGCTTTTCTAAAGGGAATTAGAAAAGTGGAGGTGGAGCACAGCAGTGTCTGCATACTAGCTGGAGATGCAGCCTAGTGAGGTGCCATTCTCATCCACTGCACAATGCAAGCACTGCACTCAGTTTCACAGCGAGAAGACCAGATCACTGGGGCCTGAGTTATTGCAATGGATTAGTAACTAAGGACTCAGCTTTGGAAAATGAACTGTAGATCTCAGTAGAAAGCTACAGGAGAGTCCAAAATCTAATTCATACTGGTTCATGAATGGGAAAAACTTGGGTCAAAGAGTTTTTACGTACAGAATAGACATCAACAGACACCCTGGAAACCCTACATGAATGTGAATGAAATTTTACTAGAATTCAAAACACTTTATAATTTGAGTTTCTAAAAATACATCATGCCTACTTTTGAAATGAAACATGATCAAATAAGTTCCAGCACTTAAAACATACATACACTCAAAATGCACACACACTCAAAGTGTTCACAAACTCAAAACACAGTAGCACATTCTTCATGGCTGTAAAAAAACAAACACTTGAAAATCTGAGTATATTCTGGAGATGCAAGATATAACTGAACAACTGTCTCCATTTTTAAAGAAGTTTTAAAAACCAAAAGTAACCTGTAATCTAGAGGGCTTTATTAAGGTCCACAGAATAGAACAGTGTGAACACAGGGTTCTACAGCTCTAGTGTAAACAACTCAAGCCAGCAAACAGAGAATGGACTGGACAAAAGCCTCCTGTTCACTTCTGCAGTGTGTGTTCAGGTTGAGGTTTATCACTGATGCACAAAATGGGCTCAGTAATATGCTAAGTGGACTTTGGTGATTTTTCTAAAGCACTGTGTTTAACCATACATAGAATTGGGGATTATTACAATTTGAGAAAGAGACATCCCAGCTGTCAGTTGAACACATGCATTCAGAACAACTCAGAAGATGAGGAAAAAATTCTCATATTCAACTTTTAAGAAACTATTTGAATGACATAAACATGATGCAGCCAATGTCCATTTCAGAGAGCAGTCTGATGTAGCAACCTAGAGAGATGACACCTACAGCATGACCCACTTTATGACCTTAATTTAATTTCATGATTTTGGGCTAAAAGAAATATCAATAAATCTTTATATTATTTCTAGTACTGTATTTAAATCCATTTAAATTTCTATATTTGAGCTCCTCCACTCAACCATAAACTGTGGACAGCAATGGGCAAGCAAGGAGGGTAAGCTAAAGGCATTTCATGTAACAAACCCAGTTTTTAAACATAGGCTTACATATTTCAGTACATATTTATAAGGCTTCTGGGTTATTATTGGGCTATAATTACAGTTGTTCTAACACCTAATAAGCCACAGTTGGAAAAACAAAAGCAGGTTAATTTGTGATTTCCTCTACTCATTCAGAGGCAAATTAAGTGTCAAACAGCTAATACAGAACATATTTCATTTTATGAGATTTTAATTTAATTCTGCACCATATCATTGATGCCTTAATATAGGGTGGTTTATCTAAAAAGAGGAGCAATTTATAAACCTTTTCAATAGAATCTCTAGTGATGGAATATGATAGCATAATTACCGCAGTGCCAGCCATCCTTCTGAACACTGGTCTGTCAGCATTTCCATCAATACAGGCCCATGTTTTTCAGAGACTTATAATTTACTTTCTAAAGTTGGCACCAGAAGAACAATTGTGTTTACAAAATAATGAGAATATCGCCAAGTTTTATCTTCCTGTAATTAAAATATTCACTCTCAAAGCTTAGTAAGCTCACTTGATTTCATTTTCTAGAAGACAATTATACAACAAGCATTTTGGAATTCAAATTTTGGATAAGATACTTTTATATTTTACAGTTAATACTGGGAAGGTTTGGGTAAAAGGGTTACATTTACTATCAATATCCTCAGCTTTAACAATCACAGATGTGCCCACACCTGACAAAAGGGGTTCAGACAGCTGGGTCATCAGGGAGCAAGACCAGAGGAAATTTGGTACCCTTTACACATTAACTGTAAGCATTTATTTAGAGAACCAACCTTTGTAGTGTATATACATGAGGGTGTTTTATTGAGCTCTTCCTAAAGCAGACAGCTTCATTTTAGTGAGGTGCAGGGCCCACATCAGGGGGCATTTGCCAGAGTCTACAGCACAAGTGTGTGGCAAAGCATCCTGATATCTCAGCCACTACTTCAAAGTCTGGACCAGCCTAGCTATCCCCTGAGCACCATTTACACGTCTATCTGCTCACATGCTGAGCACTTTCCCCAAATATAACTCCTAACAAATTACCAAGCAAGAAGAAAACAATGTGAAGAGAACATGATGCTACAAAGGCATGGAGATGTGACTGCTCTAACTTCCTAGAGTTCATGTCATAATCTCAGTCAGAGCCACCCAGGAATCTACTCAGGCAAGCTGACGTGAGCAATCCCAGGAAACTACAGACATGAGGTGCCATGTTTCACTCCCACAGACACAACATTCTCTCAGAGTCCTTGAGGACTGATTCTCTTGAAACTCAGAATTGTCAACCTGCCTTACATCATAAGTCTTTGATAATTATACATGTAGGCTGCACAAGAACAATTTAGTCAATTACTGTTTAAATATCTTAAAACTTGGCTGAAAAAAGTAGAAAGCACCGGGAAGCTTAGAAATCCCAGCTCAAAGTCATAGATGAAGTAAAAACCCATGGCTGACTCTGCTCCTCCACACATGACTTACCTTATCTTGGACACTGCTTTTGCTAATTTTTGCTTTTGCTTTTTTCCCAAGCAGAGCCTAGGACATACAACAGGATTATGGAAGCTTTTGTTGACCAGATGACCAATAGGTACAGTTTTTAATTGGAAATTCCCTATTTGAATTTATTTACAAAATGAACTACAATAAGTCCAGA
The DNA here is from genome assembly GCA_036184795.1 of Tokudaia tokunoshimensis. NCBI lineage: Eukaryota > Metazoa > Chordata > Mammalia > Rodentia > Muridae > Tokudaia > Tokudaia tokunoshimensis. The sequence goes on from BTHU01000022.1 coordinate 48,270,562, forward strand.
GAAAAGAGTTTAGTATATTATTTGAGCTCAGTTAAAAACAATTCTCTAGAACATGATTTTTGAAAAAGTAAAAAACTTTCAGATGTCATAGAACATCTGGTTTAAATTACTTCATCAGAAAGACAGAGGGATTAGCTATCTTTGTCTCTAAGGTCTTGTGTGATCTAGATACAGGATAGAACACCAAGATTTCTGCGGTCCTATCCATACCATAAAGGTATGACCAGGTGAGCCACAGGTCATCTTGCAAACTCAGTTAGGAATACACTTCCCTTTGTGTAGTAGAACTTCCTTCGGTCCTTTGTCGTTATGCAAGTATAGTTTTACCAGCTTCAGAACCGTATAAATACTTGCTTATTATACTCTAATAGAAGGCACAAGAGGACTAAGTCACAACATTCTGCATTCTCCTTCTGTAAAGACCCATTTCTCCTCCAGTGCTTACAGAAGTTCTCAATGCAGATTTATTACTCACCTCCAGGCAAATCTGAACTGAAATTACAATTCAGTAATGGGAGATGGATCTAAGATCCGGTTGGTAAAATATTATATGTATACTTGGGCATGCAGTTAGGACTGTTAATATCAATTAATTCTGTTCACAGAGGAGGACTTGTTTTAAAACAACTTCATTTTTCTTCAGCATACCATATAATTACACATCTGTAACTAATAGTCAGAGAGATGCAATCTAGCATCTATATAAGCAGCATTATTCTTCAAAGTATTATTAGTGTTTTTCTAACTTCACCGTCTCAGAAAGGAAGGTGATTATTACATATGACTACATGTGTACCAAGGCCATTAGCAGGGAACAGCCCCTTCCAGGGAGTGCATCCAATTATTATACTATATGACAGTTTTCTCAAATTTACTGCAGAAAAATATTCTGTTAGTGTATAAATCAATGATTCTTTTTCTTTCCCTTCAATATACTAAATACATTTTATCACCACATTCTTTGCTTTTATCTTATGTGAAACCATGTGTTCAATCACATTTGCCATTTTTGGGGGGGAGGTGACATTCCTATCAATCAAGTGACTGTTGGTATATGGATCATGGGGACTCTGAAAACCTTCCATAAACATTTCATTTTGATCTACTGTAATCTTTGGTCAGAACTTTCATGTAACAGAAAATTTAACATGTAGAACTTCAAACCTAAATCACAACCAAGCACATATTGTAAGTGGTAAACTTCCATTAAAGTTTAGCTTTAATGCTTTAATTTTAAGTTTATAACTCACAACTGTCTCTCCTCAGCAAAATATTCAGAAAATAGTGGCCAGCTAAACCATAGGACAAGCATCCTCAGAAAGCACACGGTCTGATTCAGTGAATCTAGGAGCAGATAGAGCTTTGCTATGCCTTAAGAGTAAATCTTACACTGCTATCACACCTTCAAAGCCCAGAAGATATGCATTAACAAAGAGTCCTGAAGTATAAAAGCCAGACTTCTGTCCATTTCATTAATGGGTAACATTTTAATACTTACACATGTAATGGAGGAATAGGAGATGGATCATAATGGTAACGGCCCTCATGATGTCTGGCATCAATTGGTACAGGAGGATGGAAGGCAGGGAAAAGATGAGGAGGGTCTGAAACAGAAAGAAAGTACACCTTATATAAAATGAATACTTTAAGATGGCATTTCAGCTGAAGGAAACTTTACTGTACCAAATCTCTTTTAAAAATTTCAAGAGCTAAGACTAAAGAGATGGATCAATGATTAAGAACACTTGCTGATTTTGCAGAGGGACCCAAGTTTGATTCCTGACAGACATGTCCAGTGGCTCAAAATGGTGTGTAACTGCAGCTCCAAAGGGATATAACATCTTTGTCTGGCTTCCATAGGAACCTACAGTTCCTGTCTGCTCTTTTGCACATCCTGTCCATCTATTCCTGGGTCCTGTGTGTGTGTTCTTTTACAGAATCTTCTTACTTGTACCCACTGTCTCTTCAAATCTAAAAAATGATTTTTTTTAAAAAAAATATACTGATCTGCTACATCAAAGTGAACAGAACTTCAATGGTTTTTATAGCTATGAGTATGAGTGATATTTAGTACAAATGTTTTGTCCACGTTACAGGAATAAAATAAGGGCGCCAAAAACCTGTACATTTGTCACCCATGCTAAGTGATGTTATAGTAAATATGTCAGTAGATAATTCTTAAATAGTGCTACTGAGCATTGACAGTCAGCTGTCACAACAAATCACTCCTGGGGACTGATATGCACAGCAAGCAAACTTTAGAATGGTACCCAGTTACTTCAAGGATTCTAAAAAGTGTTATTAGCAGGCTTAAAGGCAAGTCAAACAAAAGCTTGATAAGCAGGTTTTTGTGCATCCAGAGCAGTCAATGGGAGGCACAAAACTGGCAACAAGGTCTGGGAAACTATGCAAGCACACCAGGCAAGAGTGTGAACTGAACCTCTGAGGCAGCAAGGATGCACCATCACTGAGAACATCAACTCATAACTGTAAGTGGACCGAAGTGACTATTACAGTGATAAATTCAGAAGAATCTCATTTTCTTCCCTCTACATCCATTCATTTCCCAATTTTTCTTAATTTTTTCTTCTTTTAGAAGGTAAGCTATGCTTTGCTTCCTCCCCCGCCCCCATGTTTCCCCCTTGTGGCCTTCTTTTAAAGATCTAAGCATACTTAGAGGAGGGAGGAAAAAACTATTTGAGTATGCACTGACTAAATACAGGTGACCCACCAAGGAGAGACACAAAATTGTATTTTCATAAGTATTCCCCACTCTTCTAAACCTAGAAAATAGCACAAGAGGTCTGTGAAAGGGAGCAAGGCTTCTCAGTCAGTGAATGCTTGTGGTTGTAACATCAGGTAAGGAGGGAGTTAACAGCCGAGAAGCAGAGAAAGAATTAAGTTGGTATTATCAAATCAGTGTCACTGTGGCATCATGAGGAAATGCATCCAGTGGAGTTAATCACTTGTCACACCTTGCACAATGCATAAGTACACATGAAAAACTACTGTATTTTAAGTTTAACAATTGGTACTCAAAGGATGTAAGGCAATTCTCCTGTAACGGCTTGCTAAGTTTGAGTTTCAGGTAGAAGTTTATTCAGCCATGTGGCAAATTCAATGTTACACTTAACTCGGTAATCCTGAGATGAAAAGTAACCCTATAGGAAAACTAAATGTTCCTAACAGAAAAAGCAAAATATCCTATTTTATTTAACCAGTTTTGATAAAAGTTATCCGTCCTTCTTAAGACAGTATAAAATTAAATGGAAGTCTTTGAGACTAGTAGAAGAGTTGGCCAGATTCTCACTGAATGTGTCTGAACTTTTAAATTCAATTTTTGTAAAAAAAAATCCACATTAATCAAGCTCAAATCTAGAGTAAAGGCAGGTGATCATCAAATATGGGCAGTTCTCCCTTCCCACGCCAAAACAAGCTCGGCTCTGCAGCACACCTCTCCTCATGCCTGTCGTCTTTCTTGGGAATCGAAGAATCACATTTAATAGAACTGTGTGTAAATCAAGCAACTGTAAAAAAAAAAAAAAAAGTCCACTTTCGAAGAGCTTCTCACTTGAGCCTGTCTCAGGTGACACTGTGACAACTGTGTCTGAGTTGGAAGATAGGAGTTTTAATTCCTTACATTTTGGTTCAGTCAATTCCTTACATTTTGGTTCAGTCATACACCAGGTAAGTGCACTACTGTGGCATTTAGTGAAGTCCTCACCTGTTAGGTTTACAGCATTTTGTGAGTTTGAAAGTTAATTCTAAGTACACCTTGTAGCACAGTTATTCAAAGTGTTATGGTCAAAGAAATTTACAAATTCTTAATTCTGGAACTGGGTCTAAGTAAAGGACAGAAAATTAATAGATGCGATGTTATATAATTAAGAGACAATTGGTTTTGGTTTGCTGTTTTCCAATTCATATGCTTCTCTACTGATGAAATTTCAACAGGATTTTCTGGACTGTCGAAGCACATGTGAACAATTATAGCTTTTATTGGTTATTCATGGAAATAAACCACATTTTTGGGAGGAACTGGCAAAGACAACCCTCTTTTGATTCAAGGAATGCTTGACATACCCTGAAATGATAAAGAATAAAACACAGGACAAGCACTCCTCTAACATGCGTGACATCACACAGGAGTGATCCCAACATCGCTTACAAGACTATCCCAGTCCACAAATGCCTGCTTCACCTTGCATCATGGTTTGTTGATTCCATGCATCAGTAGCATATCCCATCACAGACCCAACAAGGTCCCTGTTGCCAGCAACCATCATAATCTGCCACCTCAAGGTTTATTTTTCGCACATGAGCAGTGCAGTTGGGGCACAACATAACTCAATGTATGTATAATCTGCTACAGCACCATAGCCATCTTTTGCCCCAGGACGTGATAAAATACTCCATGATGACTTCTACAAAGTCAGGCAAAAACTGCTGAAGCAGAAGGAAGTGTCACTAAACCTGGCTACATACTATTTATCATACAATTTCCTGACTGATGGTTCCACAAAACAGCTGCTAAGTGCTGTGTACTCTACTGTCAGGAAACTAACAGGCTAAATGGGAGACAGGGAGAACAATGTGCAGACCTGGTGGAATCAATTTTACAGAGGGAATTAAAATTCTAGTAGGTAGGGGTGGGTCTGCAGAGCTATGGTAAGCACTGGACTATACACAAGCACGGCTGCAAAGATGATTTATTACAGACTTTCACGAGGCTTGACTGTGATACCAGAGGCCTCTGATACAAAACCAAGATTTGAAAAGTGTGTCCTAGCAGAGCACTTAGTGTAAAAGTCTTTCAACCTTATGAATATGTAACTGGCTTGATATGTCTTTAAATAGAAATGCATAGTAAAAATATTTGAGCTGGGTAGAGTTGTCAGGATTCAACTTCACACTGCCTGTCATCATGCCAAGTATTAGGGGGTTCATTAGAAATGAGAGGCACTGAGTTTTAGGTCTCCTCACAACAACAATGGGTTGATCATAAAACCTATGGCCAGGGAATAACCAGGGACATGTGGAGATTGATCTTTAGTTACAGCCTTCTCCCAGGAAATAGGTTTAGTATCCTCGGGCTATAAGATCTCTTGGATGCCATCCTGGGAAATTGTCTTTTAAGGTTTCAAATTTACATACAAAAATTGTAGATTAAAAAAGGAGAGATCAAAGTCAACTCAGTTAGTGCCCTGAAGGAGAAATTTGCCAAATGATTTCAGAGTGCCCTGATTGCCCAGGAGACAGTAGATAAGAAATCAACAGAAGTAAACTTCCAGGTGCACAAGTCCTCCTGGTTGATTTAGGCATGAACGTGGTTTGGCCTTGAGACTGTTTCAAGACCAGAGGTAGGAATACTGCACCTGATCTTAGTCACCCTGTACCTGCTGTCAGTAAACAGACCAAGAAAAAGATGCATGGGCTTCTGCACAGAAATCCACTGGCCAAAATTCAGTGCAAACCCCTCTCCTTATATGAAATGAAGTCTCAAGTTTGGGAGGAGGGGTAAAAGAGGGAAGGAAAAACCAAAGCAATGGCAAAACATTGCCTGATGAAATGACAGAGAGAGGCACCCTAGGCCTTACACTAGCCTCTCGAACTTGGGACATTTTGAGTATCACCTCTTCCAGTGGCTTGATGGAGACACTGAGTAACCGAGTCTTGAGAAGTCTCCACTGACTCACTAGCTCAGACTCTTGCCTATTGACACATGGCACCCAGGAGGAACTGATCTATCCCCTCAGGAGACATTCCGGACATGTTACTACAAGCCTGCACTAAGACAGCCTTTGGTTCTCCTTGGTCTGTAGAGATGAATATAAGGATTCCTACTGTACATGGACAGAATGGGCCTATTCAATATCCCTGTAGCACCCCATGAGCACCAAGATCTTGTTCCTCTTAAATGTATGCTGTCAAGAGTTTGAAACTTCTTAAGAGTTACAAATATGTATCACCCTGTTATGATGGCACAGGTGATGTAAAAGTACAGATCCCCTGCACCCAGCAGATGTGGTGTGATATAACAGCGCTATTTATGATTAAATGACAGTGTCCTAAAAGTGTTAAGAAATGGTACCTCTGCATACTGTAAAAATGGGGCAGATGTACTCAGAGAATCTGTTCGTCAGTTCAGAGCATAGCAAAAGACTTGAGTTGGACAGGACACGGTACTGAAAGGATCTGGAACCATCATACCACACAGCTTCTGTAATTAAAGTTTTACTCAAATACTGCCTTGCTTCCTTCTCTATCAGTTATTTATGGCCACATTCACACAACAAAGGTACAGCCTTTGAGACACAACACAGAAAACACAAAATCCAAATTTACAGAAAATGATTGACATACCTGTTGTTAGATCACAAAGTACTTTTCCAAAAGTGTACACCATACAGAAAGCATGGATGGATATATATATATGAAAATCTACTTGAATGACACTACCTCAGGTAAGTCAACCTAAACATCAACCCACATTGGTTATGAATATCCTTGGAATGTGGCTACAGCACACAGGAGGATACCTCTAGTATTAGTAAATCTACAGGGAGGGAAGACTTGTTAAAGTAAACACAATGGACGAAATCAACCCGAAATCTACTAAACTGCAGTAATCATTTAATTTTCTAACTTGAAGTTACAAAATAAGCAAAATATGTATAGATTCATACTGAAGGCTGACCAGCCTAACCAAAATTAAATGCAACACCTTCTATTTCTAATTCTCAGGAACTTTACTTCTGGCAAATACCCTCGGTTCTGACTGTGTTTATTAACCTCCAAAAATATTTCCAAGCTACTCAAATGCCAAGCCTTCATTACTTCTTCTGTGTAAGTATGTAGCAATATGAAGTTAATTTAACTGATACTTTAGATCTCACTGCTACAACCACAGCACTCTCACCGTACAACAATTTACCCCTTTGAAGCACTCAAATTCATGCTATTCCCTTTTTAGTTGTTTTATTTACTTTTCAAATATTGTCTCCATTCCCAGTTTCCCCTCTGAAAACCCCCCCATCCCATACCCCCTCCCCTGCCTCTATGAGGATGCTCCCCCACCCACCTACCCACTCCTGCCTCACCACCCTAGCATCCCCCTATGCTGGGGCATTGAACCTCCATAGGACCAAGGGCCTTCCCTCCTATTGATGCCAGGTAAGGCAATCCTCTGCTAAATATGCAGCTGGAGCCATAGGTCTCTCTATATGTGTACTCTTTGGTTGGTGATTTAGCCCCTGGGAGCTCTAAGGGGTCTGTTTAGTTGATATTGTTGTTCTTCCTATGGGGTTGCAATCCCCTTTAGCTCCTTCCATTGGGGTCCCTAGGCTCAGTCTGATGGATGGCTGCAAGCATCCACATCTGTATTGGCTAGGCCAGGCTCTGGCACAGCCTCTCAGGGGAGAGCTATACCAGGCTCCTGTCAGCAAGTGCTTCTTGGTATCAGCAAAGTGTCTGGGTTGGGTGTCTGCAAATGGGATGGATCCCTAGGTGGAGCCATCTCTGGATGGTCTTTCCTTTGGTCTCTGTTCATTCTTTGTCCCTGCATTTCCTTTAGACAGGAATATTTCTAGGTTAAAGTTTTGAAGATGGGGGGGTGTAAGGAATAAATGTAAGCAATATAAAAGAAATTACAAATGTAACCCAGCCCAGAGTGTGTGAGTGTGAAATGTGATAAGTCAAATGCCCTGACTCAGTGAACACCTCAAATTTAATTGACTAAAAAGATACCATGGCAGCCAAGTGTGTGTGTTTGTGTGTGCTCAAGAAGCAGGGGAGGGTGATAAAGCCTAGTGTCAGATTACATGGTGTTGAAGGCCTGAGCTGAAAGAGACTTAAAAACCCTGGTCTTACAGCTAAGGTTTGGCTCATTCCCAAGAGCTCCAATGGAGACTCTTCATGTTGAGATAGACTCATTCCTGGAGCAAGCCCATCAATTTCAGACACCACAACTCTTGACCAAGGCTCCAATGGGGATCCAAAGCACAGTGAGGAAATGCCAAGGGTCTTGCCTGCACTTCCATCAGAACTAGGCTACAACACTTACAAGACCAGAGGCAAAAGTGTGTGTGTGTGTGTGTGTGTGTGTGTGTGTGTGTGTGTGTGTGTGTGAATGACTGTGATCCTTTTCTAAAGTGTGTGTGTGTGTGTGTGTGTGTGTGTGTGTGTGTGTGTGTGAATGACTGTGATCCTTTTCTGCTTTATAGCTTTATATTTGTTCATTCTTGCTTTTGGATAAATACTAGTGTAACTTGACCCCCTGAGCCACAGGCACTTTCTTTCTCTCACTCTAGGCTCCATCCCTAAACCTGACTCCTGGAAGTGGGTAGCCCCATCCCTTAACCTGACCATGCCTATCTACTGGATATCCTCTCTACAGGTTCTATCTCCCCTTTGTTGGGTATTTCAGCTAATGTCAACCCCGTTGGGTCCTGGGAACCTTTTGCTTCCCTGGCATCTGGGACTTTCTGGTGGCTCCAACATATAGCAAGAACACATGCTCCACTATGTATATAGCAGTCTTATTTATAATAGCCAGAAGCTGGGAACAGTCCATGTGTCCATCAGCAGAGGAATGGATACAGAAAATATGGTACATTTACACAATGGAGTACTACTCATCTATTAAAAACAATGACTTCATGAAATTTGCAGGCAAATGGATGAACTAGAAAATATCATTCTCAAACAATATAAAGTATCTTGGTGTGACTCTAACCAAACAAGTGAAAGATCTGTATGACAAGAACGTCAAGTCTCTGAAGAAAGAAATTGAAGAAGACCTCAGAAGATGGAAAAATCTGCCATGCTCATGGATTGGCAGGATTAATATAGTAAAAATGACCATCTTGCCAAAAGCAATATACAGATTCAATGCAATCCCCATCAAAATCCCAACTCAATTCTTCATAGAGTTAGAAAGAGCAATTCAAAAATTCATCTGGAATGACAGAAAACCCAGGATAGCTAAAACTATTCTCAAGAGTAAAAGAACCTCTGGGGGAATCAGTATCCCGGACCCCAAGCTGTACTACAGAGCAATAGTGTTAAAAACCACATGATATTGCTACAGTGACAGGCATGTAGATCAATGGAACAGAATTGAAGACCCAGAAATGAATCCACACTCCTATGGTCACTTGATCTTTGACAAAGGAGCTAAAACCATCCAGTGGAAAAAAGATAGCCTTTTCAACAAATGGTGCTAGCTCAACTGGAGGTCAACATGCAGAAGAATGCAAATTGACCCATTCTTATCTCCTTGCACTAAGCTCAATTCCAAGTGGATCAAGGACCTCCACATAAAACCAGTCACACTGAAACTAATAGAAAGGAAACTAGGGAAGAACCTTGAACATATGGGCACAGGGGAGAATTTCCTGAATAGAACTCCAAAAGCTTATGCTCTAAGATCAAGAATTGACAAATGGGACCTCATTCAACTACAAAGTTTTTGCAAAAGACACTGTCAAAAAGACAAAGCGGCAACCAACTAACTGGGAAATGATCTTTACCAACCCTACATCAGACAGAGGGCTAATATCCAATATATCCAAAGAATTCAAGAAGTTAAACTCGAGAGAGGCAAGTAACCCTATTAAAAAATGGAGTATAGAGCTAAACAAAGAGTTATCACCTGAAGAATATCTAATGGCTGAGAAGCACCTAAAGAGATCTTCATCATCCTTAGTCATTAGGGAAATGCAAATCAAAACAACACTGAGATTCCATCTCACACCAGTCAGGATGGCTAAGATCAAAAACACAGGAGACAGCAGTTGTTGGCGAGGATGTGGAGAAAGAGGAACACTCCTCCACTGCTGGTGGAATTGCAAGCTGGTACAACCACTCTGGAAAGCAGTCTGGCGGTTCCTCAGAAAACTGGGCATGACACTTCCGGAGGATCCGGCTATACCACTCCTGGGTGTATACCCAGAGGCTTTCCCTGCATGCAATAAGGACACATGCTCCACTATGTTCATAGCAGCCTTATTTATAATAGCCAGAAGCTGGAAAGAACCCAGATGTCCCTCAACGGAGGAATGGATTCAGAAGATGTGGTATATTTACACAATGGAATACTACTCTGCAATTAAAAATAATGAATTCACAAAATTCCTAGGCAAATGGTCAGAACTTGAAAATATCAACCTTAGTGAGGTAACCCAATCACAAAAGAACACATATGGTATGCAGTCCTTGATAAGGGGATATTAACCCAGAATCTTGGAATGCCCTAGACACAATTCGCATATCAATAGATTTCCAAGAAGATGGAAGGAGAGATCCCTGGTCCTGGAAAGACTGGATATAGGGGAATGCCAGGACAGAGAAGTGAGAGGGGGTTGAATGGGGAAAAGAGGGAGGGAAGGGGGCTTATGGGACTTTTGGGGAGGGAGGAAACGGGAAAGGGGAAATGATTTTGAATGTAAATCAAACAAACTTAGAAAATAAAAAATAAAAAAAAAAGAAAAGAAAATATCATTCTGAGTGAGGTAACCCAGTCACAAAAGAACACACATGGTATGCACTCACTGATAAGTGTATATTATCCCAAAAGCATGGAATACCCATGATACAACTCACAGATCATATGAAACTCAAGAAAAGGAAGACCAAAGTGTGGATGCTTCAGTCCTACTTAGAAGAGGGAACATGCTATGTCCTTTAACAGACATAAATATAGGTTTTCCACACAGAAGTGATAAATGTCTCTCTATATGTGATTTGACAAAGGATCATTAGACTTTGCTCCTTGGCTTTGTCTTGGGGAGTGAAGAAATGGTTGCTTCTGTTCATTTCTAGAAACTTCAACCTTCTCTTGTCAGCAGATTTGTATGCTTCTCATCTCTAAATTCCATTTGTTGGATGCCCAAAGGCAGAAAATAAACCATAACTCCATAGAGGCCACCCAGGTCTCTGGAATGTGTCTAGGCTATGCTCCGCCATACAGGTATAATCTGGCATACTTCTGGTTTGCAGCCTTCCATGTGAAGACAAGGAAAAAGAAGTAACTAGAGAGAGGCAGCAAAGAGAAGGTACACGACAACTGTATCTAATCTTCAAATTCACCCAAGAAAATCACATAAAAGCATACAAATCTATTACTCTGAAATATGCTGTTGACCTATTTGTTGAAAAGTTTGATAATATGAAAACTTAAAAGCTAAAAGATAAGTTAGTTCCTAGTGAGAAAAAAATACTTTTATAAAAAGAGCAGTACTTTTTAATAGCACAATTCAAAAGTCAAACCCATAGATACAAAACCATGTACTTGGATCCTTAGTACTTATGATTTATAAAACAGAGGCTGGGATATGTTCATAATCATCCAGCAACCTTAGTTCCACAAGCGGAGGCCTTGGAGTTAATGTATTCGGAACTTGCCTAAGTTGGTTAGGAAACCAAATATCGGCAAAGTTTAGGTCTAGGAGCTATAGTCTATCTAAAAGAACCAATCAGAAAAGACTTCAAACACATTTCTGTAGTTTTCATACCCAGGCAAGGATCTCCTTAGCCGCTTTGAAAGCAGCATTTCTAAAGCATTTTACTGTTCCCACATCTTACCTGTCTGTATTTCCTAGAATCAAGATGAAAGGAAATTCTAGTATCTGTTCAGATCGACCCCAAGTCCCATAAAGTCCTGTGAAGCAAATAAGACAGTATTTCCATCTACTACCAGAGCACACCTGAAACAGGAAGCCTGTCAGCCGAAAGAAATGCAGGCACAGTTATAAGTTCTCAACTTCTCTCTCAATCGCATCTAAAGCATGAATCCTGAGGAGCAATCAGGCACCACTCAGCCATGCTTTCCTGGACAGTGCTGACACAAGGTTCTGGGTGTTGACACTGGCCTCCATAGACCTCACAATGAGAATAATGTTTATTAGCTAGAGAGCCATGCATCGTGGAAGGCAATGGAAAACTACCAACATCTTGAATATACTGGTTGGCAACTATATAATTCAGTGAGAGAGAACATGCTTAGCATGCAGAAATACCTTAATTAGTTTCTACTGCTAGGGGTGGAGAATTAGAGAAAATTTAAAAAGAAATGAATGACATATGCATTGTTTCTATTCAAAATTAGACAAGTTTTTAAAGAATGGGTTATTTTCCTCTCTGCTTAATTTACACCGTTATCCCATTTATCATTCCTGTCAATGAAGAACTAAAGTTCTTCCAATGTGTCAATAACAGCAATAACCAAAATGATAGTGAAAATAGAATCAACAGAATACATTTGGGTGTTTGAAGCACTAAAAAGGTCTTTAAGACAGCCTTTTATTTCTTCATATGGCCTGACCCTGAAAAGTAAGTCTTACACAAATAGATGGAGTAACCAGTTAAGGTATTGGCCCAGAGCATTTGTACATGGGGGAAGAGTATAGAATCTGGGTATTGTTGTGACTCCAAGGCCAATGCTCTTACACAATTTGCTTAACACTGTCAAAGTTTAATTTTTTTCAATCATCCTTTTTATGTGTAGCTTTAGCTATCCTGGAACTCACTCTGTAGACCAGACTGGCCTCAAACTCACTTTTTAAAATGATTTATTTATTTTTATTTTATGTTCAGTAGTGTTTTGCCTATACGTATGTCTGTTTGGGAGTGTTGGTTCCCCTGGAACTGGAGTTACAGACCATTGTGAGTTGCCATGTGGGTGCTGGAAACTGAACCTGAGTCCTCTGAAAGAGTAGTCAGTGCTCTTAACCACTGAGCCATCTCTCCAACCCTGTTTACATCATTTATGTAAACTATATAGGACTACCATATTATACACTCTTTAGATACCTAGAAACATAGTATAGTAGTATATAGTAAGACATTTTGGCAAAGATTTCATTTATATGCCTTTTTTGGAATATATTTTTGTGGCTGCTGATTTTATTATTAGTTATTATTTATCAATCACTGGATCTAATTTATAAACTGCACTTTACCATAGTCTTCCACATGGAGTCTTGTAATGCAGCCTCCATAGAGAATGAGGAAAATATGTTCCCCACACTTACCTAAAACCCAGAATGGACATGATCCTCTCTTTCCCTAATATGTAGTGCATAAAATATTCTGCCTGTCTCAATTCAGTCACTTAATTGAGGCATTCTAGCCTTGACAGCTTAGCTAAGCCTAGGATATCCCTCCTTGGGAGTGGGTGCTCCTCAGACAGCCATCTATGTCCAGGCTGTTCTCTTAACCAATAATGAATGTCTCTTGTTATGGAAATGTGAGTATGCAATGTTCCCCACTTTATGTTCTGAATGTTCAATGGTACTACTGTGGGATGTTCTGGGTACATCCCTAAATATACGTCCCTTAATACGTCTCATTGGAGGAAAAAACCCACTAAAAGAGAAGATGGAAGCATGCTTTCCATGGGCACTTCATGCCTGGCTATGAAGTGAAAAACTTCCTTCTCTACTAAACTCCTACTGCTATGCTATTCTTCCTAAGCACATGGGATCTAACGACCATGGACTGAACCCTTTAGAACCATGCACTAAAATTGTCTTCCTCTTTTAAATTGTTTCTGTTATATACTTTGGTTATAAAGAAAAACACATTGGGCAACACATTCCCAGGCAAGTGCTCCTACGGAAGCCACACAAGCAGTGTGCTAGCAAGCAGCATTCTTTCTTGGTGTCTGCTTCAAGTTAGTGCTTTGAGGTACTGTCCTTTCTTTGGTTAATGACAAACTGTGACCTACAAATTAAATCAAATAAACCCTTTCCTGTCCAGTGTTGCTTTTGGTCATTTTGTATAGCTACAGAAGGAAAGTAGAACAGAAATTGGTACCGAGAGTAGGGTGTCACTGTGACGGAGCTGATTGACCATGTGACTTTATACTCTTTTGTTGAAGGATTGTGAAGGAATTTGGAGTTATAATAGCTGTTGAGAGCTTAGAGCTTAGTACCTTGTAGAAACTTGAGATTGTTGTCTGTGGCAACTTGGCACTTGAAGTTTCAGAGGAGAGCAAAGATAACTGTTAAGTCTTAGGATGGCAGGCATTTATGCAATATTTTAGACTAAGAATCTATATGTGTTAATCAGCTGATGCTGAAGAATCAGTTATGAACAAAAGATCAGCACCATTGAAACATCCAGTCAGTAAAAACCACACATGTTTATTATACAACAACTGAAAGTGAAGAAGAAGACAATAAAGAGGCCATGTAACAGCACGGTGGCGTGGAGCAGCTCTCCCTTCGCTGGGAAACAGAGTGCCAGTGGGGCTGGAGCAGAAGCATAAGTTGTGGTTAACACAAGAAAAGTGCTACTGGATGCAATCTTCTGAGCTTCATTGTGACAATAGGAAAGAATGTATTTGCTCAGTCAGTACACAGAGCTGGTCCAAGGTGGGCAGGCTGCATTTAGAGCATGCAGCAGAATTTATCAAATGGTATGTCAGAGGCACCCATGTGTGTGGTACTGGTTTTGAAGGTACGAAGAGGTCGTGGACATCAGCACAGTCTTGGCACAGTGGAGAAGGGTTAGAGTCCCTATAGAGAAGGTATGCAAGAAAACTACAACAGAAATGAAACTAGAATACACATGTTCTTATCTGGGTTTTAGCAACTATTCATGACAGAATAAAAATGCTACCTCCTAGTCAGCCTATTGGTGGCCCCATGGGATTGTGTGCTCCTACCACATTTCCTTGTAATTCAAAGATGCTAATGCTACCTGTGGACCCTGAAGAGGAACTGTACCATGTCCTTGCTGACTTCTTTGCTTACTAGACTCTAGACCTTTGGATATACAGTGGAGCATCTCCCCCACCATATGGAATTCACTGTGCTCCTCTATCTTGCCTGCCATACTGCTCACAAATCCTGTCTTATACACCAAGCAGCAAATTAGAACTGTGTGATTTTCCACCTTGGTTACTTGGGCTGAGAGCTTAAAGAACTCACTTATTCTTAAGAAGCCAGCAGCAACACACACACAAATGTTTATTTTGCAACAACTGAGATGTGAAGAAGAAGAGAACATAGCAAAGAAGCCACTAAATGGCAACAGTGACTTGGGGCAGCTCTCCCTTCTGGGCACTGCAGGATATATCCACCTATAGGATATATAGAATATAGGAATAGGCAAAAAGAAGGAACCCATAAGGCTTACCTATCTTCTCTTTACAAGCCCGTGCAGATTTCTACACACTACCCTCAACATGGAGTATGCTAGGACCAGTTGTCCATCTTATATCAACACATCCTGATTCAATTCACCTTCTAGCCTGCTTTACAGAGTATAACTCCATGTGAGTGCCACAGGTCAGGAGAGATTATGATGAGCACTCACTAATTAGAATTACTAAATGATATTTATTGTCCACAGTGGGCAGTAAAAAATTTTTCAAGACTCCTTTGTCACCAAGAAAATGTTGATGCTCTGGTGCATTCAGGATACTTGATCAGGCTGCTAATACCCATCTGCAAGGAGCTCCTTGACACAAAAGGTTAGAGGTCAAAAGTTTAAAGGCTCCTGACAAAAAATGAGAGGGGCCCTATTGTCCCTACCCTCTTTCTGTCAATAACATCAAAGGCCTGCTCTTCATGCTAGCATTGTGAGCCTTTGGATTCCACGGAAATTCCAGCATGTTTATTGCATACTAGGAGCATTAAAAAGGCCCCACTTTCTTGTCTTTTAAACTCTGAACTCTCGTTGTCTAGCAGGAACACAAAAAGCTTTTAAGCAATGAGTTTATTTTGGGAGCTTCTCTCACCATGACTGTAAAATTATAAAGTACAGCTGAGGCTGCTTTTCAAGGACTAACAAGGAAATGAGAGAAAAGAAAGAATCCCCCACTGCTTAGGGGAAAGGAATCTCTCTCACGTGATTGGCTCATGAGAAGGCAAGCAGGAAAACCCTTCCTAATTTCCTTTCCCCTGCAATCCTGAATCAGCCTCTAGTCACATATTCTGCAGACATCCTCAAAGATGTTGGCCATGTGGGTTTGTAGCAGATGTTATCATCTAAGGAATTCTAAAATTCTTTCTACATAAGAGCAACTTCTCCAGACCCATGTCTGGCTCATAGCTCTTCCAACTGCATCTGAATATATAGCTACCAAGGCCATAACATTCTGCATGTCTGATTCAGCTATTTTGATATTCACTCCCTCAAGTTCTATACACACCCCCCTTGGCTAGATTTCATCACTATCTCATGTGGAGTCCCATCTTGATCCTCAGCTTAATTCCATATGGAATGCTGAATACATTCCACGTTATTTTCAATCTTTCATCACTTAGTGCACCAGCTCCATGGCAAAGACCATGGCATCTCGCCTGGGCTCCCAAACCAGAATTGTCCACTGGGGATAGCTGGTCTTCATTTTCACTTCCTCTCCCTGTTTTCTAGAGGCAACACAAGTTGAAATAGTAATAGAGACCAAAAGAAATTCAAAGGACCATTGTTCTGCTTTTAGGGCTGGGGGAGTGAAAACTCTGGGGGTGCCAACAAACCTTACTGGGGACACTTCTGGACGTGCTCTCAGAGGTCATAAGATTTCCTACTGTGACTGGGTGAGTAACCTTGCCAGCTAGCTCCTCTCAAAGCCCTCTATCAAGACCCAGCAACCACCTACCTCATCTACCTTATCTAAATAAGCCACTGGTCCACTAAATCTCCAGGTATTCTCCATCTGAATCCTCTCCTCACTCTCCCCAAAGTAACTCCTGATTTCTAGACAAACTTCTTAGACTCCATCTTTTTAAATTAGTCCATAGGCATCTAAATTCAAAAGTATCCCTTTGCCTCCATGGCTCCTAAGAACCCAGGCTTCTCTGGAGTCTGTACCTCAGTCTGTTTCGCTGGAGTACACAACTACAATTTCAGGGCCTATAGCTTAGAAAGGAATGTGTTCTTCTGTCCTGCTGAATAGAAACATAACCTCATAAAAAGGGCCCTTTCTCTTACTTCCTCTGTGAGCTGCAACTAGTCAAGGAGTGAGGTCTACACACATTCCTAAAGAGCAAGAATATGTCCCACAACTCTTAGCTGTTTGTGTTATTAAAGGCTAAAGGTAAAATTCTTTATTCACTTAAAAACACAGCATAGATTTCATGGTGATGTGACAGTCATCTCTTCTTGCTAGCTTGAGACATGCTATCATTATATTGCCCTAGCTGGCTTGGAATTCTCTTTGTAGGCCAGACTGTCTTCACACAGATTCACCTGCTTCTACCCTCTGAGTGCTGGGATTGCACATACCACCATATACAGTGCCAGTCATCTTGGTACCAAATTCATCACTTTTTTTTTTACAGTATAAATCCCCAGAGATATTATCTTTTCTACTCCATTTCCCTTTCTCTGAATTCCAGTTTCAACACCCAAGAACACATGACCCTCAATTGGGGTGCCCTTGCCAGAACAATTCATCTGTTCTCTATCGCATCCATGGAGCTGGAAATGTTCTATTCCTTAAACCATAGTTCCTAATAAGCAAATTATAATAACTAGAGTCATGAAAAATATTTGCTCCATCTGAAAAGTCAAGCCAAAATGACTCTATGCTGTTTTCTTCCCATAAGAGTTTAAGGCACCAAGTGATACTTGGGAAAGGAGGCCATCAATCCCAAATTACAGACTTTTAAGAACTTACTGCTATTTCTAAGTCCTTCTTTACTCAGTGTCTAGTGCACAAAATGGGAACCAGACATCCACAGCTTCGCAGTTAGTCTGGTGGCCAAGGCAATGCTGCTCTCTGTTCCTCGGTCCTCCCTCATTCTAAGGCACAAAAGGATTATCCACTTCTTCATCCCTAAGTAAGTTGTGAGACCAGGATATAACTCTGATCCTGATACAGCTGCACAATGTCCTCAGCTCAACCACACATACACAAAATTGTATATCCAGGTACACACTCAGGTAGTAAATGGCCATCCCTTGCAGAACATCCACATGCACTAAAGCAGTTTCAGGCACTATCTTGTTTACACAACTCAGGGAAGTAAGTGTTCATATCCATACTTTACAAATGAGACAGTGGAAATCCAAAAAGACAAGAAGTATTCTTCAGTCAGGTAGGAAATGACAGGACTTGAGCTGGAGTCCAAGGAGGCATGATTGCTGAGTCTGATTCCCTGGCTGAGGTCCTGGGCCTGTAAACTGACTGAAGTTATCAGAGCAAACACTCTTACGCTGGCAACTCTTACAGACTAGATTCAACCATCTGACCACAGATTACAGATAGATGGGTGTGGTGAGAAGGGTAGAGTTATTCAGTGTGGCCATACTGTAGACGGTAATAGATAACAGTGCCCAGTGGGCCCTAAGTCTCTCAGGCATTAGCATGAGCTGGCATAGGTACACAATATTGGCAAGGTGTGTGTGGTCCCTTATCTCTGTGCCAAAGAAAAAAAGGACACAAAATGAAGGCAAAAATATTAGTCTTCCATCCTGCTTTTAGTTTTCCATAAAGAATCAATGTAAAACCAACTTTTTAGGTGATGTTTAGAGACCCTTCTCTTCCTCAGAAAGGGTTAAAACTGTCTCTACCTTGAGATTCTTGATCTTTGAAGAAGGAACCCAGGTTTCTTAAGCATTTGTCAACCCTGAATACAACTGTACTCCTCTCCCAAACACTCCCAATTTGCCACCTGGTCTGCCTCAGCACTGCCTCAAAGCTCTGGTATGGAGGTATACCACTGCAGTTCACACACCTCCCTCACTCAAAGGCCCAGACAAGCAGGGGTTGGCTCCGTTACCCCACAAGTGCTATACTTTAATCATACATTCTCATGTCCTATCATGCCAGTATCTCAGGCAACTCAACAGGAATCTAACTTGTTCTAAAGCCACGAGCTTGGCCACCAGGACACAATGCAGACCCCAGGACAACAGTCAGGATGCAAGTAGGACCTTGGCCTTTGCTAACAATATTGCCCTGCCATTCACTTGCCATCCTGAGGACTAGAAGGCTTGTTTCAACCAGAAAGTCTCTCTACACATAAATAAACAATAATTACTAACTGCAGGAAGTGAGCAGCTCTCTCCTCCCCTTGTGGCCACTGCAGAGTAATTCCCAGGCCAGCCATCTGGGCTAGCACAAAAGCCCTAGCACAAGCGGAGGCAATATCTGCTTGCTCTGCTCCCTTATTATTTAAACAGTTTCTTAACGACTCTTCCTGGAGGTGAGGGAGGCCAAACTATTTGCCTTCCCTTCACAAAGCTGATATGTATGGCTTATTTGAATCTCTCCAAGGTTTACTTTAGTCCCTAGTTAAATACCTTCCACCACAAAGTCAAACAAACAGTTCACTTCATTAGAAAAGCAAACAGTTTGGAAGAGAATACCCTGTGCTCTTGAAGGGAACCAAGCTGAGAGGGGAACTTCTGCCTAGGACGCCGGTGCAAGAGCTCAGCAGCAGTCGAGCATGGAGCTCACTTGAAAAGCCTTTTCACAAATATTTCACACATTCAGTGGTAATTAACAGATAACCCTGAAGAGATTATCTGCCCTAAGGGCCAAGGGCCCTCAAGGATTATCAACACCAACAGAGAATAGAAGACAGGCAGACACACACACACACACACACACACACACACACACACACACACACCCCTCTACCTTTCTTCTGTAACTACAAATTGATAAAACTCAACTAGGAACACAAGAAAGTGAGACGTAAGCCTCTTGTTGGACCCTGCTTAAAATAATAAAACAGAAGTCCCCTGAAAATAATACAAAGTTTTCCAACAGATAAGAGCACAGAGCCTGCAGTGACATCAGAGGAGCTAAACAAGATGGGAAGGCACCTATGCTAGATACACTGAAACACCCGAGGGAAGCTGGTGAGCAGAACTGAGTCTTCATTTTTCCCCCCTCGAGAGTCCCTAGAACAGAAGTCAACAGACCGCTGAGGCCTGATGTGCTAGAAAGCAGGCAAGACCTACTGAGTCCAGTAGGATGCTCAGTGCCCTGCCCTGGTCCTGGAAGCCCTTTACAGA
Source organism: Tokudaia tokunoshimensis (assembly GCA_036184795.1). Taxonomy (NCBI): domain Eukaryota; kingdom Metazoa; phylum Chordata; class Mammalia; order Rodentia; family Muridae; genus Tokudaia; species Tokudaia tokunoshimensis. The sequence continues at coordinate 48,290,539 of BTHU01000022.1, forward strand.
GTGAGCCAGAGCCCCCAGGCTTGTGAACAACCTCTTCCATCCCTTAGCATCTGGGGAATGACTAAAGACACAGGAACGCTAAACAAGAGATGCCCAATCACACCTACTGATGTAAGACTCAGGGAACTGTTTGCATCTTTAAAAATCAGATGAGCTACATTCTGTTGCCTTGGAGAACACAAGCATGGGGCCTTTAATCCCAGAACCTGAGAAACTGAAACAGGCAGAGCTCTGTGCTACATACAGCTATATACACTGAGTTCCAAAGTAGCCAAAAGAACATAATGAGATCTTGTCTTAAAAAAAAAATAAGCAAAAGAACAAAAGTTAGGACACTGAGATAGCTCAGGAGATGAGAATAACTACCATCAAACTCAAGAACTAAAATTTGAGTCCCGGTATGGTGGAAGAGGACTTCCATGCCATCTAGTCATATGCTGATCTCCACTTAAAAGTCTTGGTCTCTCAATCTCTGCCTTCTACCCACTACCTGCCAACTACCACATAAAGAAACACACAAGGCAACTCAGCAAGGTAATTCTTTTGCAAAAGTGGTGCTTTAGAACCCAAACAGGTTGGCAAGCACACAGGGCCAGGATGACTTCTGTCTTTATTTCTCACTCTGGTTGTTGTGTGTGATGTCTTATCCTATCAGTGAGATCCCACACTCTGACACCATCTACTAATTAGTGCAAAGAAGAAAGGCAAAGTTTAGGGAATATGAGCTTTTTCAGGCTAACTTCAGTTGATGGGAGGAGAAAATCTCTCTTATGCGCACAAAGAGGAAATTAAAAGAAGTGATATTTCTTTAAGAGAGTGCAAATGCATTTACTTCCACTACCACACACATCACAGTAGTAGGCAGTGACATCAAATAAGATTATGGCAGCAGTGCAGCTGGTTCCACTTCGGGTCTCACCCATGCTGATGTTCTGGACACAAGTAATTCTAGTACACATGGCTCTTAGAATTTTGTAAACCTTAAATGCCAAGAACAATAAATTATACAAGACTCTATTAAAACTATAAATCATTCATGAAATTTAATATTGTCATGAAGAGTAATTAAAAGCTAATGCAATAAATCTATAAAAGGAAAAAATAGACAATAGTGGGGACTCTTAGAAGAGGATGCTTCAGCATGGGATCTTAAAGGGCAATCTTCATGCCCAAAATGGTGATGTCCTTTTTCCTTTCCAGATGAACATAAAGTGGTCCCAAATAAGTTCAGGGCTGAGGTTAAAATATACAAAAGGTTGCCGCATCTCTGCTTCATCTCGTTAAGGGAACCAGAGACAGGCTGTAGAGAAGCGAAGCTCTAGGAGGTTTCTCGTGAGAGCAAAGGAACAGGTTGGACCGAAAGGATCAATGAGTAGCTTCTCACACAGGATGGCCATGGCCATAGAGAAGCAAGGGGGAGGCAAGGGGAGTCTAGAATCCAAGGGGCAGCATGAGGCTTCTCAGAAGTTTCACGGAAGAGCCATGGGATGTTCACAATCTTGGTGACTACTTAGCTGACTGACTTTTGAATCACTAGTCATGCTATATCAGTTATTTTCTCAATAAAAATGCCTAAAAGAAGCAACTTATAGAAGGAAGGTTTGGGTTGTTTCGGCTCACGGTGTGAAGCCATAGCTTACTGAGTTGTGGAAAGCAGGGTGGCAAGAGTTTGAGGCAGCTGGCTGTACTGCATCTGCAGTGAGAAAGCAGAGAGGGAGGAGTGTTCTACTCAGCTTGACTTACCCTTTGCATTCAATTCAGAAGCCCAGTTCATGGTGCAGTGCCACCCACATTGAAGGTGAGAGCCATGGGATGTTCACAATCTTAGTGACTGCTTAGCTGACTGACTTTTGAATCACTAGTCGTCATGCTGTATCAGTTATTTTCTCAATAAAAATGCCTAAAAGAAGCAACTTATAGAAGGAAGGTTTGGGTTGTTTCGGCTCACGGTGTGAAGCCATAGCTTACTGAGTTGTGAAAAGCAGGGTGGCAAGAGTTTGAGGCAGCTGGCTGTACTGCATCTGCAGTGAGAAAGCAGAGAGGGAGGAGTGTTCTACTCAGCTTGACTTACCCTTTGCATTCAATTCAGAAGCCCAGTTCATGGCGCAGTGCCACCCACATTGAAGGTGGGAATTCCTTCTCGCTTTAGCTAACCGAACCTAGAAGCTCCCTCACAGACATGCTTGCAAGCTTGTCTCCTCTGATTCTAGATCTGTAAAGTTCACAATAAGTATTAGCCACCACATACAGTAAATAATCATTCCTGGCTGTACGCCAACTTTGGATCTTCAGATTTTTGATAAAACAACTGGAAATAGGGCTTGTTTTCTAGGCTGCTTGAGTGCAAATACCTCAGAACTCAAGTTGCCAAAAAGTATGTAAATAAATATAATTCCACAAACAGACTCACCAGCACTCCCAGGTTCCCAAAGCTGTTCAGTCTTGGGAAGCCAAAGGGACAGGCATGTTCCCAGATGCTCTAAGAACATGTTGACCCTGAGTACAGGTCACCAAGAGGCACAACAGCTCAAACTGAGATTTCATGACAAGAAATATAATAAATAAGGTGAAAAGGAACAGGTAAGAAAAAGGGTCAGAGACTCACTCCCCTCATAGGAAGGCTGATTCAGAGATGAGAAGGACCACAGAGGAGATCCATCAGTCTCCACAGGATACAGTCAGGGAGCCGATTCTTAGGCCCACCAAGGACTTTCAAAACTTTCACATCTCAACTAGCTAAAACGCAAAGTGTGAACTAGGGTATAATTCCATGATAGAGTACTTGCCTAGCAACCTCTAAGCCATAGGTTAAACCCCCAGCAATGTAAAAATTAAAATGAGAATTGATGAGCTCCACCCCAGTGCTTCTCAATCAGCAGGCCAGGTTAATCCAGGGAAACCATAAGTTCCCTAAAAACCTTATGCCTTTGCTGTGGAGACCACATTTGGAGACCTGCCTTTTCAGAGCATCCTAGAAGAAAGTGAAGGCAGGCTACAGATGGGTTTGCAGACTGTACCAGTCACCAAGGAGGGACAGTCAGGAGACACAGATGATAGGTGTGACTTTATAAAGCACTGCTTTGGTGGTAATATGGTTGGAACAGTTACAGAGGGATGAGAGACGTTCAGATAAACAGAGACAAGAAAGAAAAAGGCTCAGAATTCAGATAGGTGTGGGAATGGAGGTCAATGGAGTAGAACAGCATCCCTGGGTAAAGAAAAAGGACAGAGAATAAAGATGGCAAAAGAAAAGAAGGCTGTGTGTGGCTCAGGCCAGTGTCAGTGGTATACTGGGAGCCAGAGCCATGGGACAAGGGACAGAAAAGAGTGAGTTCAGTGTGAAATCTATGGAAATTCAAGGGATCTCCCTTCCACATGCCAAGCAAAGATCCAAGAGAGGCATATCCAGGCCAGGAACTCAACAGCCAAATCGGTCCTCCTTATCAAGGGAGAGGACAAGAAACTTGTGCTGATAGGAGAGCCGTAAGGGACCAAAATGCTCTCTCATTTGGGGACTCAGACTGAGAGTCGAGGTGTAGACAAAAGAGATGCTAGGCCAGGGGATGTTCCAGTAGGCCTAGTTCGGCTCTGGCTGTCAGTGGAACTGTACCTAACACAAGGAAGCAAGGGTGATGGTGCTGCTGGGAGCGGAGGTTTGAAGACTTAGTGACAGGTCTGAGTGGGGCCAGTACCCTGAGCTCTAAACTCCAGAGAGGATGGAGATTAGCTGGGACTCATTCACCTCTGCAAGAAACAACAGTGAAGGGGGAAATGACATAAAGGGCTGGAACTGCTCTGAAGGGTTTGTTAAAGTGCTGCTGAGTAGCAGCAGGAGAAACTTAAACCCAGTGAAGCTCCTAATAGGGATGAGTTCAGAGACTTCCTTCACAATGGGAACTGGAGTCATTAACAAGGGGGCTCAAGTGGGTAGGCTATTTCTTCTCCCTCTTGGCCTGAGGGAAGCATCAGAATTCTAACACCCTGACTGTCTATAGCAAGCAGAAGAGATACAAGTGTCTGCCTTCAGTACCATGATACTTGGTAGAGACTGTATATTTCTCTGCCTAACAAGAAAGAAAGGGGTCTAAAGGTTGTGTGCAAGAGGCTGGGGGAATCCATGTTGGTCTCTTTCAACCCCTTTTTATCCTTATCTTCTGTTTCTTTATTTATACTCCAGATTCGAACATTATGTAAGAATTCCATGGAGGCAGACAAAGGAGCAAGAGGAGTGACAGACAGAAAGAGTTAACAAGTAAAGGCTCTTTTTTTTTTCCCAGTAACCAAACATCTGGACATTTATTACCAAAGCTGGGGTTTGTTTCCTCTCCCTTCCTAAGTTTTGTGTTTTCCCTTGTGACTTAACAGGAAAATGGTCAGAAATCTGTAGTATTCCTGCAAGCTCATCAGTACAAACTTTGGAGCATAAAGCAAGAGGTGGAATTCACTCAATGTGAATTAGGTGTATCTAAAAATTACACATTTTCCTCCTAGATTTTACATAATTTAAAATGTATGTACAGAATGACCTTAAAGTATTGATTCAAATAGAATTCACAGACTTGAAGACATACACTCTACAATCTTCTAGAAAGGGCAGGCCTCAGACCCTAACAGTCCACTAACATGATTCAATGCATATACTTCAGACCCCTGGGACAAAGAGTATTTGTCTTTTCTCTAAGCCTGGTATTCCTCTGAGGTAAGGCCAGGAACCTAGCTGTGGCTGTGACCGAGAGGGATCTTCCAACGATAAGGCACACAGGTAACAGCTCTGAAAGAGTAAAGTGAGCGGAAGCCGCAGCAAATCCACTGGATTTACTGCTTTTGCTCAGCAGCTGGAGAAAATGTCTGATCAAAATACTTGTATTATTGTGTTTAAGTGAAATGACATATGACAGCTCATTATCCCAAACTCAGAATTCCCACAACATCTATAACGGCCACCCTATTATAGACAGTTACTCTCCCTGGAAGATAGAGAGGCTGGAGTGGGAGATGCAGGACCTGAAAGCCAGCAGGCATTGGACCCCAGGCAGGGTGGGCTCATGTGAACAAGAGGAGTGCGGACAGGAGAACAGGTGCCGTTCAGAGGCCACCACAGTCCTCTCCCTTGCCCAGGAGCACTGCACCCTACCAAAGCCCTTCATGTCCCAAGTTAATGGCTGAGCCTCAGCTCTTAGACATTATTTGGCAAGTTTTATGTACTGATCTAAATTCCATAACTCATCTGAACATGAAATTAACATTTTTAAAGATTATCACAGCATTCTCCCCATGCTGACAGGAGTGCCCTTATGCCTCGTATGGCAACCTTTCATTGAAGGGTCTCAGTGCTGCTACTGCCATGCCCATTCAAGGACACCTCTGGAAGCTGAGGTGATGTCCTGTGCCAGACCTGTAAGGAAATGAAAATCACCCACTGAACCCTTCAGATCCCACAACCAAGGAAGGAGCCATGAGATACAACTTCCTCTTTATAATCCCAGAAGATACTTGTGCTCAGAGAGGGTGAGCAACAACCCCACAGTCTCACAGCTGATCACAGGAAGAAGAATGATCTAAACCTGGAACCTCAGGGCCCTAAAGCACCCATATTTTCCACTGTACCCTCCCGTTACCAGAGAGAGGGGACACAAGCATGCTGCAGAACCATCAGAAAAGCAGGAAAAAATATGTGCATAAGAAATTAGGAAGGAAAACTAACTTTAACCATATTCAACCAGTTTCTAAATCAAACTGCTACAGACCGGAGGAGGCCTAGAGTCCATGACATTCTTCTGCGTACCATGGAACCCACAACAAAGCATTCTAAGGGAGACGGTCCCCAGGATAGCCTAGTAAAGTCATTCTACTTTTCTCAACATCCAAATTTTTAGATATAAAATCTGACATAAAGCTTCAGTTCATATCAGAAGTCAAAACCAAATACCATGCTGCCATGTGTTCAAAAATGTTCTGTAAACTGGACAGCACTGTATCAGCTAAGTTAAGTGTCTGCCCTACATCTCAAAGCTGTTATGAAGGAAGGTGTCTGCCCTACATTACAAAGCAGTTATGAAGCTCATCATGATAGTGTCTATTCGTACCATTGGTTGAACCCAGGATCTTGGGCAAAACACATAAGCTCTCCTCTGCTGAGCCACAGTACCAATCCCTCCTTTAATTTTAAAGGTACATTTTGCTTAATTTCAAAATGCCCTACATTCCCTAATGAGTGGACTTGCTAAGCTTTTCCCACAGAAATTCCAAACTGACAGTGCTCATACCATGGGAGCAGCAGTGAACTCTCATTATCTCATCTGGGTGAAAGCAGGATGGATGACAAGTAACACAAGCAATACACTTTCTATCCATCTTCTCATCTCTTTTAAGGATGGGACAACACACTGGACATAAAGAAGTGGCAACACCAGGATGACTTGGGGATTCAAAGACATTCATTAAAGCAACGAGCTGCAGACATTCTTCCAGAACACATCTGCCTCTGATGGGATGCTCTTTACCACTGAGAAAAGAACAGTAATATCAGTCTGCATGGGGATACAAAGTTATGCTCAGAGCTTTCAGGCTCTTTGTGCTGTTTCAATGTCCTCCAAAACTCATTCTGGAAACCAGCAGCCAACATAACTGTGTTTAACAGGTAGGACCTTTAAGAACTTCTTGGGCATTCCCTTCATGCAAGGGCTAACAGCAATGTCTTCACAATAGGCTTTTCAGGACAGAGTGCGTTTATTATGAGTTCAGTCCCATCTTGTGCTCCTCCCTCACATCTGCTTGCTCACCCTGCAACATTTGATGCAGAAGGGCCTTGCTACATTTACTTCTTTGACCATAGGCCACTTGGGTTGCAGAAACATGATACAAATAAGCTTCCATTGTGTAAAATTTAGCAAGTCTGAGGATCTCTATAGAAATAGTAGTTTAACTAAGGTAGCCTAAGTTCAAATTATCCACATAGTAATTTCTACAAAATACCAGTTCCAGAAAACAAAACAAACAAACAGTTGTTCTATTAACAATCTTGGCATGTTTAATTAGCTGAAAGCATATTAGGAAATGCAAAGATAAGCCAGAAGTTCACATTGCCCCCTTATGCTAACTGAGGGATCATGTCCTCTGAATCCATTTAGCTCTGTTCTCTGTGTCACAATTTAATGACTCAATCTTTATCAGAAGAAGTAGATCTGGACACTGAGCTATACAGGATAAATAAGCCGAGAACAGAGCTACGCTACTACCACAAGCCAAGGAACACCTGCAACTACTAGAAGGTGAAAGAGGCAAAAGAGCCTGTCTAAGGAATTTCAGAAGGATGATGACCATGATAGCACCTTGACCAATGGACTCATTAAATCCTGTAGTAAATGGAAATGATTGTCTATTTTTTAAGTGATCCTATTATTAGCAGATTGTTCTCAAAGATCTAGCAGCATTTACTTCTGGGCTTTCTCACAGCCTGTTTTCTGAAGGCAATTCTACATCGGAACTAATGGAGAAGAGGACACATAACCCTCTCTTTGGAAGAATTAATAATGAATAGTTTACAGGAAAGAGTATAACAATTCTAGAAAACCTGAGGAAAATAATTTGTAGTGGGCATTCTTTTGGTTGTTGTATAGAAGCTTATTTTTGAGGTGTGGATGTAAAACACCTATGCCCTTTTCCCACAACACTTTCTCCATACTTTGCAGAATTACTTCTGTGCTACTATACTTAGGCTCTATAAAGGATGGGTCAAAATATCATACCCCTGCCTCACTCTGCTGGACAGCCAGAGCACCTATCCCTAAGAGGCAAGGCCTACCAACAGTCTGCACCATCCATGAGCAAGGAAGTAGCAAACAGTAGAGCAGCTGTGCTTCTCTCATGGCCTGGCTATCTCTCCTGTTTGAGCTTTTGCAGATACTGACCCTCGAGAGTTTTAGAGAGTTTCAAGTCCCTGGTATCAGGCTAGCAAGTTCTATTGACAGAGGTCTATAATGTAATTTTAGAAGTGACAACTTATTGCCTCTGCCATCCTATCTGCTAGAAGTAAGTTACTTTAAGTATAGGCTTAAGAAAAGAATTAAGTCCTACCTTTTGAGGCTACAGTATTAAAAATTTGTAGGCATGTTCTTAAGCCCTCCTGTAATGCCATAAATAACTGAACTTCTTTTCTAATCTCCAATTTATCCAGTGAAATGATTCAAAGATCAAATGTATCCTATTAAGATGGAAGCAGAGCTAGGAGCCACAAGATGGTGCTTTGATCCAAGTTCTGATAGCAGCTCAATATGGTAACTGGGGAACCAAGATAATTGGTTCTGCAAGATAATTGAGGGGTATCTCTGCAAGTCTGCTTTACAGCAATTACTCTCTGGCCAAGCCCTGTACTCTACATATGATCTCACAGGGTCCTTTTTACATCTTTCTGACACAGACATTTGAATCTTCATTTCTTAAATTGTGGACTGGGGCACAAGGCTAAAGTATCTTACCCCAAATCACCCAGGGACTAGCATGGGGCTCTAGATCTACCTGTCAAGCTTCAAACACAGAAGAGCATGTGAAGAGACAGAAAAATGAAGAAGTACAAGTAAAGCACTATCATTGATAAAGAATGGCAGTAGTTATAAGTAACAGTATAGATAGTATAAAGAGAGAGCTACAGAACGTACAAGCACACACTGTACAGGTAATAGTCTAATTCTCAACTCAGTGTCAGTCAACATCTCATTGACGTAACAAACACATACAATAAATTGATTACTTTGTTTTGTTATTCTACACAGGCTCTGTATAATAGCCCTGGCTGTTATAGACATGCTTTGTAGACTTGGCTGGCCCCAGAGATCCACCTGCCTCTGCCTCCTGAGCTCTGGAATTAAAGGTGTGTGCCACCATGCCCAGCTGATGAGCTGATTTTATTCGGTTCATTATGACTCTTGGTTTGGGGGGTTTCAGTCCCTCATTGGTTGGCACATGGTTGTAGCCCAGGGTTGTGCAGTGTGGCAGAACTCAGCATAGAAAGCTGATCACCTGATACCAGCAAGAAAGCAAAAACAATAAGGATACATGACCCAAGGACCTTCTTCAAGCATATGCTCCCAGTGATCTGGCTTCCTGCCACTCAGCCCCATTAAAGAGGTATCACCACCCGCATTGGCCCTGCAGGATGCTGACTAAGCCTTTGGCAGGTGGACTTTTGGGGGATACCTACAAACTATGACAGATTTTCTTTTCTACTTTCTACTATAATATCTTCGGAGTACTATGCACTTGGGTGTGGGGATGTATCAGGAATAAGAGGATATTTGTGAATGCAGCTTGAAGGGATAAACAACTACATGGTAAGAATGACAACATTCTTTGGTAGCATGTCATGGTAACATGACAAAGAATCAGGACTCAATTGAGGAATTCAACACACTCAGTGAAATCTTAAAATTAACTTCTTTGACAGGTGACAGGACATCCTCATCAAAAGCAGATAGAAGAAAAGGTGACATGTATCATGTAGAAATTACCTGGACAAACTCACTACCTAACATCATTAATACCCATCCTGTTAATCAAGACCTGACAGCTGCTCCCCGTGCTTTGTGCATACGTTATTTCTAGCACCTTCCACTTTTATAGTATATAGCAGACAGTGCAGGGGGGAAGGGGAGGGGGACTTCCTAACTAATCTCTGATTTCCATTAACCCAGAAAGGAATCTAGCTTTGAGCAGGCATTTCCAAATATTTACTGAATTAATAGATCACCCCTGATAACCATAGTCAATTGGGTATAAGATTATGAATCTATCATTTAATAAGCATACATCTCAAAATAGCAAAATTCTTGGGTTTCAGATGTTTAAGATGGATGGATCCAGGGAAACACTCAAGTTAACAAGACTGGTAGAATAAATATTTGTCCTCTCCACAATTCCCATGTTGATACCCATGGTAGTTTGAATGAAAATGACTCCCATAGGCTCATATATTTGAGTATTTGGCCCTCAGATGGTAGAACTATTTGGAAAGAACTAGGAAGTGTGCCCTGTTAAAAAAGGTGTCATTAGGGACAGGCTTTGAGGTTTCAAAAGTCCATGCCATGCCTAGTTAACTACACACACACACACACACACACAGACACATACACAGACACAGATACACACACACACACACACACACACACACCCCTCTGCCTCATGCTATGGATAAGATATAAACTCTCAGCTACCACTCAAGGGCTATATCTGACTTTCTGCTACTATGTTCCCTATCATAACACTCATGGATTCAGTCTCCGAAACTGTAAACCCCGAAGAAAATCTTTCCTCTATAACTTGTCTTGGGTATACTGTCTCTCCACAGCAACAGAAAAATATCTACAATCCCTTATCTCAGTGTGATAGTATTTTAAGTGCACTTCTACAAGTGATTGGTTCACAAATGTTGAATCCCCATAAACAGGACTCTTTATAAAAGGAGGTCTCAAAGAAGTTTTTGGCCCTACTACCACCGGAGAACAAAGCAAGGAGTCAACAACAGTCTACAAATTAGTGAATGGACCCTAGCACATTTGTGTTGATCTTGAAATCTGCAGCCTCCAGAATGGGGAAAACTAAATTTCTACTGTTTGTGAGCCAACAAGTCTATGGGACTTTGGTACAAAAATCTAAGTAGACTAAGACAGATGTATTATAAGAAACTAAACAACTCTAATCTGATTTTTTTCCATAATATTGTAAAACTCAATCTTTATTTTATAGATTAGAAAAATAAGGTTTCAATAGAATCAACAGCTTGCTTGGACCAGGTCTAAAGCTCTGCTTTGTAATGTATAATGCAATAGGAGTCGATCAGAAAGAGCGAGGATCAAGGAGGCATAAGGCTAGGACTTAGTCATCTTAGCACAAAATGTCAGTATACTCTGAATGTCTGCTTGGTTTTGGTTTTTTTGTTGTTGTTTGGGATTTTTTTGTTTTGTTTTTCTTTTTCTGCTTCCCATTTTGTGTCTCAGTAAAAAAAAGAAAAAGTATCACATTTTTTTTTAATCGTCAGAACTATTTTTCCCCTGAAGGAACCGTACTTCTGGGAAGCACAAATTTACTTCATTACGGAGTGTGAGGAAAGTGAAATGTACAGAGGTGTATAAGGACAAGAGGATGGAGAGAGCAAGTCAGTGAAGCTTTTCCACAGTATATGTACTTACAACAAAAGGCAAATAGAGATGACAAAATAACCTTTTCAGGAAATATATGGCCAGTGAAAGATAAGCACTCCAGTTTCCTCTTCAACAAGCAGCACAATTAGACAGCCTGAAAGGCCTGAGTCTTTGCAGGCCCCTGGGTGTCTAGCAACAGGCCTGCTAAGGAGAATCCAGCTTTCTGCAGGCATCTGTTGAATTGAAATGAGTTTTCCCCAGCACAGAGGCAACCTCACCTCATCATGTCTCGGTACATTCCGTCAGCAGTCACACAGGCTAATTTTAATGAGTGAGGTATGAAGTCATGGCCAAGTTGCATGAGCTCATGCAAGGAACCCAGACGCACCACAGGGGAAATGAAATTTTCAGTACATACCTCACTGTAGAGAGCTTTCTAGGTCCTGATATTAGTTTTCGGCCAAGCAGGCTGAAAGCTTTAGCAGTCAACTAAGCCAGAGATGGGGGTTGCTAGGCAGAGGGAGGAAACTGTTGTACTGCTTGTCCCAAGTGACTCAAACAGAGCAGTCTCCAAATTACCAAGTGCCTAAGTTTGCTATCTGCACTTCAGGAAATAATAGCTGGGCAGTGGTGATGTGCACCTTTAACCCCAGCACTTGGGAGACCTGGTCTACAAAGTGAGTTCCTGGACACTCAAGGCTACACAGAGAGACCCTGTCTAGAAAAAAAGAGACAATAAAAACAACAATAAAAGCCGAAGGCTGAACACGCTCACAGGTATTCGGCTCTACTAGAGCCAGAGCTCTGCTGCTTCCCACCTCGGCAGCTCCAGCAACACTCCGAGTTGGCTAATAACCTTTAAGTTCCTTTGAGTCCCTCAACCTGACAACTCTATGGTCACAACAGCTACAGTAGTACAATGCTCTAATCACAGCATGGTTTATGTGTGCACGGAAGGACCCCTGGCATATCTGGTAAGCCTTCTAAGCAGTTAAGTTGGGTTTCCCTTGTGGGTTTTAGTTCAACATTGCTGCTGAAAGGTAGGAAAAATCCATTCTTTGAGAATCACTTGCAGTAATAATCTTCAAATACTAGCTAAGAACCTATAATTTTGTTGACTGAACAGAGACAACATGAGAAAAATGGGGATAAAAGTGATGAATGTTCCATACAGTCCAAGTTACTCACTTTAAAACAATGACCTCAAGCTGAGCTTGATAATCCACTCCTATAACCCCAGTTATACTCTGCAGGAGGAACAAGAGTTCAAGGGCACAATGCTTGACTCCAGAATGAATCTGAGACCAGCCTGTGCTCCATGAGACTCTTATCTCCAAAATAAAACAAGAAAAGAAAAGAAAGACAAAAAGAAAAAGAAAATAAGATTATATGGCTGTATTCAAGTCCGTTCATTCCTACGTTGTGAGAAAGTAGTCGTGATGCTTTGGGTCAGGTTTTGCTTATTTGTGTGTGTGTGTGTGTGTGTGTGTGTGTGTGTGTGTGTGCGTGTGTGTGTGTGCGTGTGTGTGCGTGTGTGTGTGTGTGTGTGTGTGTGCGTGCGCGTGCGCGCGTGTGTGTGTGTGCGCGTGCGTGTGCGTGTGCGTGTGTGCGCGTGCGCGTGTGCGTGTGCGTGTGTGTGTTTCCCATTGTCCAACCCGACCTCAGCCACCATGTTCTTATATTGATCTCTTCTAAGGCATATAGCTTTTTAATTCAATTGTCAAAAGTCTAATAATTATTAGGAATTCAATAATTCTATAATCACAAACAATGAGGAGTTATGCAAAGATATGAAATATAAAATACCCAGGGTAGTTAAAAGGAAGCTAGTAGTTAATGCACCAACTTGAGCATAAGCATAGGAAAGACGTTAGTTAAGAGGGTGGCGAGCACTGGTTACAGCCTAAGAAATGCCCCATGGCTGTGGAGGGGTGAGGAGCCAGGAGCCAGAGCTGCAGCTGGCACCAGCAGAAAGCGAAGGGAGGGAAGGTGGCTCTGTTCCAGGGTTTTTGTGAATGGGAGGTGTGGAGTATTTCTTCCACGTTGGAGAGAAGGATAAAGCCATGCAATCAATGGCCAGGGGTGTGTAAAAAAAAAAAAAAAAAAAAAAAGCTTAAGAAGCTGTCTCTGGAGATACTTTGGATACTTTGCAACCATTCTGCAACCACAGCTTGCCTATGAGTTCAGAGAGGCTGCTCAGAATCAGAAACCTGAAACACACTTTGTTTCTATTTTGTTTCTCACTGTTATTTTAAAAAAAATAAAGCCTCTTGCCAGGGGTGGGACAGACACTTTCACATTCTTCCTCCTCACAAGCATATGCATGCTTTCGGTCAGAATAAGCCTGATTGCTCAGAGAGGGTTTCTGTGCTTTACATTGTGTATCTTCCACTGTGTTTCCACCAATTTACTGCCTCAAAGGGTTAAAAATGAAGTGAAAGGTCATCAGGGGTTTCTGGGGTCAGAGGATGTAAAGGGGTGATGTCCACATGATAGAAGCATCTGGATGACTAATGGAAACGTCAAGTCTTCCAAAGACCTGAATGTTTGGTGAGCCAGAGAAAGTGTCTGCTTAATGGAATGTTGCCAATTCCACAGACATGGTAAAATGACCTTCCTCAATCCTCATGAACCAAAGATCGAATGTCATAATAACCAGCAACTTCAGATTAAATCATGAACGGATGTACTATAAGAGCCAGAAAACTACACCCACTCCCTAGGGAGAACAGCCTCTTTGGCATAGCTTGCTGAGATTATACCGCCCACTGTGAAGTGCCTACTTGGGTCCTTCCCATACTTTGATAGACATGTGACTTGGCCAGTAGAGCATACACTGATATTTAACCCTCATAGAAAGGTTGTTTTGAGACAGAATAAAAAGACAAAGAAAATTATGGGGACATGGGGAAAGAAAGGAAGTCCCTCACATTGGAGTCAGCCAAAATCATGAATCACCGTGCAATTAACAGCATCTGCTGCAAGATTACCAAGACAGAAACAAAACTGAAACAGCAACGAATCTTGATAAGGTTATAAGCATGTATGGCCTTCAGACATGGCCTAACCCCTTTCCCAGATATTTTGTGGGAAACTCACAAATAAGACTAGATTTTTATTTATATTAAGATCCTAAACCTTGGAAAATTTAAGAGACACACAAAAAAAGTCAGGAGTAGTGGCATATGCCTTTAATCCCAGCACTTCAGGGGCTGAGGCAGGTGGCTCGCTAAGTTCAAGGTCAGCGTGGTCTATAGAGTGAATTCCAGGATATCCACGGATACACAAAGAAATCCTGTTTCAAAAAACAAAACAAAACCTCAAAACACCCAAGAAAGAAGCAAACAAAAACCATGAGCTGTACTAAGATAATGATATATACCAGATATCAAAGAAGATATGGTCCAATGGCCCCAAAAGGAGTCACCTTAGAAACTGAGATTTCCACAGTAAACCCGATGGGCATCTGAACTGACAGGTAAAAAGTAATGTACAAACACACCCAGGCAGAAAAAGCCACGGCTTTGTGTCTATAGGAGAGTACCTGCTGCAGAGGGTTCAAAGAACAGTCTATAGGAGTCAGTTATCTCCTTCTACTACACAGATCTTAGGGATCAAACTCAGATCATCAGACTGGAGTCTAGTATCTTTATCTGTTAAGCCCTCTCACCTAGCCCTATTTCCCTGGTTTTCCTGTGAGACATGGTCTCATAGATAGCCCAGGCTTGGTCTCAAATTTTCTACACACTCAAGGATGACCTCAAACTCCTGACTTTCTTGCTTCCATCTCCAGAGTACTGAGATAAATGCATATGCCACAGGCCTGATCCCATTGGGGATCCAACCCAAAGCTTTAGCCATACTAGGCAAACATTTACCCATTGAGCCACATCCCTATTCTGGAAGTGGTCTTCATCACGAAAAACCTGTTTCCTAAAACAGAAGTTAACAGTATAGGACATGAGGTTTCAGAATAATGAAGAATCAATAAATAGGATGAAGAGGTACTCCTGACCACATCAAAACCAGAAGGCTTATCAGGAAAAGGACAAAAAGGGTACCCTTAAAGCGACACTGGATATTGTGTACAGTGGTTCTGTTACAGAGTATTAGCTCTGCCTGTCTGAGTTACTTCATTTTCTGAGAGAAAATCAAGTACCACTTTTCTGTTAATATGAAATGTGAGGAATATGCAGAGCTATCTAATCTAAGTTCTTGTTTTAACAGTAAGAATCAGTCTGAAGCCTGAAGGTAGCCACGGCCATTGCTGCTCAAGAGGGTAACTAACTAGCTTCTGTCTTTATCTGTCCTCCAAATGTGTCCACAGTTTACAGTTCCTCTACATGAATAAACTTCTCAGTTTTATCATATGACTCACTAGAAAAAGAATCTCTTTGCCACAGACGTTCACAAAAACCTAACACAGGATACATAAACAAGAACACAGGCTTAAGCATACAGGATTTATATAATTTGCTTATTTGAATTTCTACAAATGTCGACTGAATTCCTACTGTCTGCTAGTCACTCCAGAGGCAGTATCAACAGCACAAAGGTGATTTCTCCCTTCCACAGAGAAACAAATATCAAATAACCCCACACACAATTACCTAATTAAGGTTCAAAGTGCAAGGAAAGAAAAGCCCAAAGGTGTGATGAGAGCCAGTGTGACCCAGTAGTCATACAAAGTCAGCACAGGACCACGGGAAGTGTGCCACATAGCATACCATGCTGCTGATACTTCCTTTGTAAATGCCCACAGTGCCGCTGACTATCACATTTAAAAACCACTATGAAATTTAAGTTATTTTAAAGGAAAGTGGCCCTACTTATATGAATGACCAAGGATGGAGAGAAGGTTCGGGCTGACATGGAATGAATGAGCAATCAGACCAGCTGAATTTGTTTCTTTTAATAGGCATATTCCTGAAATGTAAGGTCCCTAGAGCTGGAAGGATGACTCAGGGTTCAACACTCATGCAACAGAGTCAGTCAGCACTCAGTATCTACATCAGGCAAATCACTAGTCCTCAGGAATCTGATGCCATCTGGCCTCCACAAGCACCTGTACACACATGGTGCACACAAATGCACAAAGGAACTTGTGCATACATATAAATTATTCTTTGAAAGGTAAGGTCATTTTATTACATGGAGTCCAGTGAATACCCAGTGTAGGCAAGGTAGCAATGCAGTCCAGCAAGGCACAGCTCTGGGAGTCAGAGACTTGGGTTACATCTCAACTTTACCAGGAATTATAGAAATGCTGAAAGGCTATTCATGACCCCCAAGCCTAGATTACTACACTGTTACTATTGGTAGTAGTTGTAATAGGAAAAGGCATTGCTACAGAGCTAGCAGAAATAAACACTAATATCTTACCAAGTATCATCCAAACCAAGCTTTGTGGGAAGGATTCCTAGGAGATGTGGATTGGCAAAGACCTAACATAGGGACCTTTCTATATACCTATCTAGATGTTATATTAGAATCAGCACATGTTCCAGATATGGTTGGTGGAAGCAAATACCCAACCAGATGAGGGAACCACAAGGTAAACTTCATTGTCTGGGTTGTTCAATTGAAAAGTGGGTAACTGATACTCACCATTAGAGACACATCTACTAAAAGAAGAAAGGCCCAAAGAAAGCAGAGTGCCGATAAGTTTGGAGTAGCAGGGCTGCTGTAGGCCAAACCAAGAACTAGGAAGGCTGTTAGTGAGAACCAGCAATTGTAAGGTTACATGAGGTGTATTTCAATATCAGCAAAGCAGGAAACGGGCAGTAAGACTGAAGAACTGGAAGGTGAGGCTACTCCAAAATGTAGACATCAACAGGGCATCACGAAGAGAATGGAGGTTATAACCTCAAAATATCATACAGGTGAAAGGTAGGCAAGGAACCATGCAGAAAGGAGACACATGTGGAACAATCAAGGTTGGAGGCATGAATTACAGCAGAAAGAAACCCGTGCTAAAGCACCAAGTATCTGGGAAGTTGTACACCACTGCTCCTGGGCCAGTTCAGCCAGCTCTGGTTTTTCCTCAGCTTCCACTCTTTGTTCCAGGAAAATGAGCACAGACAGAAGATGATAACGGTTTCAGATTATTGTGATTGCACAGTGCAATCACAAACATTGTGTGCAGGCTGAGAAATTAACAGTATTCAAGAGACCCCTTTAATATGGGTCTTGAGCATCTCCCAGATGCCCGTGCTTTAAAGGTCTGATTCCCAGATTATGGTACTAGAAGGGAGGACTTTAAATGGTGGGAAACTGTGGGACATCATCTCTTCCTTTTCCTCTCTTCCTGGTCAACAGGACCAGTTTGTTCTATCATGTGCTCCTGTCATGAGCCTAAGGGCAATGAAGCGAAGTATCCATGGGCTGGACCTCCGAAATCATTAGTAAATATCAGACTTTCTCCTTTTTAGATGCATTCCTTAGAGCATAGAAACGTTGCCTCACCCAGTGACTCACAAAGATTATATACCAGGATGGAGAATAAAAGTTAAGACCCAGAATATGGAAACACAGTTGTCTTGGTCCAGTCTATGATGCTGTGGAAATACAGCAAAGGGCTTGAGGGCTAACAAAGGATGAAGAATCAATCAGAGATGATCATAGAAGCCTGGAAGAAGACAATGTCCAGGATGCTGAAGATACCCAAACACTAAGGAGGGAAAATTGACCCCTAGATCCCAATATCATGAACTGTTTTCAAAAACCAAGACTTAGTTCTCCAAGTAGATCACATTCACGGTGTATACTCAAAAATATTAGGAGCCAGTAAGCACTGCTGTTATAGGCAAGAATCCAGCCAGGTAACTTTGTTGTTGAGAGACAAAATTAGAGTTCAATTCCTTAACACTTTACTTAGATTTACATGGTGACATGACCACAGAAAATACTTCCAATTTTAATTTTCTAACATTCTTTCAGTTAGCAATAATAATGACGAGCAACAATCACTGACTAACTAAAATGTCTAAAGGCAATAAATATGCGAACCTGTAAAAGGTGCAGTAAAGTCACCCCCATTTCACAAGAAGGCAAGAAAGCACACATTCCACACGGACCATGAAAGAAGAGGTAACCAGTAACAAATTACAGGGATGAAGGAATGATGGGACAGGAGTGTGAGGTCTGCATTCATGGTGAGTAATGCAACTGTGCCATCCTATTAGCCAAGTGTCTGAAAGGTTGGCTGGCTATGAAAGTAAAAAGTCTTGAGAACATGTCTGTCCATACTCTGCAATGAAGGTGGAGACTCCCAAGGTCATGTGTTGCCCAGAAACACCACCTCAGAAATACACCAGTGTATGTGTGCATGTGCATGTGCTTGTGTGTGTGTGTGTGTGTGTGTGTGTGTGTGTGTGTGTGTGTGTGAGAGAGAGAGAGAGAGAGAGAGAGAGTGCATGCACACTGGGGAGAAGCACATGTCATGTGTTGCCCAGAAACACCTCAGAAATACACCAGTGTATGTGTGTGTGTGCGTGTGTGTGTGTGTGTGTGTGTGTGTGTGTATGTCTGAGTGCATATGCACACTAGGGAGAAGCACAATTAAAAGCATTAACAGTGCACTTGCAATAATAGAGGTAGGGACAAAGGAGCAGAGGATACAGCTCTCCATACAGGAACAAATCATGCATTTTTAGCTCTCCAAGTGGAATGCCCCATAAACCATCAGTGTTTTGTTTTGGTTTGGTTTTGGCTTTGAATCCCAACAGGCACGTGGCATATATGAAGGCTGCATAAGATCTGTAGACCTTCCAGCTGCGGGGGGGGGGGGGGGGGCCTGAAGTATGAGATTTGTTGCAGTTCCCTAAGGATGAAACTTCATTCTGCCCTCGGAGAGAAGAAACAAAATTTCTTCTGTACGTGGAGTCATTTAATGGGGATCACAGGTAGATGTGATCTAAAGTGATTTCCCTTCCCACCTGAAAGTGGGAAGGAGCTGGCTCAAAGATTTTATTTTCATAGAACATTATATAATTTTGGGTTGGAGGGAAGTGCTAAATGCCTGTCATCTCTTCCCACGGCTACATTAAAAATAAGTCTGAAATAGAGGTTGCTGTAGGCCATCTTGAGCTTTCTCAAAGGCCAGAAGGAGAAACTACTGCAAACTGAGCATCGAAGGTAGATTTTACATGCAAGCAGACCCAGGAGCATGAACCACAGCAGCATAGGTCAGCAAATACCCACAACTGAAACATTCAATTCTGCATCACCTGCTCTGACAGAAATGACTAGAATCCAAACGCATCATGTTCATAAAGAGTTCCAAATCTGAATGTGAAGAAGAGCAATCTTGTGTGACCTGCCCAGCTACAGGTCTCTTACTGAAATATTCAACTTAAATTATACAAATGGTTCAATCAAAACTTTGAAATTTCAAAGAACAGAACATGAGTTTACATGGGTTAATTTGGTGCAGTCAATGTGAACATAGGTTAAAGTTCTCCAAGGAAACAGAAAAAAAAAAATAAACTATACCTTTGTTAACAAATTCCATGCCCTTGAAACTGGGAGAGTAAACTGAAAATCTTCATTAATATATATAGCATTAGGTCCATGTTTCGGATTTACAGAAAAAACTAAATTAAATTGAAGCTGTTTATCTTTTCTAACTGACAGAATCATTTTGTAATTTGTCCATAAATTTTCTCCATTGGATCCTGTTACATGAACAAGTTTTAAAGAGCCAGGAAGATGACTTTCTTGGTATAAAGGGTAGAGCTTTGTTACCAGACTTGGTTAAAGTCATCTTGAAACCAATTAGGCTTTGCAGGTCACTCTTGACTGTTTCCAAGAGTATTAGCACATAAACATTAACAGTACATAAATACAGACAGTTGAAACGACATCACAGAACATTCTATAACAGAAGCTAAGTTTGTGGTCTCATAAGCCCTGGCAAGTCATTTTGAAGTCCCTTTCATCTCTGCACCACGGAGTAATTCTTAACAATCAACACAGTTGTGAATGGTCACTTTTCCCAGTATTCATGGCCTGCAGATACTATATACCTCAACTCTTCCCCCTGCAGATTCAAAGGACTCATAGTGTTGGCACACACTTTAAATAAATGGGAGGCAAATGCCCAGACTATCTCCAGAGTCCCTGCTCCCTGGGGAGCCTCTGTTTTTTAACCCAATCCTAATTTTCAATCTTGGCATTTAAATATTACCATGTCAGGGGATATGGCTTGCTGAGATTTTATTCAATAAACTGGTCAGAAAAGCCAGATGGAAGAGAGAAAGAGACTAGGTGCTGGGAAAGGAGAGAGAGGGCAGCAACATGAAGGGCCTCTGAATCCATGGATGCCTTTTTAAGCAATGTTTTCACTCTGTCACCTAGGTGTACCCTTATATGGTACAAGCCTTTCTTTATAATATTGTCTTTGACAGGAACTCTTACACACTGCAGTACCAAGTACCAAAGTCTTTTAGTAAGTCTAAAGAATTAAAAAGGCCCATAGATACCGTAAACTGCCATAACTAAGTTTTAAGAAAAATGACCAACAGATGAGGATTTTAAATGAGGAAATTGCCCTTAGGGCACTGCAATCCTGATTCTGTTACCTGGTAAATCACAAAATGGGTACAGGAGACCCAGGAAACTCTAGCTTTTAAAAAGATCAGGTCTCATTACTGAAAGCAGTTTTGACTTGCTTTTGCCTGTGCTTGCCGGCTAACAGAGCAAACAATGTTTTATGCTGAAGCTGCCAAGTTACGTTAAAGCCCTTCTGGTAAAGAGTGTGACCTCAATAGCCATGCATGCTAATTTACAGTACACTTTAGATTCAAGTGATGGATGTGGATCTGGTGTACATTTACATACCACTTTAAAAGAAACTCAGGTTAGGGCTTTTCAGCCCCACATGCCACTGAGGATTCCAAGCTTTGGGAGATGCAGCCCAGGGCTGTCAACTGCTGTCTCCATAGCTAGTCAACACCATAGTTAATAAAATGTTCATGCAAATGGTAAAGTTCGTTATCAAACACTGCAAATGCAAGAGTGTATTTGATGATCATGCTGTCAGAAGATCCTACCAAATACAAGGCGTGAAAAAGAAAGAATTTACTTTTAATACTAAATCTTTTAAACAAGGAGCTCCTAACACCAACTTTCAAAACTTAAAAATTAAACTTAAAAATCTTGTTAAAAGATACTCAAGACTTTTCACCATTATTTAGTTAAAAAAAATAATCTTAGTTAGGGTTTCTCTTGCTGTGGCAAAACACCATGCTCAAAATAAAGTTGGGGAAGAAAGGGTTTATTTAGCTACTTATTATAGTCCATTACTGAAGAATGCCAGGACAGGAACTCAAACAGCAAGAACCTAGAAGCAGGAGTGATGAGGTCATAGAGGGATACTGCACTGACTTGCTCCCCATCGCTTGCTCAGCTTGTTTTCTTGTTTTCTCATAGAACCCAGGACCACCAGTCCAGGAATGGAACCACCCACAATGGGCTCAGCCCTCCCCCATCAAATAACTAATTAAGAAACTGTGCTGGAACTTATGGAAGCATTTTCTCAATTATGATTCCATCCTTTCAGATAACTCTAGTTTGTATGTCAAGTTTATATAAAACTAGCCAACCCAAATACTTTTGACTAATACTAATATTGAGCTAATACCTACCAATAAGCTGAAAAATTTTCACATTTCCTATCTCATCTCTCATGTTGCAGATCTGAGAAGTGAACATAGTTATGCCCAACTTCCAAGCAACAAACATTTCAAAAAAATAAATGAAGCAACTATCTATATCAAGAGGTCTTGGCAACTCTCTGATTTCCACAGTTAAGTTTCTTGTTCACTTAACATTGAAAACAAAGAGTGCCATTTGTCACCGCTGTTGATGAGTCTCTAAGGTAAACTGGACACAGGTTCAAGTAAGCTAGTTAAGAAAAACAAATGTCAAAGTCAGTGGTATGAAAGTTTCCCTGCTACTGTAAGATGAAGGACGTCATTCCAATGGCATCATTCTGCTCCTCACAAGTCACTCTGGTGGCCCCTCTCACAATAGAAAAGTGGTTTACAATACACCATCGTATATAACTTTGGAGGCAGGCAGGGCTTCTTTGAACTTCCCTTTTGAACATGGGCCAGCCAAAGAACTAGGACAAAAAAACATCAACAAATCAAAATGAGAGGCAAATTTGGTCTTTGATTCACAGCCCTTCCAACAGAAAATTCCAGGGTTAGGGTCCAGGGCCCTTGAAAATGATGGTTAAGAGCTCTACCACATGGCTTACCACAACCACTCCCCTGGGTTTGACCTACTTGGTGCTGTTCAAAATATATTTATAAAACACAAAATACAGTATTAACTATGGACAATAAAATTAAAACATAAACAATTAGAAATTAATTAAATCTTTAAAATAATCACATTTCAGAATATATTTAAAAAGTGGCATGATCCAAAACTATGGGAAAATACTATACTTTATGTTTTCAATTCCAAACTCACATTTAGACTATCCAGGAACACTTTTAGATCAATATTATATAATCAATTATGAATTACCAATTGCATAATAAAGACAACCCAATTGTACATCAAGTAGCAAGCAAATGAATATGAAAAACTAGCAATAAAGCATTATTCAAGTTGCAAAAACATTCATGAGTTCAGTAATGCAAGGGGATAATGAAAAGGTTTCGTGATTACCATTTTATCCAGATTTGTTTCATCTATGACAAATTCATACAGCTAAATAATGCACTACTATCATTCTCCACTCTCTCTCCCTCTTACCCCTCTCAGTATCCCTCCTCTTTAAAAGTCCTTCTGGAATTCATTGAGTTCAACCACAGTTTTTCAGCTATGCACTGAAATCTGATGGACTTGCCAGTATGCAAGTGAAGACAACCTGCAAGTGAAGATTACCTCTGTACCAGAACAGTCAATATCTCAACAGGTGATATGCGGCCACCCAGGTATGTGGAATTTGTTTATGATTTATTAAATAGGGTAACCTATCAACCCATGTGTCCATGTGCTTGGACTTCTTTTTTTTAACCCCCAATGAAATTTAATGCTTAGAAGACTTTCGGCAAAATTTTCCAAACAGTTTAATAATAACTAATTTTATTTATTTGTTTATTGATTGATTGATTGATTTTTATTAGATATTTTCTTTATTTACATTTCAAATGCTATCCCCTTTTCTCGTTTCCCCTCCGAAAGCCCCCTATCCCATCCTTCCTCCCCCTGCTCACTAACCCACCTACTCCCACTTCCCTGTCCTGGCATTCCCCTACCGTGGGGCAGCGAGCCTTCACAGGTCCAAGGGCCTCTCCTCTCATTGATGTCCAACAAGGCCATCTTCTGCTGCACATGTGACTGGAGTCATAGAGTCCCTCCATGTGTACTCTCTGGTTGGTGGTTAGGTCCCTGGGAGCTCTGAGGGTATTAGTTGGTTCCTCCTAAGGGGCTGCAAAGCCCTTCAGCTCCTTGGGTCCTTTCTCTAGCTCCTCCATTGGGGACCCTGTGCTCAGTTCAATGATTGGCTAAGAGCATCCATGACAAATACAAAGGCAGGTGCTTGGACTTCTATGTACACTCAAGGAAGCAACCTTCAAACAGCAAAGAAACCACACTCAGTGTCGTCTCCAAGTAGCTGACTGACCTGGATAATCTAAATCTGTGGGCCATCAAAGGGTCTGTAGTTTCTTTTCTCAAATGTTTAACTCAAATCTCTGAACTCTCCCAAATCGCCCTTCCTGCAATTCGGAGTTGTTTCACTGCATTTAAGATGTGAGGCTATAATTTCTGACCAAAAACGATGTCACCAGTCTTAATGCACTGTTAACTTTCCTCTGAACATCAGCACAAGGGTTGGGATATGCACTATGGGTAGGAAGGTTGAGGGCTACCTATCTACTTTTAAGCTGGGTGCCTTGCCCACAATAAAATACAAAAGTACTACAACATAATTTAAACATTCCAGCAAGAAACAGTCATTACACACCCACACCCACACATACACACACATAGTCTTAAGGATCATGGTTTGGAACAGGGTTCTCATAAATACCAGAAACCTACTAGGTCCCTCCTGGAGGAATCCATTTTGACATAGGGGTCTGGCTTTGACATCTGAACAAACTGAATAGGAGCAAGTGAAGTCACAACAACATTAAGTGCAATAACTTTCAACCCCCTTTCTGGTTCCCAAAATGAAACTTACTAAAATAAAACTCGACAGCCCAAAGCTCCCTGGGATGTGTTCCAGATGAACGGAGTCATATACACTCAAGGATGCAAGGCCTCACTCACAGCACACTCGTCTGCATTCTGAGGCCTCACATGGACAAGGGCAGCTGTTTTCATCTGCATCTAACAATGCGAGCCATGGGTCTCAAAGCCAAGGATTGCTGATGAATGCAACTTTAAATTTAATTTGGGGAGATGCTAATTGTGGAGTGATGGAAAAATGCCGGCGACATTTTGACTTCAGCAGCCCTGCTGCCCTGATTAAAAAAATATCAGCTTTCCATCTGTAACACATTTCTTAGGTGGACTCCTTACAAATTGTTAAGGTGTAATTTGTGCACAGTTAGTTCTTTGTTTAATCGAGAAATCTGCCCAAACTCTGATTGGACTGATTTCCCTAAGGCCAGTACTGAAGGTTATTTCCTTATGCCTTTTGGGAACACAACCTCTCTAATACATTTCTGAATTATTCCAAACTGAGCTGAGGCTGAACATGAGAACAAAGCCCTGGTTCCACAGCAGAACGACTAACTGAAGTCCCCGCAGGGAAGGGTTAGGCAGAGATTTATAAGTACAAACACTGAAGAAATTTGCAAGTAATTGCATGTATTTGCTTTCTATTGTGGGATGCAGTAAAGCAGCATTTATTAAAATGTATCAGGCAGGTACTGTTTATTGCCCTCTCCTTGATGCCTTGTAGAAGGAATAAAGTATATGGCTCTTTTCATTTCTTTAAATTAAGGGGCCAAAACAGCCTTTCAAAGAATATAAAGAGGAAGCTGAAATTGGACACACTCTGAATGAACGCTGTTTCTTAACTTGGAATCAAATAGCAAACATGCTCTAGATCATCATTCTGATTTAATCTTGTGAAGTTTAACTTTTAAGACACTGATAAGTTTCCAGAAATCCATTACTTGGGGATCAACAATTACCAGTTTTTTTCAGTGAAGTATCTACTTCTATTACTGTACTACAGCTGACAAAGATGGACAAATGGCAGGCTCAGAATGTTACAGATTCATAAGCAAAGGATTTAAATAACAAGAAAGGGAGTTATGTTCACTGGCTCCCATATCTGAATCCTTGGGGCACTGCTGGCTTTGGGATGTCAGTACAAGATGGTCATTAAAAGAAAAAAAGAAGACAGGTGACACTCAGTCCCCTCAAAACTCTAGATCTTGCCCCTTTCATATTCTAATGCCAATGACAAACAGAAAGAGTGATTACAGAAAACTAGCCAAATGGGTCTTCAACTTTAGCCTCACCCCAAAAAACTTGTCAATACAGGTTCCTGATGAAGTTGGAGTAAAGGTACTCCCCAAATGTACATTCCTAACAAGTCCTCTAGGGATGTGAATGCTGCTAGCCTCATAGAAATATTTACTATAGTCAAAACAAAAGGGAACAAAAATATTTTTAAATCACAAATGACAACCTAAGGGGACTTCACCTTTTTTCTTCATACAAAAATGGCTTGTTATTTTAGCCAACAAATTCTAATCAATGCCCCCTCCCAGTATGTCTCTGTGCTTTCTCTGTGCTGAGTTTCTAAGCCTACCTCTCAACAGTGGTTTTGCACTGGCTTTCTTTCTTTTTTCTTGTGCCCCTGGAGGAAAGGGTCAAGTTGCAGAGTGGGAGTTTGTCTATTTGCTGGTTCAAGGACTACAGACTTCATGACCCCAGGTCCTGCTTCTCTATCCAAGGGTACACACATCTAGGAGATTGTAATGATTATACACAGGACAATGGGCACTACACTAGGAAAGCTGAACACACATACTGAATACTAGTTACTCTTCTTTTTAAATGATCGTCATTATACAATCATAATACAATCATAATAGATTAAAAAAAAAAAAAAAGCAGGGTGCTTCTTGGTTCCCTAGAGGCATCCCCATAGCCAAGCAACTACAATTAGCTTAATTTTAGTAACTGTAATAACCAAATTTCAGATCTGAACATTAAAAAAGCTCAGGCAGTGGCATCAAAAGGAAAGTTTCTGAGACTTGTAGTACAGACAGACCTTTTCCCTGGGTTTGGCTCATCCTTTTTCTACATCAGCTCCTGTATTACTAAACTAGAAACTTCTCTCCAAATGTTTGTGATATCAAGAAAAATGAATTAGTGACTACACAGAAATACTAAAATGAAAAATGCTATTAGATAAAAAGCAAGTCAGGCAAGGAAATCTTATTTTGGTATCCTCTATTATTTTTTTTTTTTACTTTAAAATATTTTATAAAAAAGTCCTGGCCCCTTTTTTTTTAAATTATAAAACCATTACCTTCTGTTTATATAAAATCAGATTTTTTTTTAATTGAAGAACCATAAAGTCTATGGGCAGAAACACAAACAGCCCAAAGTGATATCACCAGGGCAAGAAGCTTGATGGCTTTCTGTCTCAACTACATTGCCTTAGATGGCTCCACATTAATAATAGATCTCAGTGACCAGGTGACCAAGTGACCAAGTGACACATAGACCCTTTCCACCCTCAGAGCAAGCCAGAGAAGTACTTGGTGATGGCAGGTCACAAAGACAAATTGTTCAGTAACCTATAAGTTAGCCAGTCATTGGTGAAAATAGACTTCCTCCTATTTCAAATTGCACCTGATTTCTTTCCATTAACCAGTCATCTACACCTACCTTTTCCTTATTAGAAGAAGCATGTAGGAAACGGATATATTTTATAAAAATAATCAGCCATTAACACTGACAGGGGAATCCCAAGCTTACTAATCCCCAAAGATCAAATGAGAAATCAGAAAAGACATACTGCATGTGATTAAGTTGAAGAGATACGATTAATGTGCAGTGTTCTGACCGGGACATAAGAGCATCTGCTAGATTTTAGAAACAAAAAAGAGTAAATGGATAAATTTAGATATTGAATAAAAATATGTGCAGCTTCTAACTTTTGATATAGTGGTAACTATACTGTGTTGTTGCGGTAATGACAAGTACTAACAAACTATCAGAAATTATACTAAGCAGTTAGTTGACTGCTCTTATTAATTTTAATTGTATTGTCTAAAATATGAATAATTAATTTCTTAAACTAAGGACCTTTTTTCACTGGGGCCATTGGACAGGCCAAGGCAACTAAATTTACCTTTCTAGAAAGAGCCAGGCTCTGTTGATATTTCTATGTCCTGGAAGTAATAGCATCAAAACCTACCTTTAACACAGACTTCTTAAATCTTGACAGAAAATAATAAATTTGGTAGTCATTCTAATAAGTGATTGCTTTATCATGTTTAATAAGGTCTTTGCTTTAGCTGTCAGTACATGTCATAGCATACATAGAGGTATATATACAGTTGTCTTCACTTCTCCCAGGGTTGCACATTCTAATGTATGGCATACATTCACTTGATATCCAAAATATTAAGTAAAAAATTCTAGAAATAAGCAACTCGTACATTCAAATTTTTACTATATTATTAGAGGCATGATGGAATCTTGTGCAGCCCAGAGACAGGGACCATCTGCTTGCTTGTTGTCTCCATGTTACATGTTCCACTCAAGACTTCTCATCAGTAGTCCTCTCATTTTATCAGTCAAACCATGAGGACATAATCATGTTTGTCTTCAAGCAACTATGATTTTATGTAGTATGTCTAGAAGCAGATGATGAATGGTGCTGGGGATTCAGATATGCCAGGAGACGTCATAAAGTACTGCCTTTAGTACTTCATATTATATATATATGAATATATATTACATATATTATATATAATATGTATATTATGCTATTTAAGAGGGAATATTAAATACACCATTCCATAACAAAACTTACTATTGCTGCTTGTTTGTTGGACCAGTTGATACACTAAACTTCACCATAGGTATGTATGTATTGGAAAAAGATCAGTCACCCAAACATAAACTACAATCCCAATTACTGAGCTCAATTAAGAGAGCACTGCAAGACTGGCCAGCCTAGTACATATAGAGAGGTCCAGGCTAGCCAGAGTTACCTATAAGAACATGCCTCAAAATACCGAAAAACAAATTGGGTGTAGGGGGTAGGGATAGACTGGCACTCTATATGGCTCTGCCATTCCCTCTTTTCTGAGGGTACGGTAGTTGTATTTCTTAAACAGAAACTGACTTTCAAAATGCAATTATACAAATTATCCTACTCCCCACTGCTACCTCAGTTGAAATATAAACCAAGATATAATTAATAAAATTCTTTATAGTTTCTAAGATTTGGTGTTACATTCTTATCTAGTAGGGAAAGTAAGCACATTTGACAATAAACATTATTTTATATTCAGGTCTGTACATATGATGTGCACACTGAGCATAGGTTTGCATGTGGACATCAAATACAAGTTTCCTTGTGTCAGTACTCCTCATTCTTTTTCATAGATTCAGTGACCAAACTCCATTCACCAGACCTGAGTAGCAACTGCCTTTCCACACTTGGCCATCTGGCTCTCCCCTCTATTTAAAAAAAAATAGGTCCAACACTCCATGAAAAAAATCTCGCTAAGAACACAACATTTTGGATTAAGTTCCCACAAATATGGATGAAGGAGTCCAAATTCGACATGATTATATAGGACCCCAAGGTTGACTTGGATATCATAAGAGTGTCAACCTCAAAGGAAGGCTGTCAAAGACAACCAAGAGTTCGCTCTGTTATGTGATACTGTATGCTCCTTGGATGTTCATCTTATTGTCTTGCCTTCCATCAAACACTCTAATGAAGAAGGGGATCTCCACCTCCACAAATCATCTCAAAAGGGGATTTTATTTTTGATGGAGTAATTCTCAGTCAGTGCACATACAACAGCATATGTCCTTCTCTCTACATGGCCTAGTGGACCACAGCACAGCATCTTTTCTTTCACTAGACTGACAACAGAAGGTGAGTCTGCTTTTTTGTTATTTTAAGATTTCAAATTAGAAAAGGTTCTACCTTCTAATTAGCATAAAGACTGTACTTAGGATTTGATGACCAATCTTGGTATTAATTTTAGATCCAATAGTCAATCTCTTTAGTGATTGTATTAGTTACTTTCTTGCTGCTGTGATAAAACACTGTGACCCAGGAAACCTATTGAAGAAAGAGTGTATGGGGGGGTTACCATTCAAAGAATTAGAGTCTATGATGTTGGAGTAGAAGTAATACTCCATATGCAGCAGCATGCAGCTGACATGGCAGCAGAGAGCTCACATCTCAAACTGCAAGCAGGAGGCAGACAGTACACTAAGAATGGCAGGAGTCCATGTAAACCTTAAAGCCTACCCCCACCAAGGCCACATCTCCTAATTTTCCTCAAAGGCAGGCAAAGTATTCAAATGCATAAGCATCATGGGGGACATCTCATTCAAACTACCACAGTAAGGGAAGAGAACACAGTCTCTTATTGGCTAGTTACTAATAACGAAAGTCACCCTTGTATACTGAGAGGGGATTAAGAACTTTGAGGTCCAATCAGCACACCCAGAATTCTAATCCCCAAAACCAATATGACACCACAGAGCGGGCTCAAGTGCATGGCTCAAGCAAGGTACCATCATGCCTATCTTCAAGAGTCATCTGAAGGTTTTAACATCAAAGTCAATACTTATCATACCCAAAATTCAAGATTAAATTGATTTCTGAGATATGGGAGACAGTTTGGTCTTATCTGTTGCTGATGCTACTACTGCTGACCCTATATCAAACAAGTAATAAGTCAAATCTATAGCTTCTTTTCCTAATGATTTAGAGGAGCAAAACTAGAGTTTAAAAAAAAAAAGATGGTTTAAAAAAAAAGAGCATGCCCAATTACTGACTTGTCTAGGGTTCAAATCCTAGCACTCTGTGCCTGTTTAGCATTTTAGCATGCAAAAAATACTGTTTCATTAAATTTGGTACTCTAGAGAGATGCAACACAAGCAGACATCACCATGTATCTACTAAACCTTTCTAGAGAACAGTATGTCTGGGTGGGCAATGGGCTACAACACCCAAAATCCCAAAGCAGAGAGAGTAGATAAGGGATAGAGTGGAAGCAAATAGGAAGGAATCCTGACAAGGAGGAACAATGAGTCTGACATTTAATGCAGATGGTTCTGTTAACAAGACACAAACAACCTCCATAAACTCAGCAATGCCAGGCAACCAGGAGCAGGAGTGCCCCTGAACCCCCCATTCAGCTCTCCTTCCAAGAGATGCTGTGAAATGTTCACAAATTGCAGAGAAGAGAGAAAAAATGGCTTGAGGTGCCTTGTACGGGTGGCATCAAGGTCCCAAGCAGGGTCAATGGACAAAACCATCCCATGTAAACTTTAAAGAGGCTTAGTCCACAAGGAGTACTGTAATAAGGCCTTAAAAGGCTGAACAACAGCAGCGGCCTGCTCCCCCAAGTCCCCCAAGTCTTGTTCGCAGTGTTACATCAAAGCCATCAGGCACCAGATAGCAGGTTTCTGCAGCAATCCCTTATCTCAGCTCCAGCGGACACCCCAGTGGGGATTGTCTTGAACTGCCACCTGTCCCAGGCATCTTTGAAGGCAAAGCTAAGCCTCTGATGGATCTGACCTCCTTGAGCTGAGAGCCTTTTATGTCTTTCTTCATTCTCTGCCCTGCGACATTCTTCCCCTGCCATGCACAGGACATGAAACAAAGGGAGTTCTCACTTCTGACTCACTGTCCCCAGCCATTTGAGAGCAAAGAAAACAACGTTCAGGATTATACTGCGCTGGTAATGTGTAGCTGTCCTCCAGAGACAAGCCTCTTATTTCCCCGAGTATAACTCGCTGGCAACCGGCACTTTACAATGGAGTTTGAGGCAACTGGGAGCCAAGATTCGAAAGCTGCATATCTGAGATAACTTGAAAACACAAGGCAAGATCACAGAGAACTCGATTAAGAACCACATTTCTTAACGGGGGAAGACAGATTCTAAACTATTAGAACAGGCTTACTGATTCACGGCACTTGGTGACTTGGGAAGGGTATGGTAACAAGCAAATGAACCTAAACATGAGTTAACTTAAAAACATTTTCTTGTCTGAGAAAGAAACTATGAAAATAGATACTATAGGTGAAAACCATTTAAAAGTTGAACTAGCGAACCAGTTTTCTCTAGGGTTTCCCAGGGAAACTGGGGTCACCTGGTACTTCCCACCAAAGCACTCTGAGAGAGTTTACACTGCCTGTGAGTCACTGAAACAATCTGCCAGTTAGGGGAGCGAGGGCCACTGAAATCAAATCCATCCACAAGAAGTTTCATCTACCTCCCTACCTCTGCAGTCTCAAAAGTGTCTCACATGCTCCTTTGATGACACCCCTGTGACTGCTGCTCACAGCCAGTGACGCCATAACACTCCTATCCACCTGGTTAAAACTGTATTACTTTGACATTCTACTTCATTTCACTATAGATGCCAGAATGTAGAACATACTAGCTGAGTAAAAATCTAGTCAGAGAACAGTCTGGAAATCAAACACCTGGACAAAGCTAAGCAGAAACAAAATGAGCC
The DNA here is from genome assembly GCA_036184795.1 of Tokudaia tokunoshimensis. NCBI lineage: Eukaryota > Metazoa > Chordata > Mammalia > Rodentia > Muridae > Tokudaia > Tokudaia tokunoshimensis. Next base: position 48,322,389 of record BTHU01000022.1, read on the forward strand.
TAGAGCGACAGAACGGCAAATTTGGACTTGAGTTTCTTAGGAACCAAGGGGAATAGGAAAAATAAAACTACCCACCTCCTACACTCTGCAGGAATTCATAGGAACCACTTTCTTGGTGTCATGGTCTTTTTTATGTTCTCTCTGTACAATGTTTTGTAAACTTATGCAAGTAAATTTACTTTACCTGAATATAAGCCAAGTTGCTTACTACAGTAAGTTGTCCCTATACCTTTCTGGTTTGGATGAATGTACCTAAATTTGATTTAACTTAAAAACATTTTCTTGTGTGAGAAAGAAACTATGAAAACAGATAATACAAGTGAAAACCATTTAAAATATGAACTAGTGAACCAGTTTTCTCTGGGACCTCCCACGGAAACTGGGGCTATGTTGCGCTTCTTCAAAGTTCCGCGCCACGGGCTAGGAAGCAATGGCCTTCTTGGATCTGGCTTATTGCTGCCCCTCAGCCCAGGAGGGTAAAGATTTCAGAGGAAATCCCAATGGTACAGACTGTTCCAGAACCAGACCCTGGACTCATCCACAACCCCCATAACAACTCAGTCAACCCTCAGCATGGTCTCATCAAACATGGGCCTACATCCTCCTCTTTCATTTTGGATTTTTTGCCTTTTGTCCTTCTTCCTAGGCTGGGTAAAGGTATGTTCGCTCCAGCCCATCACATATTCCCCAGGAGCATGTGATTTTTAAAAGGTACCCATTGACATGCAGCACATATGAACGGGCAGAATGCATTTAAAGTTCATAGCATAGATCTGGCCACCTCCACTTCGCAATGAGATGTGACTTGTAATACTGTTTGTAGACTATGTCACCCCTCATACATGATACTCATGTGCCCGGTTTTTACACAGGACAACTACAAACATGAAACAGCACCGACTTAAAATCTTTAAACCCTGATTATATGTGAGAAAACAAAATAGTGTTTCTAATAGGAAAATAAGGTAAGTTTTATATGCTGTATGGCATTATTGATTTGTAAAACAATACAGTGGTCATGTTAGGAAAAAGAACAGTATATTACAGTTAATTGCCTTAAAATATACTCAGTATGCTACATAGAGATAAAACTAAAGAAAAGACACATCAACAGGAATATACACAGATATTAGGAGCAAACTGTTATTTAATAAATGGGCTAGATTTCAGCATTTAAAATAATGTAATGATCACAGCCTTTTTACACTTTTTTGTTTTGTTTTGTTTTGTTTTGTTTTTTTGAGACAGGGTTTCTCTGTGTAGCCCTGGCTGTCCTGGAACTCACTGTGTAGACCAGGCTGGCCTCGAACTCAGAAATCCTCCTGCCTCTGCCTCCCAAGTGCTGGGATTAAAGGCGTGCGCCACCACCGCCCGGCCAATCACAGCCTTTTTAATTGCATAGTATATTAGTCAATGTTGACTTACTTAATTTACATTTCTATTGAAATGTATATAGCTCTTTTAAATATTTTTGTACTTGTGTGTGTGTGTGTGTGTGTGTGTGTGTGTGTGTGTGTGAGAGACAAAGAACTAAAGAGGACCCAGAAGAGTTAATGGAGTATGAAAGAATAAATTTATGTCATGATACTTAAGTGGAGGTCAAAAGAAAACTTTCAGTAGTCAGTTCTCTCCTTTCACTATGGATTCCAGAGATGGAATTCCAGTCAGTAGGTTTGTACAGAAAGTGTTTTACCCATCAAGTTAGCTAGCTAGCATTTTGGTTTGGTTTTGTCTTTAACTATTTTACTTTATTTTATGTGCATTGGTATTTTGTTTACCTGTGTGTCTGAGATGGTGTCAGGTCCCCTGGGGCTGGAATTACAAACAGTTGTAAGCTTTCATGTGGGTGCTGAGAATTGAACCCAGATTCCCCGGAAGAGCAGTCAGTGTTCTTAACCACTGAGCTATTTCGCTAGTCCACACTATGTATTTTTATTGGATGGCAACAATGGATTATTTTTTCTTAAATATACCTTGGATCAAAAAAGAAACTTGGAAGCTGGTGTGCAGTGGTGAACACATTTAAATTTAATCTCAGTACTTGTGAGGCAGAGACAGGAGGATCTCTATGAGCTCCAGACCAGCCTGGTCTACAAAACAAGTTCCAGGACAGACAGGGCTATAGAAATGCTGTCTCACCCCACCCCCAATAAGTAAGTAAATAAATAAATAAGCAAGCTTGGAGACTTTTTTTTCTTCAGGAAATGGTTGCAGAATCTTTTGAAGAGTATGGAAGAAGGAGTTTTGAAGTTTTATTAGCTGGGAACTTGTATCTTTATATGTTATTCTGCAAACACAATATAATTACCAAGCTGAGTTTTTAATCTAAGCTGTGCATTAAAAATTAAATTTCTTGGGGGCTGTAGTGACGGCTCAGCAGTCAAAAGCACTGACTGCTCTTCCAGAAGTCATGAGTTCAATACCCATCAACACACATGTCAGCTCACAACCATCTGCAACGTGATCTGATGCCCTCTTCTGGTTTACATGCAGATAGAGCATTTACATACACAAAATAAATAAATAAATCTTTTTTAAAAAGCTAAGAAAAATTAAACTTGTTTATTTTCAGTCTTTTCAAGATTGTAAATACCAAAAAGTAACTACAATACATTCTGTATTTGTTATTTTTCTCATTCTTATGACAAGATACCTGAGCAGCAGCTACTTTAAAGGAGGAAGGGATTATTCTGCATACAGTTCACAGGATGCAGGCCCTCCTTGTGCTGAGGCCAGCAGCAAGAAGCAAGAGCCACTGGTCACATGGCATCCACATCAAGAAGCAAAGAAAAAGATGAATGCTCATGTTCAGCCCATTTTCTCCTTTTTACCCAGAACTCCGGTCCATGGAATGATGCTGGCCACGGAAAAGACGACTTCGCTAACACTGTCTAGTCCCTCATGCATATCCACAGTGATCATCTAGATGATTACAGATCCTATGAGGTTAACAGTATTAACCATCACTCATTCCAAAGGTAAAGTCAAGAGAAAGGAGAAGGAAGGATCCCCCAGCACCACAGAGAGTCTAAATGCTCAAAAGGCCTGCCTGGGCTTCCAAAACACCCATCATGCATTACTGTCATCATTTGTGGAAGAACAGTAACATGAGAAGCCAGAGTGAGAAATGTCCATGTAGTCATTGTCGCTGCAGGATACCTTGCTTAATTTCTGTTACTGTACTATAATACTGCCTATGAGGGTTTAGATATAATTTGCATATACCCACCAAAAGTTCATGTGCTGGTGTACAGATTGGGAACCTCTTAAGAGTCTCATGAAAGTAATTTAGTCATATAGTAACTGCCCATTCAAAGGGATTAATGCTAGACTCTAGAAATGAACTATTTCTAACAAGAGTGAGTGGATAATCTTGAAATTCACATCAAATCACAAAAGATTCTTTAACAGCAATTCTGAACAAAAGGCTCAGTACTAGAAGAATCACAGTATCTGATGTCAAATTATACTAGAGCCACAGTAACAGAAACAGCACAGAGCAAGGCACTTGCCCGAAAATGATACAGCTTGGTGGAAAAGTAGACCCAGAAATCAGAAATAAAACCAACCTGCCAGAGACATTTCTTTTTGATAAAGATGCCAAAAGAAAGTCTTTTTAACAGTGTGCTGCAAAAAACTGGATATCTACATGTAAAAAATAAATGAAAGCAGCTCTCTCTCTCTCTCTCTCTCTCTCTCTCTTTCTCTCTCTCTCTCTGAAAATCAATTAAAGTGAATCAAAGACTTAATGAAAGATGTGAAACTTTGACACTACTAGGGGAAAATATAAGTAGAGGTGAGGGATTTAAAAAAAAAAATTCCATCAGTTCAGAAAATAAAACTGACAAACAGGTTTGCATTTAAAGGCACAGCAAAGCAAACAATTAACTAAGTAAAGAGAGTCTACAGTAGTGGTTCTCAATCTGTGGACCACAACCCCTTTTCTGAGATCAAAGAGCCATTTCACAGGGGATCACCTAAGAACATCAGAAATATCAGATATTTATTTATATTATAATTCATGACAGTAGCAAAATTATAGCCATGAAGTAGCAACAAAAATAATTTTATGGTTGGAAGACACCAACACATGAGGAACTATTAAAGGGTCTGTCTCAGCACTAGGAAGATTAAGAACTGTCTACAAGACAATTGGAGAAAATCTTTGCCAGTTATATCTTTGGCAGGAAAATGATATCCAAAATGTTTGACAAACCCAACAAAATATCCAATCAATAAATGGAGTGGTAAAAAGAACAGATAGTTCTCAAAAGATGAGGCAGTTCAAATGGGCAATTGATATGTGAAAAGATGTTCAATATCCTCAGCTATCTGAAAAATGCAAAAGAAAACTACATTGAGACACTACTTAGAGACTGGAATGGCTCAGTTAACACTTGCAGCTCTCACAAAGGACCAGAGTTCTGTACCCAGAACCCACCTGGAACACCAGCCCTAAGAGATCTGATACCCTCTTCTGGACTCCATGAGAACCTTCTCTCATGCACACACAGAGACAGGCATAATACACATAATTAAGTACAAAATATATTTGTAAAAAAAAAAAACCACACATTGAAATTTCATCTCAACTCAGCCAGCATTTATAACACTAAGAAAACAAGCACTAACTCACACTGGCAAAGTGAGGTAGGAAAAGGGAATCCTTGTAACTACTGATGCAACAAAAACTAATCCTGGCACTACTGACATCAGCATGGAGAGACCTTAAAAAATGAGAAGTACAAATGCCAGCTGTCCCACTCTTAGGAATGTTCCCAAGAGTCTAAGTCAAACTGCAACAAGAAGCAAGTGCAAATATGTTTTTATTGTGGCACTATTCAAACAACCAAGGTATGGAATGAACCTCGATTCCAATCAACAGCCAACACATAAAGAAAACATGGTGTAAGTACACAATTCAGTTTCAGTCAACTATAAAGAACAATGAAATTATTTCACCTGTAAGAAAATAGATGGAATTGATGACTAATGTATTAAGTAAAATAAGTCAGACTAGAACAAATATTATATTTTTTCTCTTATGTACATACATTGCATGTAACACAATATATGACACATATGTGTGAAAGAAAGGTAGATAGGAGATATGTGTGAAGAGAAAGGAAATTAGAGGAAAACAGAGGGGCTCGGGAGAAGGTAATGGGCATGAATAAAGTGCATAATATACTCGAAATGCAAAGGTCATCACAAAACTTACCCCTTTATACAATGAATATATCTTTATAGAATACTGGGGGAGAACTGAACTGTTACAAAACAATGTCACAGCATATGCTCAGTCCTTACTGCATGTAGTCAGTTTCCTTGCTGTTTCCAACATACCAACATCTTACGCTTAAACGTCCACAATTGAGGACTAAGTGAACCTCTTTGCTAAATACCAGACATCAGTTATTTTATCATAGCAACACAAACCAGAAATCAAGATTAAGGGCTTGGGTAAGATCATTCTGCCAGAAGGTAGTCGAACCTGGATCCTGAAGTTATTTGACTAAACTTTCACAGCACAAGAGAAATGCTGTGTATTTTTTCACCATTTTTAGCCTAAGAAGCATGTGGCTTGTCTTCCTGAAATACAGCACAGCAACAAAGTAACTGGAATTCCCCTGGATAATATTTACATGCCTCTTCTTTAAAATACAGGAAGAGTTATTCTGAGAATGCCAAGGTTTTATGTGAATTTTGGTACCTTTTTTCCCAGGTTCTTTAACTGAAATGTGCTTACCCTGAGAGATATGCCACCTTCAACTTCTAGCATGGCTCACATGTTAAGAGTGAGAATCAGCTGATGCCTAGGCCAAATGGACTCTTACTGCCCCTCCAGAGCCAAGTGCCTCATGATCTAGCACATGCAAGATTCTACCTTGTATTCCCAAAGAAAATCCTGCCAGTATACATAGAAGTAGATAGAAGGTAGTCAGAAAGCTTGTTCTACGAAAGACAAGCCTCCATGTTGTCTGAGTTGAAGACAATGGGTTAAGCATTCTCATGCATGATCCCTACATACATAACAGCCAAGATCCAAAGTTAGGTGTGCAAAGAGAAGGGTAGGTGAGAGATGAAGACTTGTGTGCATCAAGCTTAGTAACCAAGCTCAACCCTAGAAACCATGGAAAAGTGGAAAGGGAAGATGGGCTCCCGTGACCCTCACACACCGTGACAAGCATATACCACATGTACCACACACTCACATGCACGTGATCATGATTTTAACCTGTCAATCGACAAATTCAATACTGAAAAGAGAGGAAGATAGATTAAAAAAAGAAACATTAAAGGTGAACTTGCATATTATAGAGTGGTAAAATGTAAGAAATGCTCAAAGTTGACAAGTCAGGAAATAATTATAAAGAGCTACTGAGGTTGCCTACCAAAAGAACAAAACAGGAATAAGTCTCCCTAGGACTAAGATGAGAGGACCTGGGACGACAGGTCACTACAGCTATCCATTTCAGGCCCATAACTACTTACAACTTATTGAAATGAGCACTGGTTATCTATAAACTATAATTATTTTTTAGATTTTACTTAGTTTTATTTTATGTATACAACTATCTGAATGTCTGTCCACCACATGCATGCAGTGCCCACAGAGTTCAAAAGAGGGCACTGGATCCCTTGGAACTGGAATTACAAAAGTTTGTAAGGCACCACCTGGGTGCTGGGAATCAACCTAAGTACTCTAAAGAGCACACAGTGCTCTTAACCACTGAGTCATCTCTCTAGTCTCTAATTAAATGAAAATATAGTAAAATATCAAACTATTAAAAAAGTTTAGTTTTTTCTCTATTGGGATCTTTCTACAGAAATGATATTTACACACACAGACAGACAGACAGACAGACAGACAGACAGACAGACACACACACACACAGAGGAAGCTTAGTTGCTTGTTCAAATCTGTTTCAGAGGGAAGCCTTCTCTTTTCATCTGACACAGAGTTCCTACTCTGGAATATTACTTGGGGGCAAAAACACAGTGAACGCTCATTACAGCTCATTAAATGGATTAGAGGCCACAGCCTCTAAGTTTCTTTTTACTCTTGAAACATCAAGAAAACTATCTGTTTCTACATCAGTGAAGAGAGGTGATGCAGTAGGGACAGGTGGGTTCCAGAGAAGTAAGTCAAGATTGAAAGGAGATCCTAAGAGATGTTTCAACACGAGGTGAGCCCCACACACAAGCAATCCTTGCACTCTGCCCTGATGAGGCTGTCTCACATGGCCATCTCCATTGTTACTAGCACTATCATCCCCCAAGATAAAAACTTCCCCAATACTTCAAAACACTGAAGGTTTCCTTGAGTACTGAGACCTAAAAAGAAACACCCTTTTGTAGAAAGGTTTAATGAATTGGTTTTTTAAAATGCAAGCAGTGGAACCAGTAAGATGGAACCGGGATAAAGATGCCTACTGCCAAGTCTAAAGACAAGAGCCCAACCCCAAGGAAACACATGGAAGGAAGACAGCATCGACTGCAGTGTGCCCTTTGGCACACAAATAAATAAATGTAATTAAAACTTCACTTAAAAACATAAATAAGATACAAAACCACACTTGATCTGTTTTAAGGGAAAGGAAAAAAGCTCTGAGTCTCTGGGCTGTTTCTGCTTCTCTGCCGGGGCTCTTTGGCAAAAGGAGGCTGGCATCCAAACAAAGCTAGGAACTCCAGGATAAGTAAAGATACTCCCTTGGTTCTCAATACAGTTAGATCACAAGAAAGGACATGGCGTACCCAGAAGACAGCCATCAGCTCTACTGCCAAGTTTATTAACCTCAAATCTCAGTGGAACAATCCAAGCACGGTACTTCTCAATCTGGATGTGGCCTCACACATAAGCAACCAAGTCACCTCAACTCTAGGGTCAGGAAGAGTGGAGTTGGCTTGTACCGTACCAACATGACATTTTCATTCTGCAGGACAACTGAGAACAAGGGCCAGTCACCACTTTATCTCCCAGCTCTATGTGATTGAGCTTGGAAATGGAATCTTAATGCTAAACACAAAACAGCAAGAGTGTATGCCTTAGGACAGTGGTTCTCAACCTGTGAATCATGACAACCTTTTGGGGTCAAATGACCTTTCACGGGGGTCTCCTAAGACCATCTTGCATATCAGATATTTACATCACAATTCATAACAGTAGCAAAATTATAACTATGAAGTAGAAACAAAAATAACTTTATGTTTGGGGTCACCACAACATGAGGAACTGTGTTTGAGGGTGGAAGCATTATGAAGGTTAAGAACCACTGACTTAGAGACACACACACTTAATGGTTCATTATGCAATGACCTCTCAAGAAAACCTGAAGATTAATAGCAAGAGCATGGCTTCAAAAAAAGCAAGGCTGCATTGTTACCAAAAGAAAAAGATTAGAACAAAACAATAAGGACAGAATATTCTATTGGAGGAGAATTCCAAAAAGGAGATGTGAGGTTCCTAAATACTTTTTCTTTGGAGAGGTATCTTCGTAAGGTTTCCATTGTGATAATACAACACCATGACAAAAACAACTTGGGGAGGAAATGATTTACTTCATCTTACACTTTCATTTAACAGTCTATCTCTGAGGGAAGGTAGATCAGCAACTCAAGGCAGGAACCAGGAGGCAGAAATGGACGCAGAGGCTATGGAAGAATGTGGCCTATTTGTTCAGCCTGCTTTCTAATGGTACCCAAGACCATCAATCCAAAGATTATACAGTGCACAATGAGCTAGACCTTCTCACACTAACCACTAACAAAAAAAATGCCTTACAGGTTTGCCTATTGCTTGATCTTATGAAGATGATGGGGTGACTTTCTTACCTGAGGTCCCCCTCTTTTAGATGACACAATGTCAAGTTAACAGACCAAAAAAAAAAAAAGCCAGTCAGCAGAGAAGGGGTAGGCAATGTGAAGAGGGACCACTTACACTTACCTCTTGGCTGGGCCACTCCAAACCCATAAGTCTGATCACTATATCTCTAGGCTTAATAAGACCACAGTGCTGCCCATATGAAACAGTAACTTCAATTAGCCAAGCATACAAAGGAAGCCTAGTATTAGTGACCTGAACCTGAATTCCATGTGCCCAACAATCTGTTACCACTATAAGACAACCAAAGGTATAGAAGAAAAAAAAATACATTCTTAACAGCTTTGGTGAAAAAAAAACAACCAAGAAATAAAATTGTACTATGGGTAATCAGAAGGTAGGAAGAGGGAAAAAAAAGAAAGAAAGAAAGGAAGGAAGGAAGGAAGAAAACGAAAACTAATCACTTCTGTCCTTATTAGATTTTAGGGGCATGTACTATGTGCCAATCAGGCATCCAAAGGATGTAGAGGTTTGACTAATCAGGTAAGGGACAGACGGAATTAGCAGTGAAAAAGAATAGCCACACGCTGTTCATGCCACCACAGGAAGGCCCTGAAGGGTTACTATGGAGCAAGGAACCAGCATGCTGAAATACTAGTAAGGATCAAGATGAACTCACGTGAAGTCTGCCCTCAAATATCTAAAATTCAGGGGAACATTTCAGATTGCATTCAGAACTCCTCATAAATTAATGATCGTCAGACATGAGAGCTAATAACAGCTGGAACAGATCAAGCAGAAAGAAAGCGGGCCCTGGCATGTATGCTACGTGAATTTCTCAGAGTCCATAAATTTGATATTTGGAAGGAAATGTTAATTAGGAGAAATTTCGTACTGGATTTAATTTTGCCATGGAGCCAAAGCTCTGTTGTAAAAAATCCCCCTTGGAATCAGAAATCACCCTCATCAGACCCGAGCTTTTCATCTCACCAGTTCAAACCTGTCGCTATGTGACTTCATTGTTTCCATGTGTTGTTTCATACTTTCTCTCCTGCAAATATAAAACCAAGAGCTGGGGCCATGCTCTTTATTTTACTGTGTGTAGAGATCAATTAATGCGGGGGGAGGGAGGAAGAATAATATCTAAAGCTTCCATCCCTTTGCCTTCTCTAAAAGGCTTGTAATCATTTTTTCATAATTTTTAGACTTCTTTAGTTAGGGTTTCTCAGGGGATCACAGTCACTCTGAAAAGTCTCAACATTCACTTTTCTTACTTTCCAGACACAGAAAGAGCATTGTTATGACATGAATCTGGATTACACAGACCCAGATCTAGCTCAGTAACTCTCCTGGAATGCAACTTCAGACAGATGGGGACTAACGGCTCCTGGTAGTCCTTAATGCAAACATCAGACATAGCTGCAGGTCCCTGAACAAGCAGAAGATGCCAGAGGCTTCCTCAGTCGGCACCACAGATTTTTCCACTCAGTGTCTTTCTCCAGTGACCGGTTGGGAGTTGCCATGTCTGCCTTCAGCCTATAGAAGCTTTGTCATCCACACTGTCTTTTTCATCTTTTCTCCTAAGTTATCCTTCTGGTCCCTCAATCGTTTATCTGAGATGTCAAAGTCAAGAAACAATGAAGTGTCCTGTCCATCTTAGTGAGACCACTGGACATTTAGGTGGCTCCCACTTTGCACCCCTCCAAATAAAAATTCCAAGTATTTAGCTAAAGTCGGTACACTGTCCCTTACACTTCCTCTCCTGCTGATGCAGGGAAAGGTTGCTGCCCTATGAAAAGCCACTGAGAAGGACAGATTGAGCATCACTGAGTGACCTTTATGTTACTGGTGGCTCTATGTACAGAAAAGGTGTAAAGAGCACCAGTTATTATGCCATTTGTTGATCTAGCAAAGTTCCTAGTACATAGTCATTGCTCTTTAGAACTGGAGTTCAAACAATAAGAGATGTTTGGTCCTGTGTTCCAAGTGCCACTACTGTACCATCAGGAGAAATCAATAAAGGAACAAAATTGGGGGAAAAAAGTAGAAAAGCCATGCACCCAGGACTCCCTCCTTCATCCCAAACCCCAGACCTTCAAGTGTGCACATGATCTAGCTGGCCCTCAATTTCTTCAAGGTAAAATGTGTACAAACAAACAAACAAACAAACAAACAATAGCTGTTTAGTGAGGTCCTCAGAACAACAATTGGCCAAGTAAGTATTCCACACAGGTGCCTACTGTGATTACTAGTGTTTTCCCAAAAAAGGAGCACAGAGAGAACTCAGAGTCCTCCTATAATTAAGTTATATGTAACTTCACTTTCCTTGATAAAGTCTTAATTAACTAGAAATTCCTCATGATCACCCACATCAGACCCACTTGAACACAAAGGTAAAAATGACCAAAATTAGAGATGAAGAGATGACTCAGCTGCAAAGGACTTGAGTTTGGTGCCCCACACCATGCCCTGTAATTTCAGTCCATGAAATGTGATTACTTCTCTGGATTCCACAGCTACCACATTTGCATGCATGAACTCACATATACATACACGTAAAAACATAAATTAAAATATTTTGGTGGTGACGGTGGTGGGGGCGAGAGGAATGACCAGAACCAGCCACCTAAACACTAGGATGGGGCCAAAATCAAAAAGAGCCACAAGCTTCCCCATTCTAGTGTTGCACCCAAACAACACCCCAAAAGCACCTGCACCCCAAATCTACATATAACCACTGTCATTACTCCAGACTAGGGCCTCAAGACAGACAGAGCTTCTAAGTCTCCTCTAGTTAGTCAGGTAGACACACTGCCCATCAGACCTGGACCTTGCATAGATTTGGACCGTCTTAGAAATCGTCAATTATTAATCACAAGTGAAGAACCTCAGATTATAAGTAAAACCGGGTTCAAACCTCAGTTTAGCCTTTTCTCAACCTTATAAAACAGGTAACTTTTTCAGCTCACTTCAGCTTTGATATTCTCATCTATCAAAGGAGAAGTCTTGACAACATCTCATGAAATTACATAAATTTAGAAGTTCAAGGGTAGAGGTTACGTTATAAAATGTTTTTCTGGGGGGGGGCTCCATTTCTGGGCCACAGTATCTGAGGAGGGAGCCTCCTAGCTGGGCGGCTACATAAGCCTGCTAGGCATGTATTCTTCTACATTCTATCTGCTCCCTGCCAGAGTGACAGATGAAAAACAAAACTGCAATCAAGTGAACCTCCCACTTGTCTCCCCCAGACCACCCCCCTCCATGGCCAGGACCATGCCCCTTCTCAGGCTATCACTCCAACTTTTTGGCTTCTAGTTCCTGAGCAAGGTACCCCCCACCCCCATCCCCACCCCCAACCACACTCTATCACAGCAGCAGCAGCAGCACCAACAGCACATCTCAACAGCACATCTCCAGTTGCACCATCCACGGGGGACCACCTGTTGTTCCTTCTTGAGGTCTCTGGTATTTGGTATGTGTCTTCTCTCAGCAGCTTTGAGAGTAAGGACATGATTTAGCAAATACTGGCCATCAAGGACAGTGTCTCAGTCACAGTAGACTCTCAAAAAATTAGTTTTTGAAACGAGGAAAAATATCAAGTGCTATATGCTTGCATAGGTCATATCAGTGTGGTCAACTAGGGGGACTGGGTCCTAGAAAGGTAACCTAGAAAGGTGCTTCAAACTGTTATATCTCTAGGTCATCAATTTACAGTAATATAATAGATATATAATACTGTCAAAATATCAATGACAAATGGGGCTATATAAAAATTCATCCCCTAGATATCTTTGTGTATGTAGGGGATGGGGGTGGCAGTATATATTAGAGAAGTAAGCTGTATACAGGGTTGAAATGGTCAATCCACATAATCCAGAAGGTCTCCTGGAGGAAATGACATTACAACAGTCTTGTGGCAAAGAGGTTAGAAGAGTAATCTAAAGAGAAAGGAACATTTGCAAAGGTCTAGAGACCAAGGTGTCTGGTACATGGTGGGCTGGAAAGAAGCCTTTGTGACTGAAGGAATTTTAGCAGTAGGGCAGGGAAAAGAGAGAGTCAGAGCTGGAAGGGATCATAGTCCTTCTGGTAGGAAATAAGGCCACAAGAAAACCACCATATTATGCAATTCCCTTCTAGGCCCTGAGAACTGGAGGATGGGAGTGGGTTGGAGAGTGGGGGAGAACATTCCTTACAAAGGGGAGAAACAGAAACAAGGAGAGGAGCTTGAAATCCTGCCCAATTTGAAAGTAGAATTAGCCCAAGAAGGCAAGTGAAAAGAAGAGGGGCTATTTGTTTCTCGGCACCCTATGTATACTTCTCTGCTTCTCTTTATATTTCCTAGGAAACAGGCTCCTCCTTCAAGTCCACCCTCTAGTCAGAGTACAATCAGCATGTAGATTTGGGTCCCCCCAGTGGACAAGGTAAACACCCGTTCCCTAGAGTGGGCTCCCACTGACCAGTACAATGTCTACTGATTAGAGCCAAGACCCCCACAGGGAGGCCAGTATCTCCTCCTCCAGGGTTCCAGCATCTCCCATCAGATTATTTTAGGTCAGGAGGATTGAAGGCTCATTCCACTAATGTGAGTCTTCGTTCTTCTTTTCTCTGACATTTTGGCTGCTGAATCCCCAGTCTCATCCCCCGGTTATAGCTGGCACCATCTCCCGCTGAACAAAGGCCCTCCCTACAGATTTTCTGGCTTGACTGTCCTCTGCTGATTCAGGAGCTTCCCAACAAAACAAACACAATGTTTTGAGTTTTCTTATTGCGAAAATGAGATTTTGAAGGTAAAAACTGTCTTCATACAGAATACTTAGTTCTTTAGAAAAGCAAGCACATGATTTCCCACGTTTTGGACTTGTAATTTGGGTTCAATATATTGTGATTATTGGGGTCACCTAGTATATACAAAAGCAACAGCTGGAGAACAAGGGAAAATGACGTTATGTTGTCTTCATATGAAAATATAAAATGCTGTCAAAAGCGGGAGTGAGTAGCCAGCCAGGCAAGTCCCAGAAGGCAAGCTGTGGGATTGGGGGACTAGGTAAATCCTCAAAGTGGGGTAAATGCAAGTCTCTAAGACAGAGAAACTCCCTGTTGGCAATATCAGAGTTACCCAGAGGTTTGTGAATTTACAAAAGCCATGCACCAAGTCTTTGGGATCATCCTGGATTTGATGCTGAAAAGACAGCTCCTCAAGACATTGGTTTGTCAACATCTCTCTATCCTTGTCTCTCCCACAGTGAATTCACCCTTTGCCTACAAAGATTTCTTTAGTTCCTCCTGGTTATCAGGCTTTCTGTGGCCTCCTGGCCAGTGAGAATGTCCCTTGACTTAGATTTGTCTTCCCTCCTGCCTTTGCCTTAGTATTGCATGACTTTTACCTCTTTCAGAAAGCCTTCTGGAATGAGGACTGATACCAAAGGGGAGCTAAACCTTTGTGGGCAGAGAATGGATTCACCATGGGAGAGACAAGAATAGAGAGATGTTGACAAACCAATGTCCAGAGGAGCTATGTGTTTCACATACTCCTGAAGAAAACCACATTGTCTTTCCCTCAAGTCCTTCTCAGTGACTTTGTCTGCTTGTCTCCATGATCCACAGAATCAGGGGACAGGTCGTTTTGTTCAGTGTTTTGCAGCACTTGGACCATTCAATAAGTACATGCTCACTTAACAAATGACAGGCACAGTCAAAAGGCTAGACAGTCAAATCCATCAATAAGAAAAATTTTTTCTTCTCTTTGTTCTAGGATGAAAGAATTCATCTGAAATAGAGGCCAGTGGAAAATTTCAGTCCCCCGAAAGACAAGAAGGCTCTAGGAAGGTGAAAAGATCTTACTTATTTACTGGAGATCAAAACAAAGCCCAAATAACTGAGAAAGTATGATACAAGAACCTAAACTGTATCAGACTACCAGGGCTGCAATAAAAGACCGAACTGGTTACTCTGTATTAATTCAAACTATGAAAAAGCAGAAGAGAAAAAAATGGAGCCCTTTCATGGAGAAGTGTGAGGACACAGCACAGATTTATAGATGCAGGATCAAGAAAGCCAAAGCAGGATGGGAGACACGGCTTTCAAGAGACATCAAAGGTAACATTCTTTAATTATACAAGAAAAAGGAGGAGGGCCAAGGATAATGTTGCTTCCATTAGAAGCAGCAAAGGAAGCTGTTAGAAGCTGAAAAATGGCAGGAGTCATTGTTTTCATGCTTCTCTCTAAGGTCAGAAAGAAGGTAGCAAAACAGAAGGACTGGAGGGAAAGGACCCTAGGAAAGTGCCATTTGGGTTGGTGCCAAATTAAGAAAGGTGTAAAAATCACAGGACAATTTTAGAAAACTGTATTCTTGCTCCTGAGCTGAGCTGTGATGGAGGTCTCATTAACACCGACTTCACACGCTGGACAAGGATCACTAGGGACATTATTACCAAAATAGTGAATTACTGTGGTAACTGAAGAAAAGGGCAAGCAGCACTACACTTCCCTGGGCTTCAGAAAAAAATACCCAGCAGTCCCATCTTGCATGAGTGTCACGTCAACTAAGACAGGAGGCTCTCCTGTGCTAGTCGCACAGTATTAAGAAAGCTTTCATATGCCTTCTGTGTATCAGCTGTCAACTTATTCCAAAGGGCTACAAATCATCTTTCATGGGAATCCCAGCAACTTTATAGCTCTATACAGAGGGGCTGTATGGTACATAATGACTAACCCTAAGATAACAACAGAAGGAACTACATCTCTCCCAATTTCCACACAGTAACCACTGTTGGCCAGGCTGTAGGCTTTTAATCTCCAACACAGCCAAGGTAAGCAACTTAACAGTTCCTAACTATACTCCCTGCTATGATAGTATAGAGGCCTTCTCCCCAAACATCCCAGAAAAATCTGGTGAACATAAAAGCCAAATACAGCCTTTGACCTGATCACATTACTCCAAAAGAGATGTAATGACAACCAAAGGGAAAGCAATAACAAGGTTTAAATATAAGAATATAAATATAAATATAGCTCTTCAGTGTCCAGGATAGGAAGGCATCTTGGCAGATGATACTTGATGGAATCATATCTAACTAGGTGAATAGTTAGATAGTTAATAGTCTAGGTGAATCAACCACATGAGCAGAACCAGAAGGCAGAGAGCATCAGAGCCATGGTTCAAAGGGAGTCAGTTCTGATTGATGTGAGGGGATGTTACCTGGATGTATGGGAGGAGTTGGCCATCTTGTTACAGACTAAGTGATTTTCTCAAGAAAACATCATTTCCTTTCCTTTCTTTTTCTCATCTGTGTGGCTTTCTAGTAAGTGTCTTCTCAAAATCTATAGCTACAGCTAATCAGTGTTTCTCCAAATGCTACAGCTATTTTCTTAGTTACCTGGTCCTCTTCTCACTCACAGTCTCTCAACCTTCCTTAGGAAAAGTTCAAAGCCAGAATGCTAGACTTATTCCCACTTTCATAATGTTTTAGTCACCTTGTGAGGTAGCTATGAATGTAGCTGTAAGACTCTATAGCAATGGCTCATCGTTTCTATCGTGGGTCCCTGCAAGCAAGTACCAATGTTACATTGAACTTTTGAGAGAAGATAAGAAAAGCAGTGTCTTAAGCTCATAAATAACAGATATGCAAGCGTTTGAAGCCTCTTTTTGTCAGCCTCACTCCTCCCCTCCCGACACAGCTAGGAAGCAAGATAGTCAGCAGAGCCCCCCAGAGAATGACCCAGCATCAGTCCTTCTACTTAAATAATCTAACATTCAGTAGGGAAAGAAAACATCCTGCTTAGCTCCTCAGCAGTTCTCCAAAGAGGAAAAGACAATCTAGATGAGGCTGGAACTATGTGCTCAGGGAACTGTCACTACCTTTGCAGTTCGGTCAACACCAAACTGTTCATTTGTGCCTTGTAGGCATTTTTATCTCTACAGTCTCAAAATGACAACTGCAAAGGAGAAGGAATGTGAGCAGGTGCACCTATTAAATATGTAAAATACGGCTCCTCTCCCCCTCAGTAGAAAGATGTATTTCTAAGGCTGTGGAAAGTCAGCTAACACAAAGATGGACAGGTAAGAAAAAAAAATCACTTTGCATGTGCTTTTTTTTTTAATTTTTTTTAAGCGCACAAGACTAGAAGAGGGCGCAGCACAATAGCTTTATACAGAAAATAAATGCAAGCCAATTAAAAATTCCATTTCTTTTCTTTAAGCTAATTCCTCAGGTTTTGCTAATTAGCAACTAATAGTTCTGTCATTTGAGCTGGGTAACATAAGGGAGAATACCAGTGGTGTGTTTTCAATCAAAGCATTTGCATGCAAGAATGCATCATATTTTCCATGAAGAATTATTACTACTTGGGAGCGGGGGAGGCGCAGGAAAGAAAAAAGCAGTCTGTGCACAAATATATAACTATGACGAGACTTGAACTTCTGAAAGAGAAGAAATCTTTCAGCTCCATTAAAAAAAAAAAGAATGAGGCCTTCTATGACATGCTCAGTGACTCCAACAAATTTCACAGAACCCTACAGGGACAGCTACAAAACTACACCCTTCAAAGTGAGAGGGAAGACAGTGAAACATGTTTTCTGTAAAATGGGAGAGAATAAAAGTTAAGTATCATTCAGGGTAGAAGGAATGCTTGAACTATTATATCACTTGCCTTTCCAGGTTTATAAGACAATAAATGTATAGCACTAAATGAAAGCAGCGGGTGATGGGGGTTTGAAATATCTGGCTACAGATGGAGCAGGAGGAGAGAAACTTTGCTCAGCAATCTTTGGGCAAGAGATGGAGTCTCTTAGCGTGACTCTGCAGAATAGGATCCCTAAGTCTAGCACCACCACCCCCCTCAAAGTATCCCAAATTATTACATGTGAGTGAGGTGTGGCCAAGAGGCTGTTAGCACCACATCATGTCTGAGCCATGCAACTTGCATACTTATTCTCGTGCCCTGATATACAGCCCATCTACAGTTACCCTTCTTGAGAGAACACCCCACCCTACCCCACCATGTGGATTTTATTCCAAACATATGTTGGGAATGTTTGAAGTGCCCGCTATCCCTAGGCTTTCTTCTTTATTTTCTTTTCTTTTCATATTTTTAAAGTCAAACCCACAAACCCTAAAATACTTTGAATTCTGACTAACTACAGTTTGTGAGGATGCAGTACTGCATACCCATTATAATAAAATCTTATGCAATAAAAATTGTACATGTGTCCTTCAGAAGAGAAAAAGATGTTTTGGGGTTTGTTTTTTCCCCCCCTTTTCTGGTCTTACAGGAAACCTACCCACACTTTAGAAATACAAAATTAGTATATGTAGAAGCACAAATCAGGCATTTTGAAATGTTGACATTTTCCAATCATGGAGAATTGAAGGAATTACTGACTGTTCATAGCCAGCTGCATTGGATTCATGGAGACTTGTCTATCCAACCACCTCAGAGAGCTGGCAAAGCCAGAAGAGAGGCCTGAATAGCACACAGAGAGGTTACTGAGCACCGAGTTATAAAGATCTGGCTTGGACAGCACTGCAGCAAACAACTTTACCCACAGAAACAGAAATGGATAAAAGCTTATGCCTCTTTCAAATACATGTTTTAAATTCTTAGGACACTTATTACCTTTAGCTTACATTAGTCATTAGCTTTGCCTGGATAATTAAGTCCATGTGACGTATGCAGATTTGATCATAAGCATGTTAAAAACAAAAAACAACACCAGAAAAAAAAAACTTAGTATAACTGGAAGATTAAATAATCAACAGGGTTCAAAAAAAATAAGGTCATACCCTGTCTGGTATAGCTTGGTTTAAAATCTTTTAATTATTTTTGTATCAACAAATAATATTGTACCTTTTTTCTATATTTTTATCTGCTACATAAATTTAGAATGTTATAACCTCTAAAGAAAACCTAAAAACTTTTCAATGTCTTTGCTTAAAAAGCAGAGAAGAGCCAAAGTAAACTATGGTTCAATGGGAAAGACTATAGAGAAGTCACAGTTCTTGCCCCCTCTTTGCTCCTGCTTAGAGCCTGCTTTTTCTCTATCTGTGTCTATAGACAGGTGTCTGGGTCCAAAAATGCACTGTCTCAAAAATGACATGGCTTCAGGAGCAACATGATGATGGCAGTGGAGGGAGAGAAGTAAAGGGAAGCACAGACAGAAGAAGAACAGAAATGCTTCATAATCTGAGGCCCTGAGCATGGGCTGGGGTTTAGTAAGACTTCATGTCATTGACACAACTGCAGAAGAACCCCAAGGCACAAACAGCCATATCACTGCACATAGTCGAGAGCAAAGAAAATGATTCTTGAGAGTCAACACACTGGGTCAAGGTCACAGTGCTAGTAAGTGAAGCACTGTAATTAGAACCCGAATCTGTTCAGTTTTCTAGGCTACATAATGTGCCCAAGTGAGGGAAAACATTTGGGGGTAAGGGAGTGCTCAACAAACACTTGCCAAGGGGCTATAGCTCAAAATCACAGACTGGAAGGTTACGTCTACATTCACTTGTACTGTCCAATAGGAAAATCACAAGAATAATCAACTTATAAGTACAATATCCTCAAACTAGAAATCAATAAATGAGTCTAAACCATAATATGTGATCTCCAGGCAGTGTTCTTAGTTAACATACTTTGGTGAGCCAGAAAATGGGTCACACAGACCACTGGGTGAAGAGAGGGGTCCCAGTGAAGGGAAAGCCAGTCCCTCAAAGGATGGAGAGACAGACGCCTGGGTGGGAAACCGTTAAAACAAAGGAAGCAAGAACAAGCTGCAAAGTGGATAGAAAGTTAACGGTTCCACTACCATCAGCCCTAGAAAGAAGTGCTCATCAGCTGTCTGGACTAATTAAACACCTCACTAATTAGTGGGCATCTGGAAAACAAAACAAAACAAAACATCACTGTGATGGGAAAAGCTTGTGTTCACACAGAAATACAAAACCCTGGGAGGAGCTTGTGGGCAGGCTTAAACAACACAGTGAATATGCTTAGCAGGAGGATATACAATTCCAGGTGGGGACTGTATAGGAATCCCTACTGTTTCTGCATGGATGATACTCAAAAGAGACCACAAATAAAAACACAACTTAGACACTTCAAAATGTGACCAGAGAAAAACATCCTACCAACACTATTTTAAATCTTCATTCCTAAAAGCCAAGAAAAAACAAAATGAAGCAAGCCCAAAAGGAGGAAGGAAAAATAGTTGTCCAAAGTCCTCTGTCATTGTTTCTGCTTCAACAGACACCTTTTCAATAATGGGAACAATAGGATTTTTTTTTCAAGAAAAGCAATTAACTTTTTAAAAGCTGACCACCGCTCCCCCCCCAAAAAATCCAAACAACTATATTTTCATGCTTCTGACAAAAGTCCTTTCTACTTAAAAATTATTGCATACCCATTTTTTTCCAACAATATATTCTGGTCGGAGAAGCAGTTGCTGGGACTTAAGGTTGCTGCAAGACGCTTTGATCTGATGAGTGAGCCTTCCCCTTGCTTCCAGCCAACTAATGAAGGGATGAAATTAGCTTTTATCCTGGGTACTTTCTTGAGCAAAATAACATGGTCTAATCAGCTGTCCTCACTAATCAGTCATCTGGTTAATGACCTTTTGCCTTAAAACACTAAAATTTCTGAATGATGTGGGAATAGGGAAACAAACCAGTCTCCTTCTCTGGAGCTCAATGGATCATCTGGAACTGGAGGCAGGAAGGTTAAATGGCAAGCCTATCTCCTGGCAAGGTGATAAATCTGTAATCAGGAGCTTCCAGCTTTGCCACCTCAACATGACTTTCATTACTCCAGAGCCAAATTATATCCTTAAACCAGAAACAGGCCTGAGGTAAACTCAACCCGTATGTATTTACCTTACAGGCTGCCTTTGAAAAGAAGTGTCATATACTTATACTCCAAGAGGCCTGCTTAATTTCTTTAATTCAGTTAGGACTAGAAAGGCAACTTCCAGTGTCTCTGGCAGGCTTATAAGGAGTGTTGGGCTCACAGTAAAAACTTCCATAGTAACAAATTTAGCACTGAATTTTTAAAATTAGTTTGTTTCAACAAATCATTAAGCACGGGAATACCCAAAACTATTACACAAAAATAAATAATTAAAAATGAGAAGAACTGCCATCAAAGGCTTTAATGTGGCCCACTTTAATAGTTTCCCACCCTCTACCCATTTTTCTCAAACAGCATCCCTGCACAGACAAAGCATACTGAGTTCAAACTCCAGTAAATATCTATGTGGATTCATAACACAACCATCCCCCTAAACCCCCAAACCCTGAAAAACCTAAAACTACTTAGAATACAAGAAAATGTCACTCTCTAAGAGGAATAGATAAGAATCAAAAGTAGGAAAAAAATGCAAAATTTAACTTACTTTTTATAAATTTAGAGTCAATGATTCATACATTATGTTCATATCCGAGCACATGCATGCGAGCACACACACAAACATGCCACCCCCTCACCCCATGTCTCTCAGAAAAAGTGCTAATTGGCAAGAAGTACTTACGGTAGTGAGGCTCCATGTAACCATTCCGGGGGTCCATGGCAAACACAGTCCCACGATAAGGGAGAGAGGGCTCGGCCAGATGTGGGAGAGATCCATGGATCTCCTTCTTGATCAACGAGGCCCTCTCATCACTAGATGACGTCGAGGGCTCCTCACTGATTTTGTTGAGACCCTGCACACTCTGAGGCTGCATAGAGATCGCGTTTCTTCTCTCTCGGTGATAGATCTGTCCAGGACTTTCATCCTCTATAGGAAGAAGGAAAATGAAAGACTTTAGAATCTTCTTTAAGGAGCCGGAAGAAAGTCATCAATATAGTTCTCCCTGCCTCTCGGTTGGAAAGAAGTAGTCTCTTTTGTCCTTCATGACTACATTGTAAATTATACACCCATGGTGGAATACTTGCAAAATAAAGTTGTCTATGAATAGTGGCCAATATTATACATGGAAGGGTAAACCAAGAGTAAGCCTGAGGTACAAAGTAGCACACAGCAGACAATGCAGTGGGGATCCTCTGCAAAATACACCAATACCCTGCATGCCCCACCCAAGGCTGAAAGCTTTGTCAACCTCCAATTATGTGGATACCTAGCTTCTTTCTGCCCATCTAAAGAAACAAGACTTCCCTGGGAACTGAGAAATCCAACTGCCCAGTGGGGCTCTGGGTGGCTCTGGAAGTGCTGGGTCTTTGTTTCTCAGAAGATGACATTAGAAAGCCAGCCAAGAAATGTTGTGGGTTTTGTTTTTCTCTTTTTTTTCTGAACCACATTTGTAACCCACCAAGAGATTTAACAAGGCCAGAAATGAAACTCAGCACCCCCTTGTGACCAGGGCCAAAGGTGTCAATCAAGAACAGCACAGAGCCTCCTAAGATACACTTCATGTGTCTACCCACACACCCAAACAGGGTACCAAGAGGAAAGCTGCTTCAAACTGAAGGTCTGGGAGGAACTTGACTGTATGGGTAAGGAGGAAAGGCCTGGGGATGTTGCTCTCTGTCATGTTCAAATGTGACCCAAACTCCTACAAAACAGAAGGATGAAATCCCGCACATGGTTTCTTTCCAGATCCCTAATACTTGAGGTAACTTTATAAGAACTTCCCATTTCTACATTACTGGTCTCTGTGAATGGGACTGGGTGACCTTTGCTAGATAGAACTCAGGCATACACGTCAACCAAACTGGCTATCTGAACTCACAGCAGGTGGATTCATTTGCCTGTTACAATCACATACAGTAAGCTATGCACCCCAAACAAACTGCATTTAACCAGCAGTGGTTGCTATGGAAGAAAAAGCTCACAGAAACAAAGCCGTGTGGGTCCTGCCTAAATAACTAACTCAAAAACTTTCATATTTTTTATCCTTAAAAAGTAACTATGTGGGTATAATCATTGTTGAACATCTCAGACAGACTGTACATATCTCAATATGTAACCTTCTCTTCAAAGTAATCCATAAATAGATGTAATTATCTAACTGTCACCAAACCAGGATTACTAACTTCTAACACTCCCATAGACTTTGGTTGACTTTAGAGGAAAGAAGACCTATGTGTACTATATATTATTAGAAACTGAGATTACAACCACTATTTTACCTAATGCCAACACCAACTTTAGAGCTTCAGTGAAACTTGAAAATAAATGCTGAATTATTTTACCCCAAAGTCCTTTCAAATCATGATGAGGTATCCTGGAGTCTTTACAATAAACCTGCTGACCATCACAAAACAACTGTGAAATATTATTTTTGTATTGTTTTGTGCAGATTCTCACCTGATACCTAATAATTAAAGGGTAAATCACAAGTTTAATCTATCAAATAAAAACTAAAACCCACAAAATTTGAAATAATTCCATATTTTCACATTGATCTTTGAAAAAGTAATTCAAATTATTTCTGCTGGTAATTTTGAGACAAACTACCAAAAATAAACAAACAAGAGCCTTCATTTTTCTTCTCCCTGCTCATATACACAGGCACTGGTCTGCCCTTGAGCTTCATTAGCAGTATGGCTGCAGGCTACAGAAAGGACTTCAGAGTTATGAAGAAAAACAGATGGGCGTCAAAAACACTGAAACTAACCGTTTTATTTTTAAAAATGTCCTACAGCCTTCAAATGGCCCAAGTCATAGTTTCCACTCATTTGTGCTCAGTAAATCCTTTATTTAAAATTTCAGACTAAAGTTAACCTAGAGTGGAGAGGGGTGCATTCTATAGAACAGAAAATTCTTCCAGAGGGGCTGTGACACCTAATTAGCATTCTCTGGGAAAAATGAGTAAGCAAGTCTTACTAATCTATTCCAGGTTTAAAATGGGGTTCCATGGCTTCATGCTCCCAGAGGAAATTATTTTTCCCCTTAAAATTGCATCCCTACAACCAACTCTGGTTCTGTGGTGGTGTGTCTTCCAACAACGAGTATGTGAATACAACTTCACTAACAACTGGATAGTTAGTATGGTCTTAGCCATGTCAGGTCCCTTCAATCTTCAGAGAAAAAGTAGGAAGGCAGAAAAAACTGGGGTTGCCTCCTAGCATAGTGGCCATAAGTTTGCTAATGAGAATTATCCCAACATGTGTGAAAAGGTCATACAAGCTCAAATAGTTGATACAGGGAAAAAAAATGAAGGCAGTTTTAACTTCATAAAGTTAAATGCAGGCAAGAATGTTTTTAATACAGAAACTTTCATCAGGAAACCTTAACTTTCATTATACAGTTGGCACTGTGACCTTTTTAACTCAACAACCCTCTGCCCCCAAATGCCAAAAGACACACACTTAATGAGTTAAACCTCCCTGTGTTGAGTTGCTTTTGATGGGCATTCAGATGCAAACTAGACAATGCACATGCTCCCAAATACAAACAGCTAAAAGACTTGAGAGTTCTGTGTACACAAGGAAAGCACAACTCCCAAGCAATATTCCTGCCTACTCTTATAAATTTAGTAACCACTTCTGCATGCCAAAAGACGAAAGCTGTC
This sequence comes from Tokudaia tokunoshimensis, assembly GCA_036184795.1. NCBI lineage: Eukaryota > Metazoa > Chordata > Mammalia > Rodentia > Muridae > Tokudaia > Tokudaia tokunoshimensis. Next base: position 48,346,716 of record BTHU01000022.1, read on the forward strand.
TCATCTCGTTCAGCTGAGGCGAGCTGTTCAATAAAGTTAGAGAGTCAGTGCAGACAGGCTACACTAGGCCAAATTATTGACAGAAACATACTGTCCACCATGGCAACAAGCAGAAGTCAGAAGCAAGAACGTAAGCAAACAGCCCAGGGCTCCAAGAGCATCTGCCAATGGACTTTAACAGCCAAACACAAGCAACTGTTTGAGCTTCCCTGCTGAAAAGATGTAAGCTTGGGGGTCAAGCTGAAACATGCAATTTTCTCAGAAATGTAAGGGAACAATTACTTCAAGTGCTGCCACCACATTCCCACTGGTAACCCCTTTTTTTTCTGTCATCTGTGTTTAGGTAGATCTGGATGAATCCACACCCAAAGACAGAGCTCCCTGAATCACCCTTTCAGAAACTGTCCCAGATTTTCCAAACTCCTCCAAAATCAACCAACAGGGAGTCAGAACTTAATGTCAGAGACTCAGAAAGAGCAAACACAGCCTGGCTGCAAACACTGTGTAAGGGCGGCTATCATGAAGTACCCTAGCTCTATGAAAGAAGAACCAGACACACACTCCTGCACACTTGATCACAAACTCCTGGAACAAGGGAGACAAGGTCCTTTTCACCTAGTATGTAAGACAAGTTTCACACAAAGCTTTCCATGCAAAAACAAAACTCCACTAGGCATCGTTAAGAAGGACACCTCCATTCACTGCAAAATTGGCTGCTTAGGAGCTCAAAGAACACCTGCTAGCTCTTCTCTCCATTAACACCCATTTTGCCCTGTTGTTGAAAACCCATTTTAATGCCATTACTCTTCTCTTGCCCACTAGCTATAAAAGCTGCATGGGGTGGGTTGGGGTGAGGTGGGGTAGGGTAGGGGTATAAAGCAAACAGATAGATGATACTTACAACTCAGTCCCTGGACTCTGGCTATCTACTTTCTATAAACTTAGCTTCTCTAGCTGTGCCGGCCCTCTAGGAACATTCTCAGTATCTCTTGGCCTTTCTTGCCTCTCTCTCTCTCTCTCTCTCCCCTACTTGCAGGCAGCGAGGCTCCCATTAGAGGAATTAAAAGTGGTTGGAGCCATGCTAAATTTAACAAGCTCATTAGTATTCTTTGCAAGTGCTTGGAAGTGAACTCTCCCTATTCAAGCCTCCCTCCTCTCCAGCAGAAGGGTCAGGCGGGTAATCATTAAATCAAACTAATGTCACCCTATCACAATCGGCCCCAGAGAAGGAGGGTTTATTATTTCAGTTTATGCTAAATAAACGGTTTTACAAATGGTCCCCAAGCAAGGTCAACAGCAGCTTCAATTACAAGACAAACTTAACAAGAGTTGCTATAAACCAAGTACTCCATATTGACTTAGGGACAGACTGAACTCCACATATTGCCACTGGCAGGATTGTACAGGAATGCATATTACAAAATAAAGGAAGGGGTGAGCTTTTTTTTTTTTCTTTGCCAGAATTTGCGACTGCACAGCGACTCCTCATTCACCTCTCTCCAACCAGCTAGCCGCTCAGCTCAATTCACCCCACACAAAGGCTGGAGCCCAGACCTCAATGGACCGAGTGAAACATGTTCAAAACTAGGCTCTCTATTGTGACTGAATTTCTTAACATCTTTTCAAAAAGCGGAGAATGCCTTGAGGCTAAAGGAAGAAACAGGCTAATGGTGAATTGGGAATTCTGAGCAAATTTCAGAGCCCTTTCCTCCTAGCTTTTGAGGTTGAAAGCAAGCTCTTTCCTTTCAAGTTTCAAAGTCCTTTTTCCTCCCGCAGTGTCACAGAAGGATTTGAAAAGAAGGTAATTGTGCTCGCAGTCTCCCTGATCAGAGCTTACGTCCTATTTCTGGTATTTCGGAATACTTCTTGCAATAATAGTGCATATAGCTCAATCCCTTAACCGGCCTGCACTCCGCAATTGCTCATTAAATGAACAATTGTGGGTATAAAATGCCTTTTATGTTCAAGGTCTGGATATAAGATAAGCATTCTAGGATTCTAAATTTGGTTTACTAAGGAAACTCTCTATCATTAAATTATAAAACTGAACTCAGAATATCAGGCTTTCCCAGAAAAAGTAGCACTCAGGTTGCAGTAAGCCAAAAAGATGGGCGGGGTGGGGGTGGTAGAGAGAAGGCACCAGAATGTTACGGGCAAGAAGAAAAAGACTGGATACTCAGATTTCTGGACAAATAGGATTTTACCTGGAAAAGAGCACCACCGTGTTCAAGGTACCCCACACTTTTGATGCTGAATGATGGACTTAGGTTTGAATGAGTTAAAACACAAGCTTCAGCTCAATAATATGGATGTGAGCAATGGTGATCCCCTGGCCAGCAAGCCCCTCTTCTTCTTCTTCAGGGAAATAAATAACCCCTCAGTGCCATCATTCATGTCATCTCATATGATCACTCCTCACTTTCCATCCCATATGGTACAGGAAGAGAAGGTATGTGGCCCAGTGTCCAGATGGAAACCCTAGGTCCATGGCAGTACGTGATAAGGCATTCATTCTAGCTACTCCTCACTGAACCCACACAGTCTTGTTAACAAGGGAGCTAGCTACTCTTAGGTAAGATTTTGGGATGATATTTGGATCATTCCGAACCCACAACTATTAGTGTAATATTTATAGAAAAGGGAGACATTTTCATGCAGAGGAATTCACAAAACTCAGATATTCTCCCATTAATATTTAGTCACCATCAGTTCATTCCTGGGAAACACTGAGAGGGAGCCAAGAGACAAATTTATGTTCAGACATTGGGGGAGTGTGCCATACCTGCACAAGTGACGTCCTCTCCAGAGCAGAGGGCATGCCTAAGCCTCCAGGCAGCATGGTCCAACTGTTCCTGGGCAGGCAGGTGTAGCCAGTAGCTTCTGTGTGCTACTACAGACACTGGGGTCCCACCCTCCTGTCCTGTCCTTTACTCTTTCCTCCTCCTAGGCAACCACCTCCCTGAATTTGAAAGGAGCATTATTTCATTTTTTCCTATGAATTTGTTGTATCTTATCAGCTTTTCTTTCATTATTTACTTGTCAGTGTTCGTTGAATAAAAAACAGTAGATCCCAAGTCCTTGTCTCCCCTTTTTCAGAATCTCCTAAAGTACTTGAACCAAAGAAATAGCAGAAATGAAAAAGAAGAGACTGGGTATACTGATAAGTAGCACAGGCTTACACTAGACAGAGAGAATCTAGCTCCTGTAGTTTTAATACCAGAATATTCCCTCTCTCCCTGCAAGCTGTAGCCATGCCCAGTCAGGGGCTCAGGAACGCCTAGAGCAGTGATTCCAAAGAGGCTGAACAAACAATACCTTCTCGAAGAACATTGCCAATACCCTTGAGGTCAGACATTGCCCTTGTGCTGCTACACATACATCTCCCATTGACAATGACGGATGACAGAGGGAGGGGCCCAGATGGATCAAGGGAGAGAGCTTGCTTTGTCTGCAACCTTTAAACTGCACTGGCAGGCCAGCAAACTGGAGAGGGCTACAGCAGGATTTGAAGCTTTGGAAAAATTCAAGTGACAGCCTCCCCTCAAGGTGATGAGTAGCTCTCTCTTCCTCCTTTCATCAACCAGGAGGTATCAGGGTGAAAGAAGAGAAAGGAGAAAGTATCTTCCATCACAGGTACATATCTCCATTGTTTGAGCATTTCTAATGTTCTACATTAACCAATATTGCACTGGGCATTCACTCTAACTATCTGATGCAAACATAGCAGGTTTGTGCTTAACACAAAGCTAAATTCTTACTTCGGTCCCCAACTGCTTGGTTTACAGAGCTCCAACTACCTTTGAATGAGGCCCTTGGGATAGAAAGAAGCAGACAGAGAATGATGGGAGCTTAGGTAAATGAAAACACAACCCTAAAATGACTGGCACTTCCACTGCAGCACAGAGCTCTGATGGTGGGCTCAGGGGACAAGCAGCTGTCTTCTTCAAAGATAATGGCAAACTTGAGCAGACAGCATTATCAACTTGACTGAGTCCTCAAGCACACCCTGCATCCTTCAGAGTATCCACTGCTCGAGTCTCCAAACTCTCGACACTAAGAGGTTTACAAGCGCAACCTTGCCCCTAGGAGGATGCTCCTGAAAGCTGATGGCAAGAACGCTGATCCAGCTGAACATGCATCCCATGATGCTAAGCAACTTTCAAAGTTCCAGAAAGACAGCACCAGTCAAGCCACACATAGACCTGGGAAAGCAAAGTATGAACAAACCTACACCCTTGCACAAGGGCCCTGGCCTCCCTTTAAAGGGGAGATGAGAGTTTTCTTGTTTTCAAGGAACACCCTTCCTTGACTTATGAGTTCTAAAGCACCATGCAGCTTCTACAGCATGTTCTACAGGAAACAACATAGCAAGGAGCCTGTTCACAGGCTGGAGAGCCAGTGCTGCTGCTGCCTATAGCATCTTAAAGGAAACAGACCCATGGCGGGGGTGGATGGGGTTGTCCTAGAGCCTGTTTTTCCTTCATAGCAGGAGAGCGTAAGCCTGTGTTTTAACAACCCCAACAGCAAAGACCCATTTCTGAACCATTTTACCACTTTTTAAAACTGTGGAAATGAGCACAAGCTTAGCTGGTATCATCTGGGCTGTTTGTGTGTGTGTTTGCTTTGTTTTTGAAACAGGGTCTCATTATATAGCCCTGGCTGATCTGCAACTTGCCAAGCAAGCAAGGTTGGCCTCAGACACAGAGATCCGCCTGCCTCTGCCTCCCAAGTGCTGGGATTAAAAGTGTGCAGCAACAAGTCTGGCCTTTTTGTTTTTAAACAAAACAACTTCGATTTATTTTTATTGCCAATGTCTACAACAATTATTTTAAAATAAAGGCCATTTTCTTCACTTCCCATTTAGTTGTTTATTCCATTCATTCTTCACAATAAGCAGGTCAAATATATTTAAATACTGGCTAATGTTTAACACTATTTTAATGCATTTGTTCTATAACACAAAAAAATGGTAACTCTCAATTAGTAAATCCAATATTTTATTTCATAATTCAGAAGTAGCTTATAAAAGTCATAAAAGCTATAGACAAACTTTAGTTTAAATTCAGTGGTCGTCCATAAGTTTATCATCTAGACTACTGACTGGCCAATATGTAAAATACAACAGCCTCAATTCTGTAAATACTTATGTTTAACATTAAAGATATTTAATATATTGGTGTTTATAAACTCTAGACGGTTTTGTTTTTTAAGATTTTATCTTTATTCATTTGTCTGTGTCTAGGTGGGGTTTGTGCATATGAGTGGCAATTCTTAGAGGCCAAAGGCATGGATCTCTGTAACTGGAGATACTTGCAACTGTGCCTGATGTGGATGCTAGAAACAGAACTCAGAGCTGCTGCAACAGTGGTCCTCAATCTATGGGTCTGGGCCCTTTTGGGGTTATAAATTAGATATTTACATTATGCTCATAAGAGTAGCAAAATTATGAAGTATCAAGGAGATAATTTTATAATTAGGGTCACCACAAAATGAGGAACTGTATTAAAGGGTCGCAGCATTAACAAGGTTGAGAACCACTGCGCTGAAGACCAGAGACACTAAGCCATCTCCAGCCCCTAATGTATTATTTTGTCTGGCATTGTATCTGAGACTTTTTATCGTAATTGTAAAGACAGCCAGACTTCCTGTAAGTAATATTTTGTGTAGTCAAAATAAGCTAAGGAAATTATCAGTTCACTTACATGAAGTACTTGATTTCACTCACCATTTTCCAGTGTTTGAAGCTCTGGTATATTGTTTTTGTTTGTCCGCAATATAACTTTTAATGACACTTCGGTGGATACTATTACAAATTGATGACACTTTCAGAACAAAACCAAATAGGCAGTTCTTTTAGTATTCCTAACCACTAAACTCTGACCTTCCATCTGACTGTACAACACATTTTCTAGTTTACAAGTATAAAGACACTGAGTTTAAAAACTGATCTGCACAAATAAAAAAAATTAAAGTTATATATATATATATAATTGAATTTTTAAATAATGTTTGTTAAGCTGGAGAGATGGCTCTATGATCTGATGTCCTCTTCTGATACCCTCTTCTGTCATACAGACATTCTTGTAAATAGGGCACTCATATACATAAATAAATAAATCTTTAAAAACAAACAAAAGTATCTGTCACTTCTGCCATTCTGATGACCTGACATATGTATACACTGAAAGAAGAGTTCCAACTTGTTTATCTGAACAGATATGTTCTTGGGTGACCTAATAATGAGGAATACATTGCCACTAAGTGTTCACACTGACAAGAGAAAAGTGCACTCAAAACATCTCACTGCAATATTCTCTGCGTGTGGAAATGCTACTTGTAATTGTTTTTGTTCTATTCGATTCAAAATCTTTCCTAAGCAAGCTAACATTAAGTTGCACTAAAATTCACAGCAGTTCAGGAATCTACGACCTTATGTAAAGAAGGCCTTTGTGTAACATCTGGGGTGTATATATTGCATGTTTTTGTCTTTAGATTGTGTAATAAAAAGCTTAAGCATATGCTGGCATTATTTTTAATAAATTTTTACACATGTTGCTACAAAAATTAGGCACTATTGGAAACTAAATTTAAACATTAAAATGCCATTATTTTACCCAAATGTGCTGGAGGCCACTGTGACAGCCTAAGGGACAGTGTACAATAACTTACCTAATGCTGAGTCAGCCTCTGGACAAAGGCCAGGTACAGCACAGCTCAGATTCCTATGACAACACACTCCTCTAGCTGTGGCTCCTTGTGACCTCAGCTATGAAAATGTATCCTCGGATGTGAATGAACATATCACTTGCCAATTATTTTGGCCTTTCTAAATCTCTTTACTTTTTAATCAGCATACAGACTAACAGTTTCTTTATGGCACTTTCACACGCCCTTAGCTTTGGCTGGTCCCGTGGCTCTCTGGCCTCTCCCTGCTCATAGTATTTGCCTGGCCTTCGGTTTTCATGTCTCATGTATTCTACTACTCTCTTCATACCCTCCTTAAAGCTTCTTTCTTCCATCATCCTGGACTCCCTTTCTGGGCTCTCCATACTCCCACATACTTACACTTATAGAAAAAAGAAATGCTGGGATCCTCACTGACAGCATGCACTGCTGTCATTCAAGGCCTGGGCTACGTCGCTTAATGTAATGTTCTCCAGCTTCCTTCATTTCATCACAAAGTTCATTTTTCTTTAAGGCTGAATAAAATTGTGTGCATGCCCCACGTTTCACTATATATTTACTCATCACTTAATGAACATCTATGCTGACTCCACTTCCTGGTTATTGTGAGCAGAGCAGCAATGGTCATGGTTATGAAAGTATCTTAAATGTTAGATCCTAGTTTAGCCACAAACTCCCAGGTCCTGGCACAGGAACTGTGTATAAGAGAAGAAAGGGCAACAAGCCGAACCTCTCTCTAGGCACACCTGAGTCACAGCTAACACAGGATATGCCACCACCCTAGCTGCCTTCCTCCCTTAGGCAAAGTCCAGATGGGCTGAGCAGAAAAGGAGCAGAGGGAACACAGGGCTCATGCACCTGCAGCTGAGATTGGGCAGCAGGATGCCAGCCCAGCTTTCCCTCTTATGTTTTTCTCAGAACCACCCAGAAGAACATAACATCTTAAAACTAAGGGGAATTAAAAAAAAATAATAAGTACCAGTAAGAGAAATTAGTGAAACAAAAAGATTAATCCCATCTGCTTTTCTAAAACAGAAACAATTCACCTCAGCCATTCTTCCTACCAATCTTCTTCAGAAGCCTGCCAACTAAAACCTATTAACCACGCACCAGTTAGCGACAGCTAATATTTACTTAAAAGGGGTAGGAAACACCTCACCTGTCCTTTTACCTCATTCTTCAGTGTAGTATTACAGGAAGGCACTGTCACAGTCCCCATTAACCAGATGAGAAAGACAGCATCAGAAAGGGTAGGTTACCTAGCCAGATCACATGCAAGCACACAGGCAGAATCCAGAGCCCAGGTAGTCACCTCTCAAAGCTCACCAATGTTAGTCACAATAAGAAAATAAGTTAAAATCTGTGCATGTCTTATGAGAGAGTGTTATAGCATTCAGTGTAGTGTTTTCTAGATCTATATTAGCATAAGAGAAGCACTTGTTACATGCAATTTATAAAGATAAAGTTGAAAGCACCTCACAGGACAGCCCAATGGCATCAACAGAGATCACAATGCCAGCCACACAGACACAAGAATAGGGGCAGAGCTCTCCAAGAAAACACAGCTAGCAACAGTCCACTCACCTACTAAGCTACTATGTTTCTAAATTGTATTTAGAGTAAATACCTATTTATATACTAAATTTCTAATTTTAAAAAACTTTTTTTTAAGTTGGTGTGTAGACATAACCTGAAAATATTTCAGTGGTTTATTTCTTTATGTTTACAAATTTCCCAGTCATCTTAGGTCAAAGGTGTATCTTTTTACTTTTATTTTCAATTACACGTATATATTTATTCTACCTCTTAAATCTCTTGAATATAATGAATATAGAGTTAGCTACTTTTATGCATTTTAATAAAGCTGTCACTGGTATAATGTTTTATGTATGTTTTAATTAATTCACTCATTTAAAGTTATATGACTACTTCAATTATTTCAGATCTATATACAAATACATCCCAAACAAATAAAAAGTGTGTATAATGTTCCTTCTCCTGGCAATAATTAATTCAGTGTTTACCAGCCATCTCTGCAACAAATAAAAAGTAAATATATCAGATAACACTAAGGTCTAGCCTCAACACTATGACCTTGGCTGAGCACTCCCCAAGCTCCAGAGGAGCACACCGGCCTGATAGGTGTGCGGTACCATCCCCTGTTACTATTCTGCTAACTACTGTGAGGCTTAACCAGGGTTAACCAACCTGCTTAAGGCTGCTGGTGGGAATGGATTCCCCTACAGTCTGTCTGCTGGAAATGGTGATGCTGAGTTACAAAGAATGGGACATGATGACATATTTTTTGCGGGGGTACCTTTGTCATAAAACAGAAGAAAGAAACAATGTCCTCTACTTAGCTTGCTTTGTCTCTTTATGCAAAACCTTCTACCATATTGGAAGGTCAAAACAAGAAACCGCAGAGGCTAAGCTGATGCGAGAACCACACACACTTGGGCTAGCCTGTTTCTAGAAACATAACTGAAATGATCCTTCACGTTTTATGAATGGCTCAGTCTTGAAAACTTGTTAGAATAACAGAAAACAGACTAGAATATTCTTCCTAAGGTAAATGATCAGCTAAGCTGGGATTTCTCGTGCACTACAGATTATAATCATAACCCGGAGCACCCACGTGTCTTCTACAGAATCTTTACAAATTCAGACCTAGTGGTCTCGCAAGTATGTGAAGAGACTGTATTCTCATTCAAGCTCCACTGCTTTAGAGCTATGGCATGGTTTTATTCTCCGCATTATCCTCTTTTGTCCTCTCTCCTCCTACACAGTGTTCTTCTTCTGCCATGTCCTGTGTGTGGATTCTACAGAGAGAAAAACATGATACTTGTATTTTCTATGTCTGTTTTTTTGTTTTGGTTTGTTTTGGGTTTTGGTTTTTTTTTTTTTTTGGTTTTTTTTGTTTGTTTGTTTTTTGCTTACAGGATCATCTCAAATTTCACTGATTTTGCTCCAACTCAGATAATGCCTGTCTTCTTCACAGATAAAGAAAACTCCGCTGGATATATGCACATCTTCTTTATTCATTCTTCTGCTTGTGGGCATCGAAACTGACTTCAAATCTTGGCTGTTGTAAAATGTACCCTGATACACGTGGATATAGAAGGATCTCTATAGTGTGAATGTTACTGCACCACTGTTGTATGCTGACTTAGATTCCTGAGTAAATTCCTGGAGTGTGTATGGCTACACTGCATGGCAGTTTTTGTTTTTTGTTTTTTTTTTTTTTTTTTTTTTTTTTTTTTTTTTTGAGGAACTGCCAAAGTCACTACTAAGCGTATGGATCAGTTAAAGCAGCAAATGCTTTATAGAGAAAGGGCAACGACTTGCATTAGAAGCAGCTTTGCCTGGATTATATACCAACAAATGAAAGGCTGCCTCCATTATGTAATGCCAGTCCTCAGCATTGTGCATCATATCAGTAAAACACAAGACATTTATCCCACCCCCACTAAAATAGTTATCAAATCATAGCAAAGTTAAGAATGTTTGTTTTTTTATGAATCAAGTACAAAATCAGGTGACTTCTTAAAATATACTAGGCACTGTAACTGCTTCTTAAAAGCTCCGTTTCAGTATTAAAACATCTTTCGATCTCTTTTAATAATGGCATCTGCAATAAACGTACAGCAGTGCTTCATTTAGCTAAAGGAGCTGGAGTTAAAAAGGAGTAAAATAAATAAACATATATGGGCCAGTTGCGAAAAATAAAACTGTTTCACTCAACTTTTTACAGGAGGCACATGCAGCATTTTGAAAGCAAAATTCTCATAACACAAACCTCTACTTAAAAACATCACTGCCAAGGGCTAGAGCCACAGTAGAATGTAACTTCTTTTCCAATTTATTTTTAAATGTTTGGGCATTTATGACATCAACTTCCGTGAAGTATAATAAGGCAGCATGGTACAATAAAAGGGTTAGAAAAACCAGCTCCAAGCCTTGCCGCCAGCACTTCTTCAGTAAATGACTACATTAACTTAAAATATTGCAGGCTTGCCAGTTGTCTTCTGCTACAAAAGTCAAACTTTCCCTTCTTAATTCATAAGATTTCTGAGAGTTAAATATGCCAGCAAACAAACAAAAAAAATGGCCTCTACCAGGGTGTCGCTTTTAAAATGAAGGTACCAGGATGGTAATAGCAAAGGGGCAGTATGTATGTGTCCTAGCCAAATATAGGAGACTCAAATTTCCAGTGCAAAGGCTAACCTTTAGTCAAATCACACAACTGGTCTGTATTATTGCCTCCCATTCCACAAAATGATCGATCATCTGTCTATTCTACCCAAGTGCTCTTAGGTGCTCACATACCACACAATTAGGAGAGAAGAGCTGTGTCCACATAGAAGATCCAGCCTGAGAACCCATTTATTCCAGTGGGTTCCTGAGATGGCTAATCTTAGTTGTCAACATGACTGCATTTAGATTCAGCTAATGCCAGAGAGGCTGAAGATGCATGCCTGAAAAGGTCAGATTGACTGGAAAGTCTTAAATCTGGGCCATTCTCTGGGGTGGCAACCCATATGAAAGAGCATGGACTCTCACAGGCCAGTTCATCTATCCTTATCCTGGGGCATTCCCTTTAATGGAGCATATCCAGTCTTCTTCATTTTCATACTGTCAAGGTCCAATTTTGTGCTAATGACAACAGAACTTAGGAGTGGGAGAGAACAAGTCATCTGCACAAGCCCAGAAATGTTAGTGAACACATTAACCAGCTTTCTGTCACTGGAATAGTTGAGCAAACAGTCATCTCAAAGTTTAAAGGTTCTTCTCTAAGATTCAGTTTGTCTAATTCTTCTAGTCTATAACAAGGAAGAATCTCATAAATGGCAGGGTATATGGTACAACAAAACTGCTGACCTCATGCCAGGAAGCAAAAGCGGCAGAAAGAAAAGTCTGGCATCCTATAGTCCCATGTGAGGCTGCTCTGAAAACTTCCCAATCATTCCCACCTATTCAAGGCTCCACAATCTCCCAATAGCACCAACATGGGGACCATGCCTTTAGGGAACATTTAGAATCCAAACAGGGCTGGACTTCTGCAGAATGTGTACTGTCCCTGATGCACTCCTCTCATGACGGGCTAAAAAGACCCTTCACTGAAGCTATAAGTCATATCTGGTAGTTAAAAAAAAAGGAAGCAACTACCATTTGCAAAGAACTTCCAACAGTGTTTCCAAGCTAGAACTTTGAGGTTGTGGCAATACCATCACACATCATCAATGAAGGAAGTAGATGAGAAATAAACTCTCCCAAAGTCATAAAGCTGCTCAGTCGGGGATCAAATCTGCTTCCAAAAATTCTAAACCTGACCGTCATATAATTTAGGTCACCAGTCATATACCTCTGTAAACAGGAAACAGGGAAGAACATAAAATATTAAGACTTCATGCTCCCATTAAACAGGAATCTCCTAGTCAGACAAAGCACACATGTGGTAAGGGTTCCAATGCATGAATTCTGCCCCTGCATTTCATGGGAGGACTCACCAACATCATCATGACAGACTGGCTCAAATGGCCATTCTCCAGTTAGATCATGATATTGTACCCATGCCAAGGATTCCATCCAACACAAAAACCTGACCTACTAAGACAGAGGTTCTCATCTTCTCTAATGATGTGACCCCTTAATACAGTCCCTTTGTTGTGGTGACCTCCAACAATAAAATCATTTTTGTTACAATACTTCATTATTGTAATTTTGCCACTGTTATGAATCATAATGCAAATATCTGATATGCAGGATATCTGATATGAGACCCCAATGAAAGGGTCTTTTAGATCCCCCTACCCGCTTCAAGGGGTCATGACCCAGAGGTTGAGAACCACAGTTCTAAGGTGTGGAAACAGAATGACCACTACATTGAGACTCATTTATTTGTAGAAAAGGAAAAAGAAGACAGGAAGGTAACTGTTGAGAGGATAGAAAGAAGACTAAGGTAACAAAAATGGATCTTAGAAGAGACACTGACAAGACAATATAGGAATAAATTATAGAAGAATTGGTCAATTTCAGTCTAACCATTACCCTACCCCAGGGTAGAGTGTCCTGAACACTTCAGAATTACAGCTGAGAACCCACAACACTGCATCTTTGGTTTAAGTTGAGAACATCTGTATTTTCTTTCACTTTAATCCTTAATTCACATCTTGTTGACACAAATGGAAACTTGGATTTCTTGGCAGAAAGACTTTAAGTTAGGGGGAATAATAATAGACAATTTCATACAGTGTTGCTGCCAAGACATTCAAATAAGAATTCTTCTATCAGAATCCCTATGTCTGGTCCAGTTCTACCAGAGTTCTCAAGAAGAGCTGGCAAAAAGAGCAACTAAAACAAATAATCCTCATGATTTTATTACTCTTGACAATTCTGTTAATTCTATTGTGTCCCTCTGGTCTAGTCTGTGATGTGAGGTACAGTGCAGACATCAAATGGCACAGCCCTTCCCTACAAAATGACAACATCTACCTCTGGGTGTGTTCAGTAGTGTTGGCAGCTAACACAACCCATCCCAGTATGGTCAGAAGAAAGCCGCCTTTCTAGACTCTGGTTTTGATTTCCTTTTTAATTTTCATCCTGGAAGGAGGAGTCTAGGGAGAAGGGGAGGAATCTCTTATTTCTGCAACATAAGCTTCACAACTACACCACACAGTTGTTTTCTAGACAAGTAAAAAGTATATATTCAAATTACAGATTTCTACCAAAACATTGATCCTGCCATGGTGATCTCTTACACTGAATTAAACTATAGTCTCCCTGTCATGTACCTCATAAATGACTAAAATACAAGCAAACCCATTACTTCCCTCACACTGGGTCTCTCCTCCTTAACACTGTGTGGCCTGACCTGGGCTGAGATGTTTTCTACAATGTTCCTAAGGACTGCTCTCTGGCCAATCAATGGTTCCCTGGCTTGTTCCTCCTTCCTTCTTCCCTCACTCTGGTTAGGAATATTTGCTTTGCCTCTTCTTTTCTATGACTTAAACGTGAATGGATTTAATATTGAATTTCTACGTTTTTGAAAATTCCTTTTATCTTTTTTTAATTGGATATTTTCTTTATTTACATTTCAAATGTTATCCCCTTTCCCTGTGTTTACCCCTGGAAACCCCCTCTCAGTAGACAGCTAAATCAGGCTCCTGTCATCAAGCACTTCTTGGCATCCACAATAGTGTCTTAGTTTGGTGACTGTATATAAGATGGATTCCCCAGGTGGGGCAGTCTCTGGATGGTCTTTCCTTCAGTCTCTGCTCCACACTTTGTCTCCGTATCTCCTCCCACAGGTATTATGTTCCCCCTTCTAAGAAGGGCCAAAGTATTTCAAGTTGTAAATGTACCACATTTTCTGTATCCATTCCTCTGTTGAAGGACATGTGGGTTCTTTCCAGCTTCTGGCTATTATAAATATTGCTGCTGTGAACATAGTGGAGCATGTGTCCTTATTATATGTTGGAGCATCTTTTGGATATATGCCCAGGAATAGTATAGCTGGGTCCTCAGGTAGTAGTATTTCTAATTTTCTGAGGAACAGTTAGACTGATTTCCAGAGTGGTTGTACCACCTTACAAGTCCACTAACAATAAAGAAGTGTTCCTCTTTCTCCACATCCTCGCCAGCATCTGCTGTCACCTGAGTTTTTGACCTTAGCCATTCTGACTGGAATGTGGTAGAATCTCAGAGTTGTTTTGACTTGCACTACCCTGATGACTAAGAATGTTGAACATTTCTTTAGGTGCTTCTTGGCCATTCAATATTCCTCAGTTGAAGGTTCTCTATTTAGTTCTGTGCCCCATCTTTTAATAGGATTATTTGATTCTCTGGAGTCTAACCTCTTGAGTTCTTTTGTATACATTCCACCAGAAAACTCCTAAACCTGATAAACAACTTCAGCAAAGTGGCTGGATATAAAATTAACTCAAACAAATCAGCAGCCTTCCTATATTCAAAAGACAAAGAGGCTGAGAAAGAAATCAGGGAAACGACACCCTTCACAATAGTCACAAATAATATAAAATACCTTGGTATGACTCTAAACAAGCAAATGAAAGATCTGTGAGACAAGAACTTCAACTATTTGAAAAAAGAAATTGAAGAAAATCTTCGAAGATGGAAAGAACTCCCATGATTATAGATTGGCAGGATTAATATAGTAAAAATGGCCATCTTGCCGAAAGCAATCTACAGACTCAATGCATCAAAATTCCAAATCAATTCTTCATAGAGTTAGAAAGAGCAATTTGAAAATTCATCTGGAATAGCAAAAAACCCAGGATAATGAAAACTATTCTCAACAACAAAAGAACTTCTTGGGGAATCACCATCCCGGACCTCAAGTTATATCACAGAGTAATTAGGAAAAGAACTGCATGGTATTGGTACAGTGACAGGCAGGTAGTTCAATGGAATAGAATTGAAGACCCAGATATGAACATGAACACACACACACACTTATGGTCACTTAATCTTTGACAAAGGAGCTAAAACCATCCAGTAGAAAAAAGACAGCATTTTCAACAAATGGTCTGATTCAACTGGTGGTCAGCATATAGAAAAATGCAAATCAATCCATTCTTATCTCCTTGTATAAACCTCAAGTCCAAGTGGTTCAAGGACCTCTACATAAAACCAGATACACTGAAACTAATAGAAGAGAAAGTGGGGAAGAGCCACAAACATAAGGGCACAGGGGAAATTTTCCTGAATAGAACACCAATGGCTTATGCTCTAAGATGAAGAATCAACAAATGGTACCTAATAAAATTGCAAAGCTTCTGTAAGGCAAAGGACACTGTCAACAGGACAAATAGGTAATCAACATATTGGGAAAAGACCTTTACCAATCCTACATCCTTGTACCTTTTCAATAATCCTACATGGATAAACTTGAAACGTACTGTCGGGGTGGGAATAGGGGAACAAAGTGTGAGAAAAATTTAAGTTATAATTTATTTAAAATAAGCGGAAGTACTAAAAGCTCCTCTGCCCTAAACAGGGAAACTTTGAAAACTTAGATTTCAATTTAAACTATCTAAAGGAAAGTTTTGTTTTATATATGAAATCTGTTTCTAAAAGGATGTTCATGTTTGCAAGAGAAAGCAGTGAAGAAAGGATGGCAAACCCAACTTTTAAATCACTCTGACATCCATTCCAAATCTGCTGAAAACTCTCAGCTTTACAGTAGCCCTTCTATAGTGAAAAAGAACAAATCTGCCAAACTAGCTCACCAACATTTGAGAACTGTCTCTTTTTAGCTGAAGGTTCTAAGAGCTAAAACAATATATCAGAATGTCCAGGGTTATAAGGAATTTATTTAATTTCTTTCTTAAATGCTTTTGTCTAAAATATCTATGCCTGAAACTCAAATACAAAGCTGATTTCCCATAAGGACACTTAAAAATAAGAAAACAGCAACAACAACAAAATGGATTGGCCTGATTTAAGTGCCTAGGTCAAAGACATAAATAACATGTTATCATATTATATCACAGTCCAATATTGGCATCATTGAGAGTCTCTCTCCACCCTGGAGTGTGCCTCACTATTGTCTCATTAA
The DNA here is from genome assembly GCA_036184795.1 of Tokudaia tokunoshimensis. NCBI lineage: Eukaryota > Metazoa > Chordata > Mammalia > Rodentia > Muridae > Tokudaia > Tokudaia tokunoshimensis. Next base: position 48,362,977 of record BTHU01000022.1, read on the forward strand.
GTTTCTAGCCTTCAACTCCCCAAACTTTAAAAGGGAAACTTAAAAGACTCCTTCCACGTGAATCCATTGATCTGAAAACTGAGTACATTAATATTCTGGCAGACGCATCTAAAAGATGGAACCTCATTTTACAAGGATGGTTCAAACCACAGAGGAAAATCCAACACATTGCAGCCTGGATGCTTTGAGAATGCAAACACCACCTAGATTCTGTCTTAGCAAACACTTCGTGCAGCACTTGAGACTGAAGTGATGGTAAAATGGAAGACAGCATTCTTCAAAGTTCAAAGTTACTTCTCTAACTGAATGCCCTGGGAAGCACAAGTGTCTACAAGGCCAACTCTAAATTGCTTCACTAGCGTCAGAATTCAGAGGAGCCCCTCTCCACCCAACCTCTGAGCCACTGAACCCAGCAGTTTTCAGCTTCCTAACCAACTGTTGGATTGCACACCTCCACCAGTACAATACTAGCTCTGTGAGGGCTGGGGAAAGAAAATAGTGTCAGTGTCTTTACACACAGTAAATGCAGGCTCTCCATGGCAATCCAAAGATGAAGAAATGAATGCCTGGAAAAGATGGGGTAAGGATGTCTTGGTGCTGTGTGACAGTTTCTCAGGGCAGTATAAGCAGCAACAGGCATCCCTATGATTAGGATTAGGCTTTAAGGCAAAGATGCTGGAGTGTTCTTGTGAACCCTGATAATGAGAGCTGATGCCCAAAGTGAAAGTATCTAACTCCAAACAGAAAGGGAAACAAATGGGCAAGGACAGAAGTTCCCTAGGCTGGCATTTTGTCAGGATTGGTTTTTGTTTTGTAGTGTTGGGGATAGAACCAGGACTTTATGCTCTGGCACTGACTGTAGCTCAGAGTTCTGATTTGATTTTTTTTTAATGCCCTTGTTTAATGGCTTCCAGATTACTGTTCAAGAACATTCCAGTTCTATTCACCAACTTAAAGCTAATATGATTTACTGGCAGAAAAGATATTAAAGCATATCAAAGAGATGGAGATGGAGTGAATAACAGAAAAAAGATCAAGAAAAATGGAGAAGAACTACTATGCTGCAAACGTCTTCTCTCCTAGCATCAATGTTTTATCTGCCTGATACTCATGGGAGTTGCTGTGGAAATTCATATGCAGCCCATGCACATGAAAGAAGCACACAGTGATTCATAGTTTGAATTGGAGAGGTACCAGCACACACTGGCCTCCTTTCCTCATCAGACTCAGTGTGGGCCCCATATGTGACATGCTGGCTACCATTATACACAGATGCAGACAAATCTATAGGCCAAAAGAAGACACTTTCAAGACTAAGGCTTTCTTACTACACATACTAAGAGATACAAGCCCACACGGAGAGAAATAAAGTAGTCCTGCCTGGCCATTCCTTTAAAGGGCAATCTTATGTGGGACCCGAAAGTGTTGGTATTTATCTGCTTTGTTCAACTCTTAGCCTTTTACCTTATCTCTGATGAGGACTGAATTTACTACAGCCTGAGGCAGGACTTTAAGACTCACAGGGCTCAAGGGCCTACAGTCAATGATGCTCCAGACCTGGCAAAAGGCAGCTGTCAAAAAAAAAAAAAGTCAATGCCTTTCATTTTTTTATTTAATCTAACAAAGGTCCACACAGCAGCACTGTACAGATTTGGTGCCTTGTTCAAACCCATCTCAAGTGTGCACATTACTTAAACTCAACTTCTTACTCCGTAGATGTGCTTCATATTAAACTAGTAATATAAGAAGGCTGTTTATAGGCAAGAAAGTCAGTCTAGCGCTTCTGCCTAAGACATCCCATGCCTCAGTGTAGTAGGGAGATCCGGAAGAACATATGAGTAATAAGGAATAAGATAGCAGGATATAAGTAGTGAGTCTTCACTAAGACACAGCCCAGCCTAAAGCAGCATCTTATTAGGAGAACTTCATTACTCTCACAATAAAATAAAAGAAAGAAGAGAGGAAGAAAGACCAAAAAAATAAATAAATAAAACCTTGCCTTTCTTTACAAGTCCCTATTGCTCTTTACTCAAAAAATTAGCCAAAGCAAACAAAGGAAGACACAGCCCATAGATGTTGTGGTGTGTCAGCTCTACCCCCAATACCAGAGGTCATAAAACACTAGGATGTCAGCATCAGCACACTTCATTCTACATAATTTGAAACTGACAAATACTCATCAACAGTAGGATGGATTAATAATTCGTAGCAGCGCCTTAAAAAGGAATATTACACAACAAGAGAGTGAGCATCTTCCACTGCACATTGACTGTGAAGGTTAAGAGCAGCGTCAAAAGGGGAAAACAAGGAATCAAAACCAACACATTCATAATGCTATTACATGCTAGGGAGTAAGACGGTCCTGGGATACAAGAAACAGGTGCCTACTCTGCAATAGTGAGTCTCACAAATATGCTTCACTCCTAACAAGTCAGATGTCTAAGCAAGGGATTAATATTTTCTTCAGGATTGCTCCGTGGACACATGTTCATAAAGATAAGATTCTGACTCTTCTTGAAGTTCACCTGCCTTAAACATGAGGTTCAAGGCTCAGTATGTGTGATATTGGAAAATAAAGCCCAGGTTTCATGTCTGCTAGGCTGAGCTGTACACTTTGAGATACAGTCTCACTAAGTTGCTCAAGCTGGCTTGAAACTCTTTCTATAGCCCAGGCTGATTTCAAACGTATGATCCTCCTGTCTCAGATGCCCAAGCAGGCCACATTACAATTTTAGAAATTACAATAGAGACACTTATGTAACAAAATGTCATCCCATAACAAAATCCCCTAAATGTTGTGGGGCATGCACAGCCAAATAACTGAAGAACAGTGGTGAACGTAGTAATGAGATAAGCCTAGTTATACATCACTGTATCATAAACAGTAGAACTGAAATACCATTGCTTTTTCTGCATTAATACTAAATCAGAAAATTTAAGGTTGAATTTACAGTGTAGTGACACCTAGGACCTCTCAGACACATGCCCAACTAACCCAATCCTCCCCAGATAGGCACCTGGAATAACAAATAATGTACATTCTGTTCAAACCCTTAGTTACATCGATGCTTACTGAGACCAAACTTACAATACAGAGTATCAATGTGGTATATCTACACAATGGAATACTACTCTGCAATTAAAAACAATGAATTCACGAAATTCCTAGGCAAATGGTCAGAACTTGAAAATATCATCCTTAGTGAGGTAACCCAATCACAAAAGAACACACATGGTATGCAGTCACTGATAAGGGGATATTAACCCAGAATCTCGGAATACCCTAGACATAATTCTCATATCAATAGATTTCTAAGAAGATGGAAGGAGAGACCCCTGGTCCTGGAAAGACTGGATGTAGGGGAACGCCAGGACAGAGAAACGAGGGGGTTGAATGGAGAAAAGAGGGAGGGAAGGGGGCTTATGGGACTTTCGGGGAGGGAGGAAACGGGAAAGGGGAAATGATTTGGAATGTAAATTAAAAAAAAAACAGTAGGTGAATAATAACTTCAACAAAACAGAAAAAAGACTGTGGGTATAGCTTAGTTGGTAGAGTGCTAGCCTAGCATGTACAAAGCCTTGGCTCAGTGTACAACATCACATAAACCAAGCATAGCACTCAGGAGGTAGAAGCAGGAAGATCAGAAGTTCAAGGTCATCTTTGCCTACATAGCTAAATGGATTTTGAGTAGGGAAGTCTGTCTCTAAAAGTTAATTATGCTGCATTTCCTGATTTAAAAAGAAAAAACAAAAAAACCTTCAATTTAGAAATAAATGTGTTTATTTCAGAGCCATTTTGAGATTAAGTATAACAGTTCTCACACAGAAAGCTGTGGGTCATTTAGAAGAATTGTGGTATGTAAGAGATGCCAACACGGCCGCAGCCAGTAACTAACGGCCACAATCTAGCATTTGCTTGAGTATATATTTTCTCTTTAATCCCCTGTGGCAGATGGGAAGAAAGAATTAGATACTTGGTGAGCCGATGCCCAGTTCAACCCAATTCCCCAGAAAAACATAACCTAGAAGGATTCAGCTGCAGCTTCTCCTGCAGCAACAACACAGAAGATCTAGCACCCAGCTGTGCACTTATCCCTCCCTGTGCAGTGAGAGGACACTATCAGCTGTGCAGTGTCTTCCTGGCATATACACAGCAATGGAACTGCTTCGCACCTTAGCTGCTAGTAAGTGTAAAACTCAAAGGCCTCCTTGATTGGGACATTTTCAAGTTTGCTCAGAAGTCTGGATGGGATATTCTTTTACAGCCTTCTACCATAGAAGTAGCTGTCACGGGTGTCCCTAAATGACTATTCTTCCTTCTGTAAGTTGAACTAGTTTCTTCTTAGGTAAAATCTTCAAGATTCTATAAGACCTTTCCTTTCAACAAGGGGAACTAGGTGGGAGATAGTGAATGTAAGTGCAGAAAGGATGAATCCGAAAAAAACTTCCTAGTCCTCTTCACTGCGTCCAAATAATGGTGTGTGTACATACATGTAGAAAATTATTAAAAGGAAATGCATAAAATGGCAACAATTTATCTTTTCACATACAGTGTGATATCCATAATTCTTTTTTTGATGTTTTTCAACAGTTTCCAAATTTTAGGACAAGGAAAATGTAAAGAAAGGAAACTAAACATCTGGAAACTGCAGGCCTTGGAGTTGAGCTATAGTGCTTCTCATAGCTCACCGGTCTCCAAAGATTCCTCCAAAAGCTATGTTAAAGCACGAGAAGAAAACCTCTGCCATTTACTACCCATAACAGAGGCTGAAAACACAAGAAGGAAGAAACTCAAGACTGAGACATGGCCTGCCTTTATTGGATTTCTTGATACATTTCGATGGTGCATTGGAGGTAAGGGATATCCTTTTATTTCCAAAAAGATTAAACAGGTATCCTAATGTCTCTAAGAACAAAAGCAAGTTAACAGTCCACAAGGAGAACATGTCTGCAGAATTCACATCTGCTCTTCATACCTAACTCTCCTTTGGGTTAGCTCTCCAGTGTGGTTTTAAACAGGAAAGGTAAGCCTTCATGTCCTATCAGACTCACCAAAGCCCACAGTGAAGGATGTAAGTTACCACCCTGGATGGTCACCATGGACTCACCATGGAGTTCCCCCAAAAGGCGGTTGGTAAATGGTATTTCTCTGAATCAGCATTTTTAAGGAGTGAGAAGGCATTGTAATATAGTAAATGGTCTCCAAAAAAAAAAAACCACTCCACACATAATTCTCCTCCAGTGTCCCACTCCCTCTATCCTGGTCTCCAAGGAACTCCTTGCGGGCTGAGCAGTTGGTGCAGCCTTGGAAGGTGTGCTGGTTAGCTTTTGTCAACGTGACACAAACTCCTCAGGGAAGAAGGAGCCTCAATTACAGAAATATTTTCATCAGTTTAGTTTGTGGACATATCTATAGAGGAATTTTCTTGATTAGTAATTGATGTGAGTAGATAGTCCTCATGAGCAGTGCCACTTTTGGAGAGACAGGCCTGGGTTGTATAAGAAAGCAAGTTGAGCAGGCCATGGAGAGTAAGCCGCCTTCCTGCAAAGTTCCAGCCTCTGCTTTTGCTTAAGTTCCTACTCTGACCTCCCTCCATAACAGACTGTGATTTGGATATGTAAGCCACATAAACCCTTCCTCCCCAAGGTGCTTTTGGTCATGGTGTTTATCTCAGCAATGTGAAGCGAACTAAGACAAATGTCCAAGGCTAAGGCTTCTCCACTGTCCTAACTTAGCTTCCGAGCAGGACCTCCAAAACTGTTGTTGTGAGTGGGCTGGGGCCTAGTTAGTTAGAAATAGACCCTAGACTTCTCTTTAGGTAAAATGATCTCACTTGACCACTTAGAGAACACTTCTTTATAACCCGGTAACTGTCAGGGTCTTACCTTCCCTTTCTATCCCTGTGGTTCTCACAGCAGCTTTGTGAACTCTAACCATTGAGACACCTTTTGTGGATGTGAAAGCTGAAGCACCAAAACATGAAAGACATTTAATAATCTCTATCTTCAGAAGAGAAGCACTTAGGCAAGAGACCTGCATGAAGGTCTACTGCAACCTTGCCTAGAACAGCTGCACCCTGACTCCAGGTACTAGGAATTCAGCCAATTCCATTTGGTACTCCTTTCTTCCTTGCAAGCCAAACTGTCAAGACAACACTTAATGCTCTTATGCATCATCCTCCCTGGGAAAGAGGCATGGTAAGTGTCCATGGAATACCCAGTGCCTGGATGATATGGAGAGATGGAACCTTCATGAGAATCAGGCTGGTTCAACCTCACTGTCAGCAACAGACATGCCTATGAGTTATTCTACACAATCAATTGAAGAGCCCGAGACACTCACATTCAAACACTTTTCACACTCTTCCTCTCCTCGTATTGGAAGCAACTTTCTCCCGGGTAGACCCCCATGATGCCAAAGGAATCTTAAACTGCATTCCTTGTTATCAATTCCCACCTCTGAAACATTGTGCAATGTATGGGTGGTGCCCTCTGCAGAGTTTGGAGAGGGGTGGGATGCCTAGGCACTTCAGATTCTGTCAAAGGCTGCTCATTTATTCTGCTTATGAGAATGTTTCTCGATTTCCCAGGCTCCTGCACTTTTGAATACATCCCACATGGACTGTCAGGAGGCTCTAAGAACAAAGCCTGGGAATGTTACAAATGATTTTCTGAATCACTGGTTCCCCTCAGGAAATAAGAATTTTGGAAAACTCCAGGAGTACCATGCACAGCAATGCAGCCACTGGCCCTTAGGAGAGTCCTGTTACCTTCATAGGGCAAGTGGCATGGGAAACAAGGGGGTAAATGGACATTTTTACAACCAAAAAACCTGAGCTTGTCAGCCTCAGTCCTTGGAATTGTTCTTTTTGGCAGGTCATATCTGACCTTCACCACAAATTTTTGTTTCTGAGTGCTTGAAAGATTATAGAAATCTTGACACACTCTCTTAATTCTATAAAATACACATACACACACACACACACACACACACACACACACACACTAGTTTTATATCCCTTCCAAAGGGCCAAAATAGGCCACAGAAAGCAAACAACTGCTGGTGTTTATCTTTTAAAAACTCAGTGTAGCATAGTTTCAGGTATTCTATGGATTAAAAGAAAACATGAATATGTATAAAGCAAGAAAAAGATAGAATACAAAATGTAACCATTATAACTGTTCAAAAATGTCAAGTGGCAACTTAACTCAGCTTAAACATGAGGTAAGTAAGGATTGCCTCTCACCTGATTACATCTGGGCAATTCATTTTGTTTTTTCCTGTCTGACTTATTCCACTAAAGCCATATAACATTTCCCCCAAATAAAATTTCTTCTAACAATTTCTATCTACATGAATTAGGAAACTGACCTACAAAGTTAGATTTCCTGACTCTCATTTACTGGGTCAAGAGACATGTGCACTTCTTATCCAAGCCTTTTCAACTGATTTAATTCACCTTTCTACAGCTCCACAGACTTGGTCAGCTTTATCTCAAATGCCTGTTTATTCACTTCCTCTTCTGAAATCGTTCAAGACTCCATGTTGTTAACCTGCTGGAAGATCTGAGTAAATCCTCATGAATCAGCTTTGCCAGGGAAACTAGGAGTTCTCAGTGGCTCTTCCCTGACATACAGAAAACAACTAACGCAAAATTTACTAACAAAAGTTAGTAAATGTGTTCACAGACCTCATCTTTCATCCCCCCCCCCCCAATCACAGCTCCTTTGGATAGACTGTGTTCATCAACGTCTGCCCAGGCTGCACAGAGGGTGACAGCCAGGGCATGGCGTCTGGCTGCTAGGGTTCAAGACCTGGCAGCCGCTGCACAGGGTTCATGTGAGACCCTGAACTCTAAGAGTGCATTTCCTTGTCTGCAGGCCATGGAGACAGTGGTGAGCTCGCCAGGAAGGTGAAAAGAGGACACACAAGCAACATTTCATAGATGTACATACAGCATAGCCTCTAAACCCATGCTGACAGGAAGTCTGTCTGTGAAGTAAGGGTAACTATCTCACCTGATCTGGGTCCCGGCATCCTGGTACCTGATATCAGCACCCCATGAAACTTTGTAAATTATCAGAGAATCTTTGTGACTAGCTGATCAAAAGAATACCACATGTATGATATTTAATCAGCTGTATGTTTGCCATGTCACCATGACTAGTCATGCCAGCAGTCAATATAAAGAAAGTGCACTCACTGGACCAGAATTGTATGAAATATGTGAATCCCACACTGACATCTTGTCCTTGGAGCTAAGTAAATAACGTCTATCCCTGCAATCCTGTTTCATTTTATAAAACAGAGGAAATAGGAACATGGCTTATAAAAATAGATGAATCTGAATTACATTTTAAAAACATATATAGAAAATATATGTTTAAAAATAGATTACTATATGAGAACATGATTCTAGTTGTATACCATAATGATAGCTCCAGGAATAACTACTGCATGTCAAATCACAAGTCCCTCTGCATATATGATATCCTTAAATCCTCAACACACATTTATTTATTATTCTCATTTTGCTAACAAAACTTATGAAAAGAAAAACAACAAAGGCTTAGAGAAGGTAAGAACATTCCATAAAGTCACTTAACAAAGTCAAAGATTAATAAGCTCAGATCTGTTTCACTCCAGCGACTGAACAGGCCAGTACAGCCAGGAACACAGGGAACACCTGAGCAGCAGAGCAGCTGGGACAGAGTCCTTCTGGGCTCCACCTGCACCCAGGAGCTGGGCCGAGCCACAGCACTCTGTGCCAGGAAAGAGCTGGTCACCCGGGGATGCTGAGACAGGTTTGCAGATCCAGAAGAGAGACAAGCACCTGCCAGAGACAGCAGGACCAACTAACACCAGAGATAACCAGATGGTAAAAGGCAAACTCAGGAACATTAACAAGAGAAAGTAAGGCAACATGGCACTATCCAAACCTAGTTCTCGAACAACAGCAAGTCCTGGATGCCCCAACACACCAGAAAAGAAAGATTTGGATTTAAAAATCACATCTCATGATGCTGATAAAGGGCTTCAAGAAGTACATAAATATCTCCTTTAAAGAACTACAGGAGGCAGGGCGGTGGTGGCGCATGCCTTTAATCCCAGCACTTGGGAGGCAGAGGCAGGTGAATTTCTGAGTTCTAGGCCAGCCTGGTCTACAGAGTGAGTTCCAGGATAGCCAAGACTATACAGAGAAACCCTGTCTCGAAAAACCAAAAAAAAAAAAAAAGAACTACAGGAGAACACAGGTAAACAGGTAAAAAGCCCTTAAAGAATTACAGGAAAGCACGACAAAACACGTGAAGGAATTGAACAAAACCATCCAGGATCTAAAAATGGAGGTAGAAACAATAAAGAAATCACAAAGGGAAACAACTCTGGACATAGAAAATCTAGGAAAGAAGTCAGGAGTCATAGATGCAAGCATCAAAAACAGAATACAAGAGATAGAAGAGAGAATCTCAGATGCAGAAGATACCATAGGAAGCATTGACACAACAGTCAAAGAAAATACAAAATGCAAAAAGCTCCTGAGCCAAAACATCCAGGAAATCCAGGACACAATGAGAAGACCAAACCTAAGGATTATGGGTATAGAAGAGAGCGAAGATTTCCAGCTTAAAGGCCCAGTACATGTCTTCAACGAAATTATAAAAGAAAACTTCCCTAACCTAAAGAAAGAGATGCCCATGAACATACAAGAAGCCTACAGAACTCCAAATAGATTGGACCAGAAACAAAAGTCCCCTATCACATAATAATTAAAACGACAAATAAACTAAAAAAAGAAAGAATATTAAAAGCAGTAAGGGAAAAAGGTCAAGTAACATATACAGGCAGACCTATCAGAATTACACCAGATTTCTTGCCAGAGACTATGAAGGCCAGAAGATCCTAGGCAGATGTCATACAAACCTTAAAGGAACACAAAGGTCAATCCAGGCTACTATACCCAGGAAAACTCTCACTTACCATAGATGAAGAAACCAAGGTATTCTATGATGAAAACAAATTTACACAGTATCTTTCCACAAATCCAGTCCTTCAAAGGATAATGAATGGAAAACAACAAAAGGAGGGAAACTACACCCTAAAAAAAGCAAAAAAATTAACTTCTTTTAACAAACCAAAAAGAAAAGAACCACACAAACATAACTCCACCTCTAATAACAAATAACAGGAAGCAACAATCACTTCTTAATATCTCTTAATATCAATGGACTCAATCTCCAATAAGACATAGACTAACAGACTGGATACATAAACAGGACCCAACATTGTGCTGCATACAAGAAATTTATCTAAGGTACAAAGACAGACACTACCACAGAGAAAAAGGCTAGAAAACAATTTTCAAACCAAATGGTCCCAAGAAACAAGTTGGTGTAGCCATTCTAATATGAATGACATTAACTTTCAACCTAAAGTAATCAAAAAATATGAGGAAGGACACTTCATACTCATCAAAGGAAAAATCTACCAAGATGAACTCTTAATTCTGAACATTTAGGCTCCAAATACAAGGGCACCCACATTCATAAAAGAAACATTACTAAAGCTCAAAGCACACTTTGCACCTCACATAATAATAGTGGGAGACTTCAACACCCCACTCTCACCAAAGGACAGATCAGAGAAACACAAACTAAACAGAGAAAGAGTGAAACTAACAGAAGTTATGAACCAAATGGATTTAATAGATATCTATAGAATATTTTATCCTAAAACAAAAATATATACCTTCTTCTTAGCACCTCACAATACCTTCTCCAAAACTGACCATATACTTGGTCACAAAACAGACGTCAGCAAATATAAGAAAATGGAAATAATCCCATGCACCCTATCAGATCACCATGGAGTAAGGCTGATCTTCAATAACAACAAAAACAACAGAAAGCCCACATACACATGGAAACTGAACAACATTCTACTCAATGATAATTTGGTTAAGGAAGAAATAAAGAAAAAAAATTAAAGACTTTTTAGAATTTGATGAAAAAGAAGGCACAACATACCCAAACTTATGGTAAACAATAAAATTAGTGCTAAGAGGAAAACTCATAGCTCTGAGTGCCTCCAAAACGAAACTTGAAAGAGCATACACTAAAAGATTGACAGCACATCTGAAGGCTCGAGAACAAAAAGAAGCAAATACACCCAAGAGGGGTAGATGGCAAGAAATAATAAAACTCAAGGCTGAAATCAACCAAGTAGAAACAAAAAGAACTATACAAAGAATCAACCAAACCAGGAGCTGGTTCTTTGAAAAGACCAACAAGAGAGAGAAACCCTTAACCAAAGTAACAAGAGGGCACAGAGAGTATCCAGATCAGCAAAATCAGAAATGAAAAGGGAAACATAACAGATACTGAAGAAAACCAAAAAAATTATCAGATCCTACTACAAAAGCCAATGCTCAACTAAACTGGAAAATCTAGATGAAATGGACAATTTTCTAGACAGAAATCAGGTACCAAAGTTAAATCAGGATCAGATAAGCTATCTAAACAATCCCATAAACCCTAAAGTAATTGAAGCAGTCATTAATAGTCTCCCAACCAAAAAAAGTCCAGGATCACATGGGTTTAATGCAGAGTTCTTTCTATCAGACCTTCATAAAAGACCTAACACCAATACTCTTCAAACTATTCCACAAAACAGAAATAGAAGGAACACTACCCAGTACAATCTATGAAGCCACAATTACTCTGATACCTAAACCACACAAAGACCTAACAAAGAAAGAAAACTTTAGATCAATTTCCCTTAGGAATATCAATGCAAAAATACTCAATAGAATTCTTGCTAACCAAATCCAAGAACACATCAAATTGATCATTCACCATGATCAAGTAGGCTTCATCCCAGGGACCCAGGGATGGCTCAATATAGGAAAATCCATTAATGTAATCCTCTACATGAAAAAACTCAAAGAAAAGAACCACATGATCACTTCATTAGACGCTGAGGAAGTATCTGACAAAATCCAACACCTCTTCATGATAAAAGTCTTAGAAAGATCAGGAATCCAAGGCCCATACCTAAACATAGTAAAAGCAATATACAGAAAATCAGTAGACAACATCAAACTAAATGGAAAGAAACTTGAAGCAATCCCACTGAAATCAGGGACTAGAAAAGGATGTCCACTCTTTCCTTACCTGTTCAATATAGTACTGGAAGTCCTAGCCAGAGCAATTAGACAACAAAAGGAGGTCAAATAAAAATTGGAAAGGAGAAGTCAAAGTATCACTATTTGCAGATGATATGATAGTATGCTTAAATCACCACAAAACTTCTACCAGAGAACTCCTAAACCTTATAAACAACTTCAGCAAAGTGGCTGGATACAAAATTAACTCAAACAAACCAGTAACCTACCTATATTCAAAGGATAAAGAGGCTGAGAAAGAAATTAGAGAAATGACACTCTTCACAATAGTCACAAATAATATAAAAGCAATTTCCAAATTTATCTGGAATAACAAAAAACCCAGGATTGCAAAAACTATTTTCAACAATAAAAGACCCGCTGGCAGAATCACCAACCCTGACCTCAAGCTATACTACAGAGCAATAGTGATAAAAGCTGCATGGTATTGGTACAATGACAGGCAGGAAGATCAATGGAATAGAATTGAAGACCCAGAAATGAACCCTCACAACTATGGCCACTTGATCTTTAACAAAGGAGCTAAAATCATCCAGTGGAAAAAAGACAGCATTTTCAACAAATGGTCCTGGGTCAACTGGCAGTCACCATGTAGTTGGATGCAAATTGATCCATTCTTATCTCCCTGTACAAAGCTCATGTCGAGCTGGATCAAGGACCTCCACATAAACCAGATACACTGAATCTAATAGAAAAGAAAGTGGGTAAGAACCTGGAGTATATGGTCACAGAGGAAAGTTTCTTGAATAGATCACCAATAGCTTATGCTCTAAGATCAAGAATTGGCAAATGGAACCTCATAAAATTGCAAAGCTTCTGTAAGGCAAAGGACACTGTCAATAGAACAAAACAGCGACTAACAGATTGGGGAAAGATCTTTGCTGGTCCTACATCTAATAGAAGGCTAATATCCAATATATACAAAGAACTCAAGAAGTTAGACTCAAGAGAACCAAACAACCCTATTAAAAAACGGGGTACAGAGCTAAACAAAGAATTCTCAACTGAGAAATACTGGATGGCTAAGAAACACCTAAAGAAATGTTCAACATCCTTAACCATCAGGGAAATGCAAATCAAAACAAACAACCCTGAGATTCCACCTCATACCAGTCAGAACAGCCAAGATGAAAAACTCAGGCGTCATCAGATGCTAGAGAGGATGTGGAGAAAGAGGAACACTCCTCCATTGCTGGTGGGATTGCAAGCTGGTAAAACCACTCTGGAAATCAGTTTGGTGGTTCTTCAGAAAATTGGACATAGCACTACCTGAGGATCCAGCTATACCGCTCCTGGGCATATACCCAGAAGATTCTCCAACATGCAATAAGGATACATGCTCCACTATGTAGATATCAGCCTTATTTATAACAGCCAGAAGCTGGAAAGAACCCAGATGTCCCTCAACAGAGGAATGGATACAGAAAATGTGGTACATTTACACAATGGAGTACTACTCAGCTGTTAAAAACAATGAATTCATGAAATTTTTAGGCAAATTAACTAGAAAATATCATCCTGAGTGAGGTAACCCAATCACAAAAGAACATACATGGTATGTACTTGCTGATAAGTGGATATTAGTCCAAATGCTCGGAATACCCAAGATACAACTCATAGACCACATAAAGTTCAAGAAGGAAGACCAAAGTGTAGAAAATTGATCCTCATTGGAAGGTGGAACAAAATACCCATGGCTCACAGTCAACCAATAGAATGAGCATAGGATCCCCAATGGAGCAGCTAGAGAAAGGACACAAGGATCTGAAGAGGTTTGCAGCCCCACAGGAGGAACAATATGTACCAACCAGTACCCCTAAAGTTCCCAGGGATTAAACCACCAACCAAAGAGTACACATGGAGGGACCAATGGCTCCAGCTACATATGTAGCAGAAGATGGCCATTTCAGACATCAGTGAGAGGAGAGGCCATTGGTCCTGTTAATGCTCGATGCAGCAGTGTAGGGGAATGCCAGGTCAGCAAAGTGAGGGAGAAGGGGTTGGTGAGCAGGGAGAGGGGAAATGAGATGGGGGGTTTAGAAGGGGTAACGAGGAAAGGGGATACCATTTAGAATGTAAATAAAGCAAATATCTAATAAAAAATTTAAAAAATAAGCTCAAATCTATGGATTATATAGCATAAGTTGTGTGGCACAGTCTTCAGGTCCACCCCCGTATTTGTACTGATTGAATTTTTCAACAAGATTACAAGTCACATGATGGTGGAGGAAGATGGCCACACAATGAAAGTGACAAATAAGGGGTCAGCAGATCAGTCTTCAATTCGATTGAATATGTATTCAGCACCATTACCATTACCACATTCAAGGCCTACTCCAAGTTATCTTCCAAGGCTCCTCAAGACATAGAAACAGGATCCCAAGCACAGGTACAGAGACTGCCCTCCACAATTCTGCATGATGCATCCTTATATGTCCTAACATATTGTTTAAGTACACAAAATCCATCATGGGAACAACACGGGTGAACATGGAGTTCCTGTTGGTCTTTTGTATCCCTTCCTCCCTCCCTCTCTCCCACTCTCTCCCCTTCCCTCTGTCCTTGCTTACTTAAAAACAATACTGGCATGCACACACACCAACTGATGCCCAGAAGGCAGTACCCCATCTCCTGCACAGAAAGCAGGCTCCTGTCTGAACTTAGTTTAGACAATCTGTCTGCTCACTTTTTCTGTGTCTATGATAATCTTCTATTTAAGCTTTAGGTTACTGAGGAAAAGAAAAGTCCTGAAACTTAATTCAGTGAGTATTTCCATAAAGGTATGCTCTACCAAATCTTGAACTAGCTTATGCCCTCTTTGGGATCCTAGGGAAAGGAAAGAAACAAATCATCTGCTTGAACAGTTCAGCATGCTTCAGGAGGCTTCCAGGGCCTAAGAACCCAGGTGCTCCTCTCTCTACCCACATGCTCTTAAATATCCAGATCCCAAAGTTGAAGGCCAAGCAAACCCATCAGCAGTTTCCTAGGCACTTACTTCAGCACAAAGGTGTTAACACAGATGCTAAGAATCCATTTCCACCATGAGCGAGCTTCCAGGCCCTGGTAGAAGCCATGTTCAGAGCACTACAGGTGGGAATAGTGGGAACTGTGTGACCAGAGGTGAGGAAGGATGTCAGCAAAGACTTCAGGAGGTCCTCAATTGAGCGAAAAACAGTAATAGCAAGGAATATAGGAGTATCAGCTCCTGCATAGTTAAATGAGTATAAGAGACAGAGGAAACGGGAATGAAAATCCCACAACAGAAGGCTGCACAAAAATAAAATATAAAAATAAAATCAATAATAGATAGATAGATAGACAGACGGACAGACAGAAAAGGAAAAGGGGGGGCAACAATCTCCATGTAAAGAGGGCCAGATTTCACACAGAGAGAATATTTTATCCCAATGGACTTCGGTCAGCCAAAGGAAAGAGGTCAAGTGAGGAATAAACAAGGGCCAGAGTATGTGAGCAGCACCAGTCTACAGGTGAGAAAACAGAGGTATAAACAGGCACAAAGCACAGCCAGTACTTGGCATGTCCAGGACTAATACACCAAGATTGGTGTAACAAACTCAAACCCACAATTTTTTGGGCCATCAAACCAAGATGTAGGAGAGATCAGACTGCATCAAATTATACTCAGACATTCAAATATTCAAATATGCCCACACACATACACACAAAATAAACAAACCAAAATGCAAGCAGTTGTGCCCTGGATTCTATCTACTTCTATATTCTAAAGGATATAACATGTAAATATTCAAAATGTTATATTGGACACAGACAAGATGGCTCAATTAAGTGTTTGCTTATCAAACTGATTTTGAACACCCGAAACACACATTTTATAAAAGAAGAAAGAAACAAAAAGAAGCCAGTCACTGTGGTACATGCCTATAATCCCAGTGCAGGAAATCAGAGACCAAAGCATCCCAGGACATGTTAGTTAGCAAGGCAAGTCAAATTAGGAAGCTCTAGGTTCAATGAGATATACTGTCTCAAAAAATGAGGTAGGAAGGATAGAGCAAGACAACTAACATGGACCTCTAGACTCCACATGCATAGACAGACAGACAGACAGACAGACAAACAGACAGACACACACACACACACACACACACACTACTGTATCTGATAGAAGAAAAATGGGTATCAATGGATAGGGAAGGAAGAGGACAGACTTCTGAGGGAATCATTATTAAAAAGTCCAGGACAACAGACCAAGTAAGAACAGGGCCAGGTGTACCAGTTATGTGTTCCTCAATGGAATGTACCACACCAAAGGGACACACTCTATACAGTTACACAGTGATGAACTATTGCAGACAAGTGGGTGTTAACATAATATTCAATGAAGCTTTGCTTAAGACACATCCCTCATGCTTCATAAATCTGTAAGGGATTAGCTGCACATTGCACACAAATCAGGTAAAGCCGCTCTCCGTGGGTTTTGGGGGGCTGCTTGCTGAGCAAGAAAACAAAATCAAATGAAACACTTGTTCATACAAGCAAGAAGTATTAGAATAAAATGCCTCTGGGCCCTGCCTCTGGGCCCAAAGGAGGGAGCAGAGGTATCCCAGCTAAGAGAATGTTGTATCCCAGCCAAGACAACACTGCCCAGAGGCAGTGCATAGCACATGTTGTAGCAGCAGCCTCCCACACAACACTCTCCATGAGCAGAAAGGTCCAGGGAAGACAATCAGGAAAAACATACATCACAGAAAGTGTTGAGGAAGTTTCAAAGATTGACTATACTTCATCTCTGCAGCTTCTGCTAGGCTCTGTTTTACAGCGGAATCAATGGGCACGAACCACAGGCTACACAGGTGCAGGTGTCTAATGCCATATTTACTGAGAAACATCTTAAGACGGAGACACGGACCATAAAAACCATAGTGCTGGCCACTCTGGAAAGTGTGTCTTCAAAGTGATAGTTCATTCCCACCACTTGGAGAAAAGTAAAATAAAAATATGACTCAAAAACTAGGCAGGAGATCATCAGCCCCTCTCAGGAAAGGGGAGAGATACCCCTTTATTTGCACACTGAAGGATTCTGACAGACTGAACTAGGGCCCCTTCATTCTCTCAGCAAATACATATTAATTTCCTATTATGCACTAGGCTAATAGCCTGTCTAAAGACGTGGTTTACAGAATGCATTACCAAAGATTGAGGAAACCACCACTAGACAGACTTCTACCAACTCATCCACTGTACCGAGAAGACTGATGATATAACTAAACACACTGCAGATGAAATGCTGACAACCTACCTTTCTGAATATGGATCAAAGCCTTAAAACATAGTTTTTGATCCAAAAATCGTACTTTAAGGGAAAAACAATCTCTGACACATAATCAGTGATGGGAACAAAAGTTTAGCCTTAAGATAAAAATTTACTGGTAATATAATTTCAAGTGTGTGGGTGGGTGGGTGCATGTGTTTGTGTGCAAGTATGTGCTAGAGAATATCAAGAGAGAAAATGCAATTCTAATATGCAGAAGAAATGGTTGAACAACTAGACAAAAAAGGAGGAGGGGCAGGAGGAGGGGGGAGGAGGAAGAGGAGAAGCAGAAGCAGCAGCAGCAGAAAAACCTGCAGAAGGCTAGAGACAATGGAATGCTCAGGATATCTGGCATGATGTGCATGAAGTTAGGCATGATGTGCACAAGTGTAGTCTCTGCTGCTCTGGTAGTTGGGAGAAGGAGGCTCACTTGAGTCTGGGTGTTCTATATCAGCCTAGGAAACATCATTAGACAACCCCCCCCCCGCATTCAAAAATAGTGACACAAAGACACCAACACAGAACACGGATCATGCACAAATGACACCTGACATTACCATGATGTTCAGAAGGAGTAAGAGAAATAGTGGGAGGTGTGAACAAAGCAAATTCTTTTCAATCCCTACAACTGGCTCATACAGATAGGGACCACACACTGAATGCTCATTTACAAGATCGTGAACAGAAGAAATGGCAGCCGAAGGGGGTGCTGACAAGCAGAGTGGAGGTCAAGTACATATAGAGCAGAGAGGGTAGGGTTGACAAAGTACAGGGCTCCTGATAGGTCAAGGCCAAGAACTGAAAACCGACCATGGGATTGAGTAAGCTGAGTACCACTGAGGACTGGACAAAGCAGTTTGCACATACAAGCGACGGGATCAAAAGATAGAGTAAGTTTAGAAGGGAAGAGGATGGGTGATAAGAGAAGATGGAAGTAAGGAATACCTTTGACTCTGAAGAAGCTATGTTGGAAAGATGGGAATAGTTATCAATCAGAGTAAATAAGGTCATGGAGCAGTGATTTCTTTCTTAAAGGAAAAATTTACTTATTTTTTTTATTGTATGTACATGTGTCAAATGCAAGCTTGAGTGTACGAAAATCAGAGGAAGTGTGGGACAGACAGTTGTTAAGCACCACATAGGTCCTCTCCATGAACAGTAAGTGCTCTTAACTGATGAGTCCTCTCTCCATAAGCGGAGGACTGTTTTATGTTGATATATTAGTAGAAAAGGGAGAAATTAGGGTGTCTGGAATGATTGCCTTAGGGCAACAGGAGAGGACCTGGCACATTGAGAGGAACTGCCTCAAGACAGTAGCCAAGCAGTTCACTGATGGGGTGGCACTAGGGGGTGAGTGCATGAGGCTGTGAGAGTTGGTGAAGCTTCTCTTTCATGAGGATCAATTTACTTCATAAAAGCAGAAAGTAAGGTCATCAGTGGAAAAAGAAGCAGGCACAATGGAGAGGTGAGGAGAAAGCAGAAACATGGGTCTTTGGAAGAATACATAGGAAAAGAGCTGAGGAAGCAGATGCCTAACAAACTGTACTGTAATTCTTGTGCTCTCCTGCCACCCCCCAGAAAAAAGGAAAGGTAGGAAGGAAGGAAGGAAGGAAGGAAGGAAGGCAGGAAAAAAGGAAGGAAGGAAGGAAGGAAGGAAGAAAGAAAGAAAGAAAGAAAGAAAGAAAGAAAGAAAGAAAGAAAGAAAGAAAGAAAGAAAGAAAGAAGGAAAGAAAAGAAAGAAAGAAAGAAAGAAAGAGAAGAGGAAAGGAAGAAAGAGGGAAGAAAGGAAAGAAGACAGAAAAAGAGAGAGAGGGGGAGGGAGAGAGGGAGGGAGGCAGGGGGGAAGGGGGAGAGAGAGAGAGAGAGAGAGAGAGAGAGAGAGAGAGAGAGAGAGAGAGAGAGAGAGAGAGAGAGGAGAAACAAACAACCCTGGACTCTTGTAAGGTTTTTTACAAAGAGGGGCTCACACAGATGCTTCCTAACTAGGATAGGCCAATAACTCAATAACTCACACAGCATCTGGACAAGGTCCTGGCATATGAGCATTTTCAGTTTTGCCAGCCATCCAGTTGCGATTTTCCACTTCTATAACAATAGGCCTAAACGGGTCACAGACTATAATAAATGAGTGGGTGTGACTGTGTTCCAATAAAACTTTATACAAACAAGCAAAAGGCTAGATTTAAGCTCCAAACTGTAGTTGGCCAACTCCTATAACCTAGAGCAGACATCCCCTAAGGATTATACAATTATAACCTCCCACATTACACTACAAATACTACTATCTGTCAAAGGAGGCCCAGTAGAGCACAGATCTGAATGGGAATAGGATCTAAATTTCAAGTTTAAGCAAACCTTCCAAGCACTAGCTCATACATCTCTTCTAGTCTAACACTGTAAATATCTTTCACCATGATTTTTAAGTATAATAAAAGCATTCCATCACCTCACACTGCATTCCTCTGAGATGATTATACTAATCTGGAACAGAGAAAGGCCCATGTTAAAGTACTTAGAAAAAGGTACCATACATCTTAATAAACAAAAACAAGCACTAACCAGCTAGAAAACTTATTACGTACACAAAGTTCCAGGAATTGTTATTTTACCTCCGGATTGGGCCAGGTTCCAGTCTACAGGTTACAGAGTGAGCTTTATAGATGAAGTAACATTTTCTCATGTTCAGATTCATCTGTAAACCTTTCTGCACAAGCCCTTTCAACCTAGGTTACTGGGGCACACACTTGCAACAAGACTCAAGATTTCAGACATCTCAGATTCTATGCTCTGAACACAACCTACAACTGGCTCCACTCAGAAGCCACATGGAGGGGGAGTGAGCTCATCCGAACCAGCTAATATGACCAGGGAACTCAGTATTTAATTGATGCACTCTTAATTTATTTAAATTTGACCATAATATGTAGAGAAATCTGGCTAATGATTATCAAGTTGGACAGTCAGCCTTAAGGGAAAAAAAAAGGTAGGGAAATCAAACTTAACTAGACATTAATTTTCCTTTCTTCTTTTTCCACCTAAAACTATTCAAATAGTCCCAAACTTTCTGCTACATAATCCTTGTGTTATAATAATAATAGCAGGCTCTGTAAAGACATGTTCCTTACCATAATTCTTCACAAGGAGTTTCTCCAAAGGAAAGTGTATTTCCTTTCCTACCTCTAGCACTATGAACCAACTTTCTTTCAGTGGTAGATTGAAGCCTCCAGTGTAATGAAAAGACTATGCTGTCTGTATAGAGATTAATGTTTTGGGAAACAGTCTAAGCAAATCCCTGCTGAACATCAGCATTCCCATCTTGTACCATATGAACACCTCCATATTGATGGTGCCAGTCTATATAACTGCCTCTCACTGTGTGCTGGCAAACAGCATCGGAACAGGCAGCAACAGGCTAAATGCTAATTAGCTTTCTTGTACAAGCTGCTGTTTGGGGAGGGGGTGGGGAAGAGGCCTGAGGCACCTTGTCATTACTTTATCTTACCCCACCCAGACCACAGCAAGGGTTCAAGCCATTCTAATCTTGGAGAAAGGAAGGATTTCTGGATGGGAGGGGAAAAGAAGTCTTTCTAGAAGGTTCCTCCTTGCTCTCAAATTCCCTAACAACACAACACTTATCATCAGGCAGACTCCTGGCTAGACATCCATATTCCTTCAGAAAAGTTAGTTTAGTTTTTCTTCCAGGTCACTGAAGGATATCTGATAACTGAGTGATTTCTCTACAATCCTAATCAGTCTTGAATGAAAAACATATATGATTCACTGTATTATGTTTATTTTACATATTTGTTCATGACAAGAATCTGACTTGCCGTCGATCCTTCTTTCCTTTTTCTTAACACCCCCATAATCAAAATGGACCTCTGCAATACAGCCTGTGCCCATCTTCTACCTATCTCCGGGATTGAACCCACTGTCACAGAGTCCTGACTGCTGCTGTATATTGCCTCAAGTATGCCCTGGGCTATCTTTGTACACACATCAGAGGGTAGGGGGGCTGGAGGAAAGAACAGAGCCAGACCTACCTCCTCTGTAGATCCCAGAGCTCCCTTTTGTGGTCTCAGAATAGTCATTCAGAAACCTCCCAGTGCCTCGGTTACCTCATCCATAAATGGGAGATAGTAAGACTGCATTCTAGGTAGGATTATCAGGGAATAAATTAATTACATAAAACACTGGATGAGCAAGCATGTCCTAAACCCTGTCTAGAAATTCCCTTGCCAGAAGGTTCCTGCCTGATTTCAAATTCCCCAACAACTCTCATCACTCTTAGAAATAGCCCAAATTCCTGGCCTTGGTCTTGTCTCCTTTTGCATTTGCTCACTCTAAGCACCTACTCTCTGCTTCTGATATGAAATACATTCCCTTTGTTCCTGGGTGCTCTGCGTTCTACTCATAAGTCCTCCCCTGCCTATGACTCCTGATATTTCTAGCCATCAATCAGTTACTGTCTCACCAATAGTCTTCTAGCCATCAGTAGCCAATCATTTTGGAGCTGAGGCCTCTGTCTAATTTATCATCTTCTACTTAGAAGTCCCTGCTCCTCCTAAGGTATGACTGACTGACTCAGTTCTCAACCTCTAAGACCTAGAGCAGTGTCTGGCTTTGCTCCATGTACAGCAAACACTGTGACAATGGATTGTTTCCACTGATAAAGGGAGGGATGAAACATGATATATACTTCATATATACCAGCAACAGTGGCCTGGAAATTATATTGAATTTTGAACTAGTCTGTTAACATACTGCTCTTCCTCCCTTCCTCAGGTGCAGATCTCAGAGATACACCTAATGACCCTCCTGCACACTAAACTTTATCTATGTTACCTCTAGGGAAATACGAGCTGCAGCATTTAAGATGTCTGTAAAGGAATAAACTGACTCCCACCCTACCTGTACATACAGTTAGCTCACTGAAAAGCTATATATACCTAGCACCTTTATTCCCAGTGCCAGTATGTCCCATCTGCCTGAAGTGTTAACCTGAAGTAGCTCACATGAAAATGCTTTTACTATTTAAGTTTGAGATTGTGTTTCATGAGTGCATCAAAATCCACACATGGAAATCTACAAGTGCTATTCTCATTAGAATATCACCTTATAGTTTTTCGTTTTGTTTTGTCCCCCCCCCCCCCGACTCATGGGAAAAGGTTCAGGAGCCATTTAAAAGATTCTTTCACCACCAACCCTAAGCTGTTCTCTTAGCTCAGGCTCTTAGTCACGTTCTCCTGCATCTTTTCCAGCACCCATTCAGAGAATTCAGAAATGAACACTTGAGAGTGTTTATACTCTCTTTTTGCACCTGCAAGCCACCACACACGCCACCACACACGCCACCACACACACCACCACCACCACCACCACCACCAGCAGCAGCAGCAGCAGCATGCAAGACTGTTTTCTGGGTTGCAATCTCCACAAAGTCAAGCTTCCCCAAGCTTATGGGTTTGCACTGTCTATTCAGTATCTGTGCTGTCTTGGGGGTCTTATGCTCAGCTGCCTATCATAAGCAGCAGATACTCCAAGCCTGGTAGGGGCCTAATCAAAGCAATGACTAAGAATTTAGCCTCACTGTCACCATGCATTAAGCAAATGATCCAACAAGCCTGAGCATGCCATCAGAAATCCCAGGTATGAAATTTGGCCTTAAGATCTGGTTCACTACATCAGAACCAAACAGCTCCATGAAAACCATAGGTTTATGTTACAGAAGAGAGTGTCTGAAACAAACCCAGCCACTCTCAGAACCACAGCAATGTCCCTCAGAACCCTCCTCCATTCAAATAATTGATCACCAAATATGTTCATAGCTTCTCAACCATAAAATCTGACATAAGATTTACAGGAAAAAAAATACCATAAAAACAAAACCAAAGCTGTTAATGGTGTGTGTGTGTGTGTGTGTGTGTGTGTGTGTGTGTGTGTGTGTGTGTGCGTGTGTGTGTGTGTATGTATGTGTGTGTGTGTTTGTATGTGTGTATGTGTGTGTGGGGGGGTGAAGAGGAAGAAGCAGAGAAGGGGCAACTAAGCCTGCTCAGGAATACTCCTCTGGCTAGGAGTTTCACTAGAGCAGTGGGATTATGCCTTTTGCCGATCTTAGCTATTAGAAGTTAAGCTGACGTAAGGACCCTAGACAAACATCTGTGAAAGTGGCTGCATCCTAGACGTAAACTGCTAAACTATTTGCTCCAGCCAGTTCTGCACCAGATCAACATTTGAGAACTGGAAGTAATTAACATGAACATTCAAATATTTCTTAGCTATCCTACATAAAAATAACAAAGGAGTATTTATTGTTAGGAACAGCACTACAGTGCAATAAAGGAAGCTGTGCTAAGTAAACCCATAATACACTCTGTCCATGTTGGCATGAAGCTGATGCATAAGAGATGATGACTAAATATATGAATTAACAACAAGGAAAACACTCAGAAGGGACTTAGCCAGCCTGACACTAAAGATGCGCCAACAGGAGGGAAGCAGCGGCGCCCCAACGGCTCTGTCTGTTTCCTTCATGAGGCTTTCGCATCTCCTTTTGTTTGTTTGTTCGTTCACTGGTTTGAGTGATATTTGAGATGGGAGCCTTGCTGTATAATCCAGGCTGGACTGCCTCAGCCTCAAACAACTGAGTTAGGATCACAGATGTGCCCAAACACATCTGGCTCTGACTACCTTTCTAGCACTTCATTACTTTTAAAACTCAATCATTAAATATTTAAAATCCAAGATATTGATACTGGACTGAATATTTCTCTACACACTTCATGTCCATTTGGAAATTCAGCATGTGACCTTATTTGGAAACAAGATCTCTGTAGATGCAATATGTAGAGATGAAGTTATACTGAACGATGGTGGAGTATAAACCAAGTAAATGAAGCATGTACACACACACACACACACACACACACACAGGCAAACATACCACCACTAAACTAGCCATAATGGCACATGCCTGTAATCTATACTTTGCATATTTGCAGGAAAGGCACTTCAAGTGTGAGGCTAGCTTAGACTACATAGAAAACTCAAATCTTGCCTGAGCTACACAGTGAAACTGTCAACACCTCAATACAAATGCACACAAAGTAAAAGCAAACTAGCATGCACATATACACAGAGAGCAAAGAAGATTGTTTGACAAGAGAGTCACAGAGTAGTTCACCTATAAGAAGCAGAAGCCAGAGGAATGCCAAGAACGGATCCCCAGAGATACAAAGGCAAGAAGGGTCCTCCCGTAAAGTGCTGAAAGATCTTCACTTCTGACTTTCAGCTTCTACAACTAAGAAATTATAAACTTCAATTGCTTTATGCGACTTAGATGAGGTAATATGCTACAAAAGCATATGAAAACTACCTCAGTTGGAACATTGCTACATTTTCATCCACTGAATTATAAAAGATTAGTAATAAACATTCACATATTACTGGTGGAAGGAAAAATTAGTTTAGCCTTTCTGAGCATGTATAAAACCTAAAAAAAAAAAAAAATTTCTGGATTCAGCAAATCCACATTAAGGAACAAATATGGATATAGGTATCAAAACAGTTAGCTACTAAGACAGCACCAAACTATGTATATAAGCAGAAAGCTTGAAAGAGAAGTATATCATAAATGTTTACAATAACTGTACTTATGACTGTCAAAACTTATAAGTAACCATGACACCACCCTTCGGGAAGTAAACTGAAAATCAGCTGGTATAACTGGTCAATGAAATACTACTCAGTATTAAAAGATAAGGTGTCAAGGCCAGGAAGATGTGTGGAGAAATTATAAACACACATCACTAACAGTACATATGTTAAACCAAAAAGACCTGCATGTTGTGGTTCTAACTAAACATTCTAGAAAAAGCAAAACTACGGAAAATCAGTGGTTATCAGATCCAGAGAAGAGTGAGAACAGCAGAGAAAAGTATGAGTAGGAGGAGGATAGGGGTTTTCTAGAGCAGTAAAACTCCTCTGCAGGATACTATAATGGTAGGCATATGCCATAAACATCATTTACAACCAACCGTGGGTCTTAGCATAAATTACAGACTTTGGCTAAATAAAGACTACAAATATAAGTTCACCAAATGTACCAATGGTATCTTTCTGCTAGGGACTCCGATTTGTGGTAGGAAAATTTTGGGGGGCGGAAAGAACTAGGAAATCTCTGTATCTTCTACTTACTTTCACTATGAAACTATACCACTCTAAAAACTATCTATAGAAAGAGGGGAGGACCTAATATCCTAGATAAATAACAAATTAATCAAAAGCAAATTTTATATAGGCAATTAATGGGATATCTAGAAGAACAGAGCTAGATCATCAAGAAACTATGTGATACACAGAAGCTGTAAACCAAACTCACAGAAGAGAGAACAGTTTCCAGAGTATCCCAAACAAGAAAGAGCTAGAAATGTATATTAAGACCACTAAGGTAAACAACCCAACCAACAGCATTTCAGAGTTATGTCTTGTGTTAATTACCAATCTGATCTAATGAAAGCAAACTGTCTTAATATCCACCTTAAAGTCTGATCAGCAAAGGCCGAAATCAGCCAAAACCAAAGTAAAATAATTCTCCGGGAAAAATTAAATAGGAAAAGTTCAGATAATCTACCCCATATTTTTAAGCATATGAAAGGTTGCTAAGAAAAGCCACCTTATATTCATTCACACAAGCACTGAAGAGTAAAGAAGAGATGCAGCTTCCAACATAACTAGAAAGGCCTGATGGTTCAGAAGTGTGGGAGAGCCTATTACTAAAATCGTCAAGTCCTAGAGCAAATTGGCCAGGGAAACAGGAGCCTCTTCTGCCCATGGGTAACTGACAACAGAACAATCATTTCCCTTCTTGGATTATAAAAATCAAAACTGAATCAGCTCTTAGGTAAAGTCTTTTCAAAGGCTATCATACTATGTCATTTTACCTCTTGATAAATTCAGTCATAAGCTACCTAGAACACCCATGCCCCTGTGACATGTGCATGCATGCATAGACACAAACACACAAAAAACCTTCATGTGACTTATAAAAGCATGGACACAAACACACAAAGACCTTCATGTTTTGCAAATCTATAAGGTGGGAAGTTTAAAACTTGCAAAGAATGTTACTAACGTTCATTTCACAGAGTAACAAAATTAGCAGCATGAAAGCCATCTTATTTTTAGCAAGTCCAGTAAGTAGACTCATGTCCTATGTTTTTTAGAGGCTGAAAAGCAACAAAATGAAACATACAAGAGTTGAAGAGAATGACAAGAGTAAAACGAAAGCCATTAGGAAAGCAATATATTCCAAAGCAAACTTCTTGGAGGTCAGCAAGACAGAGAGAAAGACAAATCAGGAAGTGTCTGCATAAACAAAGTGGGGGCAGTTGTTTGCTGGGGATGTCTTTCTAATACAGCTACAAAAATTCTGTACAATACAACTTTAAACCTCCGTTAAATACAAGGAACTAGAATTGACTTACAGGAACTAGAATGATCCAGTAGTGATAGAAGAAACTGTAACATCTAACAGTACTTGCAGTAAAGGCTGCTGACTTGGGTCCTGCTTATTTCTGAGAAGCATTAATCCAAATTCCCCAAGATCAGATGACCCAATTTGATAAGAATCTTTCTAGACTAAGAAAGTTGAAGGCAAAAAAAAAGAAAAAAAATCCAATTCATTTCAAAACAGAGTTTAGTCCTAACAATAAGAATTACTATAGAGAATACATACAAAGATCAATAGCTGAGTAAAGAGAAAGCTACAAGGTATAAAAGCAAAGGACAATGAAACACTGCCTCAAAATATTCAGTACTGATTGAAGCCCTAAGTCAAAAGTCAAAAGAAACTTGCTCAGCCTGACTTAAAAAACGGTAACAGAGTTGCCAGCCAGGATGCTTATGATCACTACCAACCAGTGCTATTCAAGAAGCTAAAAAACTATGTTGCATAAAACAGAAATCCAGTGATTAGAGGGAAAGGGAAGTATTACCCCTAGCAAACAGTACTGTATTCTAAGCTGGAAAGCATAGAAGGTACAATGATTATTAAACAAATAAAACATTCAGTATTGTTAACAATTAGAAAATACCCAGAAATCTATAGCTTTTCATATGCTAACAATCACCAGCTTAACAACAAAAAAGTATTTTAACCACATACTACCTGCCAGAAAACACTGTCTTTAAAACGTTATTTTGACCATTTATTTTCCATATGTGAGAGAGCTGAGGTTTAGAATACACTCTTTCCCCAAGTCTCCCTCGTGTCAAACCAGAAGTCAGGTTCGGTGAACTTGATGTAAAGTCTTTCTAAGCATCCTACCACTATACTACCTAGATTTAACCAAAAGATTACAAATCACAATGCTAATAAACATAACCAGGAAGACATGTGGTTCACCCCATAAAAAGACATTAAAAATGAAAGCCTTCAACTAGCACAAAACATCCTACTAGAAGCTGCCATACAATATACTTCACAATAGGAATACTGCACAAAACGAAGATGTCCATTTGCCTTCCAAGAGTGAGTCACCGTGCTGTATTCCCTACCCACAGTTTCTAGAGTTAGTATGGCCTTCGTGGAAGGTATGTTTCATCTAGGAAGAGGCAAAGTTTAATAATGTGATTCAGCCATTCATCTAGTACCAGAAAAGTGATACCATCCATTGACTTTTTTTTTTATTATTTATTTTATTTTATTTTTTTAATTTACATTCCAAATCACTTCCCCTTTCCCGTTTCCTCCCTCCCCGAAAGTCCCATAAGCCCCCTTCCCTCCCTCTTTTCTCCATTCAACCCCCTCTCG
Organism: Tokudaia tokunoshimensis; assembly: GCA_036184795.1. Lineage (NCBI taxonomy): Eukaryota > Metazoa > Chordata > Mammalia > Rodentia > Muridae > Tokudaia > Tokudaia tokunoshimensis. The sequence goes on from BTHU01000022.1 coordinate 48,391,262, forward strand.
TTTCTCTGTCCTGGCGTTCCCCTACATCCAGTCTTTCCAGGACCAGGGGTCTCTCCTTCCATCTTCTTAGAAATCTATTGATATGCGGATTGTGTCTAGGGTATTCCGAGATTCTGGGTCAATATCCCCTTATCAGTGACTGCATACCATGTGTGTTCTTTTGTGATTGGGTTACCTCACTAAGGATGATATTTTCAAGATCTGACCATTTGCCTAGGAATTTCGTGAATTCATTGTTTTTAATTGCAGAGTAGTATTCCATTGTGTAGATATACCACATCTTCTGAATCCATTCCTCTGTTGAGGGACATCTGGGTTCTTTCCAGCTTCTGGCTATTATAAATAAGGCTGCTATGAACATAGTGGAGCATGTGTCCTTATTGCATGCAGGTAAAGTCTCTGGGTATATGCCCAGGAGTGGTGGAACAGAATTGAAGACCCAGAAATGATTCCACACTCCTATGGTCACTTGATCTTTGACAAAGGAGCTAAAACCATCCAGTGGAAAAAAGATAGCCTTTTCAACAAATGGTGCTGGCTCAGCTGGAGGTCAACATGCAGAAGAATGCAAATTGACCCATCCTTATCTCCTTGCACTAAGCTCAATTCTAAGTGGATCAAAGATCTCCACATAAAACCAGACACACTGAAACTAATAGAAGGGAAACTAGGGAAGAACCTTGAACATATGGGCACAGGGGAGAATTTCCTGAACAGAACTCCAATAGCTTATGCTCTAAGATCAAGAATAGACAAATGGGACCTCATTAAATTACAAAGTTTTTGCAAGGCAAAAGACACTGTCAAAAAGACAAAGCGGCAACCAACTAACTGGGAAATGATCTTTACCAACCTTACATCCGACAGAGGGCTAATATCCAAGATATACAAAGAACTCAAGAAGTTAAACTCCAGAGAGGCAAGTAACCCTATTAAAAAATGGGGTACAGAGCTAAACAAAGAGTTCTCACCTGAAGAATATCTAATGGCTGAGAAGCACCTAAAGAGATGTTCATCATCCTTAGTCATTAGGGAAATGCAAATCAAAACAACCCTGAGATTCCATCTCACACCAGTCAGGATGGCTAAGATCAAAAACACAGGAGACAGCAGTTGTTGGCGAGGATGTGGAGAAAGAGGAACACTCCTCCACTGCTGGTGGAATTGCAGGCTGGTACAACCACTCTGGAAAGCAGTCTGGCGGTTCCTCAGAAAACTGGGCATGACACTCCCGGAGGATCCGGCTATACCATCCATTGACTTTTAATCATAGGAAATTACATGTCCTTTCCACCAAGGCTACCACAGTAATATTACTTCGTGGCTATGTAAGCAGCTCCTTGCCCTATGATGAGTTTCCTAATAGAACTTTGTGTGCTCCTTTGGTAGCTTCTGATGCTAAGAAGCATAAGGTACAAAACAACAAATACATCTAGCAACAAGGGACAGGTGCAGGTTTGGAAGGAAAAGTGTAGGACATGAACTCTTCAGTCTTCAAACTTTAGAGTGAAGAGTCCTTATCACAGTCAGTTTATATTTGTAAGAACAAGATTCAAAAAGAAATTCAACACCTTTGTTAAAATCCCCAGAGATTTGGGAAAATGCTAGTAGGCACTCTCATTGCTCACTGGCCCATCCTTCAGTCTCCCTTCAGAGCTACCTCCAAAGAGAAGCTTCCCCTAGAATCCCAGTTACTGTCCTTTTAAGTCCCTTCTACCACTTAGCACCAAACTTCTGCACTATGTCCTCTAATTATGCACTGCCCTCCCCCCCCCCCAGCCATGAACCCCAAATTCTGGGTCTGGCACCCAGAAGGACCTACTGATTAAGGACTGCAACTCAGCTTTTAAAGCTTCCCACAAGTTTAAGATTTCAAAACCCAGGAAACTGGCCACATCAAAAGGTGATGATTTTTTGACTCTGCTTCAGCTTTTTTTAAATATTATGTTTCTAAATAAGGTAAGTGGATACTCCAGAGAAGCCGCTCAAGGAAGGTCACTAGGCAGTGCAACTACTTGAGACTTGATAAATCAAATAAACAAAGAGGCCGGCAAAGGAAAGCAGAGAACACATTACAGACCCTCTTTCCTTTTTGTTTTTCCATTAAGGCACTGCTCTTATAAACAATGAGCCAATCCCTGGGGGAAGTGTCTATCTCCACAACCCAAAGTGTCCCTCACCCTTTTCTCTGCCGGCAAATACCCAATCTCCAGAAAGCCATTCTGTCTGTATTAGAAAGGGGAAACCTTTGATCAGTAGTTCTAGGAATAAAAAAAGAGAGTTAAGGGTGGGGTGGACTCCTGATTCAAATTACTAAGGAATGCTACTGGTAGCAAAAGGGGAAGGAAAATTAAAGGCTCACAAAGACCCAATTTGCTCAGGTGAGACTTTCCCCTGCACAGAGCAAACACCAAAGTCTTGGGGGGGGGGGTGGGTTATTGGGAGGTGCAGTTTGAAACTCTTAACTGTCTAGCATCACACCCCATCCACCAAAGGACAGCTTCTAAGGACAGCTCCCTCTCTTTTTTTTTAAATTATATTTTATTTTGTTATGATTTCCTAAAAGCAATACTATTTGACAGAACTAAAAATTTACATCTTCTGAGCACATTGAGAAAATTAAGTTTCATATATTCGAAAGTATTGTTTTATCAAAAACATGCTTTTTAGGCAATCAAAATAAGAAATATAATCTATTATACGTTCAAACATTTCTAAATGGCTAAGCAATAACTATCATTCCTTTGTAAGCAATTTTAAAAAATATTGTATTAGTAGGTCACAGATTAAAAACTCTGGTGGCAATGTCCTAAGGCAGACCTCAGTTAAGTGACTACAGAAACATGAGAGAAGAAGAGAACATTTGGCCTGAGCTGGCACAGGGACAAACCATTGCTTCTGCACCATAAACAGTTTGGAAAAGGACTTATTCATGCCAATAAGAAATTCCATCTTGGGACAGCTCCCTTTCAATGTGGTATCACCTGCACTGGTTGCTAAGTAGGCAGCCAACCCATAATGTCCCTCCATACTTCTATTTCTTCTTACAAATATGAGCATGAAATAACTCCAATATACAGAAAAGTACTAAGCATGGTAGGATAGCTATCCAACCACCCACAACCCAGATTTAAGAAATGGTACCAGGTCTGAAGGGATGGCTTAGCAGTTAAGAGCACTGACTTCCAGAGGACCTGAGTTCCATTGCCAGCAGCCATATGGTAGATCACAACAGTCTCTAATTCCAGCTCCAGGGGACTCACTCCCTCTTCTGGCTTCCATAGGCACCAGATACACCCGTGGTGCAGACATACATGAAGATTGTCCTGGTTAGATTGGCCTATAGGCGAATCTGATTAATGACTGGCATGAATTTTCTGGATTAAAGATTGGCATAGGGGAAGTCCATTGTAGGCAGTGCCACCTCTGGGCAGGAGGTCAAATGTAAGCCCAAGGAGCAAGCCAATAAGCAACAGACAATCTACAGCCTCTGCTTCGTTGCCCGGCTTGCAAGCTCCCCCTGATGATGGACTGTAACTTGTAACATGTGAGCCAAATAAACTTTCCTCCCCAGGTTGCTTTTGGTTATGATGTTTGTCACAGCAACAGAAACTTCAATACAGGCAAAACATCTGTGCATATAAAATAACTGAAAAGTTAAATAAAAAACAAATGCTACCAGTTCCCTGCCCCATCACTGCTTCAGAAAATTTTGAAGAGATGGCACAGCTAGCTAAACTCGCTCTTCCCATTCTTTTAACACGTATTCCCTTCCTCTTGCTTTTAAAACAGAACAGAAGAAGAGAGAAAATTACTGTTGCAATTTCCTGTGGAATTCTCCCCCCCCCTTTTTGTTCATGCCAACAGGATTGAGCTTTGCCTTTAAAATTGCATAAAGCAGATTGAGGAGATCTAAGCACTTGTTCCTGTGGCCCTGAATTCAGATCCCCAACACCCACATAAAAAGCCAGGTCCAGAGCTAGAAAGATGGCTCAGTTGTTAAGAGCGCTGGCTGCTCTTGAGAGGCTTGGAGTTCAGTTCCCAGCAACCACTTGGTGGATCAAACCATCCATAACTCCAGTGCCAAGGGGTCTAGAGGCCTCTTCTGGCTTCCATGAGCACCTTTGATTCATTGCATGCAGTGCTTTTAAGCATGCAGCCAAAACACTCGGACATATTGAAGAAAGAAAGAAAGAAAGAGAGAGAGAGAGAGAGAGAGAGAGAGAGAGAGAGAGAGAGAGAGAGAGAGAGAGAGAGAGAGAGAGAAAGAAAGAAAGAAAGAAAGAAAGAGTTTGGTTATTTTTAAAAGCTTAGTGGTGGTGAGTCACTATAACTCCCAGAGCTGAAAGTTTCTGGAGAGCTCATTGGCCAGTCAGTTTAGCTGAGAAGGTAAGCTCCAGGTTCAGTGAGAGACCACGTACCAAAATATAAGGTGGAGAGCAATAATGGAAAATACCTGACTGTGACCTCTGGCCATCTGGCCTTCACATGCACAGCTGCAGAAATTCACATACAAATGCGCACACACCAACAAAATGCATAAAGGATAGCCTCTTGCTTCATTTCAAGCCACTATCAATACATTGTAGCAAACTGATCACAGAGAATCTTCCATCTCTCACCCACTCTATGGTACCAAGATGTATAAGTCTCTAAATTGATATGTATTATATATACATATACGTTTTATGTGTGTATGTGTGTTAATATGCTAGGGTTGACCAAGCCTAGAACTTTATACATGCTCAGAACACACTACCACTAAGCCCCACCCCCAACAATATGTGTTCTAATATTATTCAATGTCATCACAAATATATTCTTATCTATACATCGAAATGAGGATAACAAACTTGGAAAAACATAATTAGGGACTCAATATTTACCATAAGAGCGTAGAGATTCAGACTAAAGGGTTTCAGTCTGAGAAGACATACCACACTAATGTCTCTGCCAAATTCCTTTGCAAAAACAGTGGGTTTTTTCTTATTGTTTTTGTTTCTTGTCCCATCTATCTGTTGTCAGTTTCAAGGAGCCCAGGCCTTCTCTCTGGTTCCTCAGACCTCATCTCTCTTTCAGATTACCATGAACATTTCCAACTCAGTTCAATAAGTAATAGTTACTCAATAAATTTGGGTTGCTGCCTTGCACAACAGGACACAATATCAGCATTCATGCACCAAGGTTCACAATCGGAATGCTACAACTCAAAATAACTCCTGTTTTGGCATCTCTCACAAATGATTATGCTACCAGTTGGTCCAGATGGCATCTCTCTAGAAGTCTATGCAAAGTTAAAGGCAAAATGAGTGGACGAAAATGTCTTCTCTTACCCAAACTAATATCAGCACATAAATAAGGGAGAGAATCCCAGGATGTTTGCAAACAACACTGGCTCCATTTACTGAGTCAAAACTAAAGCTTTTGGATAGTCCTAAGCATATGAGAAGGGTTTTCTAGGATCTCCGTGTAAAGATAGATATACCCTATAGATCTCTCAGTAAAGAGTGGGAAGCAAGCATGGGCTTATGCAGATGGGCACATGGCTTCTACTTTCAGTTTCAGCCAGGAGTTCCCACCAGTGTGAAAGAAGAGCTGCAGGAAATGGAGGGGACATTTATTATAAGAAACTAAATATTTTATCCTCTTACAACTGAGTCCTGATTAACATTTCAGTGCAGAAGATATATCTCCCCTAGTAGACCTTTTGAAAACCCTACATTTAAAAGGAACAATAAAAAAATATTAACAGAAGCATTGCCCAGCATTCATCTCTAAAAACATTAAAATTTTATTGACACAGACTTTACAGATGTCAGGACATTGGTCATGCCAAGTTAACACTGTATTTACATCTTGGCCTGACTTGAGAGACTACTGAAGACTACCTTGTTTTTGATATGAAGATTCCTTGACCTGTGGTTCCTTTAAAGAAACCTTAGTAAGAGACTCTTTTGCAGTGTCTATGTTTCTTTTGAGACATTAGAGAATATTGGTCCTTTCTCTTTTTTTATTAATTTGTTTTTTACACTCCATATTTTATTCCCCCTACTCCCATCTACCCTCTGACTGGTCCATATCCCGTACATCCTTCCCACCCCCATTTCCACGTGGATGGGGAAAAAGGGAAAGAAAAAAGAAGAAAAAGAAATAAACCTATTTGAATATTGGTTGACGGCAGTTTTATATTGACAAAATAACAACAGATGCCAGACTGCCACATTTTCCAATAGAAAAAAAATGTATTACAGACAATTATGCATATAAACTATGCCTATCACAGCCTCTGCTTCTGACAGTGACCTTTAACAAAGCATTATCTCTATTTCACAAATAAGAAAACTGAGATCCATAAAGTTCCTTTCCCCTATTAAAGGTCCAACATGAACTCAAACCTAGCTTACTGTAAAGTACACCTCTACCCAATATAGCTTTATACAACATGTCTCTCTACATATCATAAGGTATAGTTGATTGTTTCTGGAACCCCAGAAAATAGGGTATTTGACATCCATCAGGAGCTAGCAATAGCTACAGCTACTAAATTAGAAACAGGTAGCAACTGTTCTACTTTTAGGCCTTATGAAGTAACCAACACCAAGCCAACAGTTGCCACCTAGCACACAGCAAAGTGCAGCTGAATACAGAAGGTCCCTCACCAAGATTAAATACTAAAACAAGAGTCCCTTTCTAGAGAACCCAGCAATGAGAAAGTGAAGGCCTTTTTCTTAATGTTCAAACTGAAAAGTCCAAGTTAAAACTTCTTATTATTCCAGAACAGCTAGCAATGCTGAGCAATGGACAACCTTGAAGCCATGCATACCAAATACTCAGTGACACAACCTGTGTCCTGCTACTAGGGCACAAAGCCCTTACCAAACGCGATGGGACTTTGGCCACATTTACAATTCACCACTTTGCAATGTTCTGGTTGTCAAGAGGAATAGTTCTCCACTCCCTTAATCAGAGGCCATCTCAGCTTCTGCTCTCCCAGCCATGAGAGTAAGCAGCTGCCGCGACTGAAACAATGTCAAGTGTCATAGAACCTGTAAGAATCCCCAAAGATTCGGCCACATTATAGAAGGCTGGAATGATACATAAGGAAGCCAACCAGTGACAGTAAAGACAGACAGGAGGCAGGGAGCAGAGAGGATGACTTTGGCAAGTAGCAGTATAGCTTTCCAAAAGCGACATACATGTACTCTGTGAACGAAATGGAGCCACCTTAACGCTAAGCTAAAGCATTTATTCTCTAAAGGGAATGAAGACTCTCCTAAATCCCACAAGCCTATAGTCATTTTCAGACTATGCATTTATTCAACAAGTCTGTACTGAACCCTCCACTCACAGAGCATCTATTTTATGCCCTAAAATCCAAACTGGTGGTGAAAAGAGGATATTTGGCTCTCATATCCTAAGAGAAGACGGTGAACTGGCAAACACTTAAAGACCAAGAAGTCTGCTGAAAGAAAGTCTGTCTCTAAATATGACATGAAATCTCAACAATGTAGTTGCTTGTTAACAAGACCTGAGCAATGACAGCACCAGCTGACATGCCAACATGTATGGGGGAATTTCATGGTCCCCAGCCCTAGGTGAAGAGCTACATGACTAATAAATGCTAAAGACTGATCAGAGAGGGAGAATCAGTGTCTCCAGGGATGAGCCCACAAATGGTCATCTGATACCAAGTAGTCAGCCCTAAAATCATGTACAAGCAATATTAGACAGACGCAGGAGGTTGCATCTATATGCTGATTTGCATATAATGTATAAATATATATGTAACAATAATTTTTTAAAAGGGGGCCATGAATTTGAGAGGTGGGGCCTGTAGGAAATATGGGAGAAAAAGGGGAGAGAAGAAATGATGTAATTGTATTTTAATTTAATTTAAAAAATACTAGAAGAGTTTCAGAGTAATCATTTCTAACCAAAAAAATGAAATAAAAGCAGTGGGAAGTGCTGTGTGCTATGAGGAGAGCTCTGGGGAGAAGTCAGGTGGCTGAGGCTGGACCACCTAGAACCAGGAGGAAACTCAGTTAGGTGTGGTGTTCTCCCGCTCAGTAGCACTGGCTGGGGACCATCCCAGAACTGTTTCACATGCAAGTGCTGTGCCTCTAAGGGGAAGAGGCTGTATCACTGTCCTCACACACTACCACAAGTCTTGTTTATTCTCTGAAGATACTTTACCCAATTCAAGCTTTGACAAAACCTGGAATTCAAGGCCACCTAGGAAAATTCCCAAGGCCTTTTTAAAGACATCAAGACTATAAAGGGGAGTTATTGATTTCTAAACCTACTAAAAATCCTAAAAATATTTTAAAAATGTAAAGAATTAAATAAAATAAAATCTTAAACATTAGTAAATTTCTGTTGTATAACTTTAACATCACCTTGATACAAAAAGACAAACAGACAGACAGACAGACACACACACACACACACAAAAATTCTCCTGAAGGAAAAAAATATTAAATGGCTGCAATTAGGAAAAATGGAATGAAACACAAGCAATTATGTCAAAAATACACAGCAAAAAAAAATCTCAAACCTCTCTCTGAAAGTTTTCCTTTTCGTTTTTTACTGAAAAAGAGACTAGGACTATCTCTCTGCCAGCTAGAATGACCAAGCATCTTCATTCCTAAACTTGCAATGATGATAGATAACATATGGCATCTACAAAGCAGCTGGTCAATAACCAAAATGGAAGGAAGAGCACACGCCAATGCTGGGGACAGAACTAGAAACGCACCAGTTAGACACATGAAGGGCAACAGGGCTTTGAAAGTGGACCAGGCTTGGTCCAAATGTTAGATGTGGTTTCAGCAACTCACCACAGAGCTTGGTTACTAACATTTCTAAAATTTCTGAAAATGATCTTCAGGCCTGTAGTCTGCTGGAGAACAGATGAATATTTTCCATTGTTGATACAAAGGCATAGTATGCAAAGTAAATAAAGAGGATTGGGCAAGATAATGTTTCTAATGACTCTACAGAAAGTACATTAAAAGCCCATTATGTCAGGCATGGTGGTTCAAGCCTTTAATCCCAGCACTGAGAAGGTACGAGCTACCTGGTCTACATAGGGAGCACCAGGCCAGCCTGAGCTACATAGCAAGGCTCTTTCTCTCTCTCTCTCTCTCTCTCTCTCTCTCTCTCTCTCTCTCTCCTTCTCTCTCTCTTTCTCTCTCTCTCTCTCTCTGTGTCTCTCTGTCTCTGTCTGTGTGTGTCTCTGTCTCTCTGTCTCTCTCTCTGTCTCTGTCTCTCTCTGTCTCTCTCTGTCTCTGTCTCTCTCTGTCTCTCTCTCTCTCTCTCTCTCTCTCTCTCTCTCTCTCTCTCTCTCTCTCTCTCTCTCTCTCTCTCTCTCCCTCCCTCCCTCTCTCTCTCATACACACACACACTTAGAAGTCTGAATGACTTACATGTATATTTGCTGAATGTGTGGAGAATAAGGCCATGTCCCATCTCCTCTTCCACGCAACTGCCTCACCAAAAAGTTTCAGCACCAAATCTAGCAAGTGAGTAATCCATTTCAAATATTCATTTTCTTGTTGAAAGTGAGAAATGTGAGTATGTTTGTTTATAGCTGAGCTTTTATATGGCATGGCTGCCACACACAAGTGGACAAGTGGGTCACAACTGTGGTGCACATGTCTGTGTGCACTCTTAGCCTTGGATCTAAATAATAGACTGTGTGAGGGAGCCATAGCAATCATTTTCTGATCCTGATCTGAGACAAGGAAGAAAATATTAATAAAAATATTTACAAAAACCTACAGTTTTTACATGACCTGTCAAGTCATTTTGAAAAGAATGCCAGAAATATGACTTGGCAAGAGATGCAAAAGGATGCCCAGGGTCATAGTTTCATGAGGTTATCAATCAACTACCAAATACAGGCTACTCTGTACATTGGTGGACTGCTTTAGACAGCAGTGGACTACTGTGCTATATGCACACTATACCACATGGATTATTGTGTAGTTACCCAGTGAACACCCAAAGGCAACCACACAAGAAGGTAAAGAGACCTCAGGGTCCTGTTCCTCAAATACTGACGAATAGATACCTGGGGATAAAAAATTAGCATGAGGGACTGAAGAGATGGCTCAGTGGTTAAAAGTTACAATTGCTCTTACAGAGGTTCAGTTTCTAGGACTCATATCAGGGGGCTCACAACTGCCTACAACTCCAGAGGATTATACTCTTCTGGCCTTACAAACATTGTCTACTCGCAAGCATGAGCCCACACAAAGAGACACATATGTATATCTGATTTACTGTTTTTTTAAAGAATTGGCATTAATTTGCATGTATCTAGGAGGTCAGAGAAATTACCTATACCTTCCTGTACCTCCTATTTTTTTTTCTAACTTAAAACCTTAACAGGTACTGCAATTTTTTGACCAATTTTAGGTGGTGGGGGACAAATTGTACATTTGTTACAAATGATAATGAAGTTCTTAAATTTTTCAACTTGATCTGATATGAAACAATTTAAAATTCTAAAGATATGCTGAGGGAAAACTAGGCTTTTAAATAAATTATCATTGGGAAGCAGAGGCAGACAGATTTTTGTAAGTTTGAGGCCACCCTGGTCTACAGAGTGAGTTCTAAGAAAGCCAGGGCTGTACAAAGAAAAACCCTGTCTTGAAAAAGAAAAAAAAATTCCCCCAAAAGATGACATCTTTAGGCAAAAAAAAAATAAAAATAAAAATAAAAAAAATAAAAAATTAAACCCAATGCTACACAGACGATGCAGATGGTGCTAGTGGATCTGGTCAATGGACAAAAACAAGCACAAGAGGTCTTCATCTCCAACCTTACTCATTTCCCATATATGTCATATCATTTCTGTTAGGTGACTAAACTGGCTAACTAGTTACAGGGCACTAAGCTGGTAATTAGCCAACCCAGTCCTATGCAACCTCAGGTCAGTGTAAATTCCCAGCTAGTAGATTAGCTGCTTCTGTCTCTGGGTGTCTCTGAGAGTAACTGGAGTTGCATCAGTGTCAACACTGCAGTAGCTACTGACCTTGGTTCTCATCTTGATTTTCCTTAACCTCTTCATTGCCATCCTCCTTAGGCAGTCTTTGAAAAAGAAGGCCCATGCAAAATCATGGTCTATAATCCATGATATGTCCTGTCTCACTAATCTGCCTTGCTGCTCTGGTTGCCTGCAATCTCTATCACTTCACCATCTACAGGATCATATTCAAAAGGACTCCACATCTATTAAGATGTAATCCTCACCTGTAAAAGCACTGGTATTGCTGGGCCTGTCCTTCAGGGGTACACCCTTATTTCCCCACTCTCACTATTCTGATAATTTTGCTGGTAATGAATTATGTGAAGGGCTCCTATCTACAATGGTTACAGTTTGCTGTGTATTTGCTGCCTTGAACTAGAACTAGAACTCCACCAAGGTCTCTGCTTCTGCTGCTGCTTCTTCTTCTTCTTCTTCTTCTTCTTCTTCTTCTTCTTCTTCTTCTTCTTCTTCTTCTTCTTCTTCTTCTTCTTCTTCAATATCAAACTATGGCCTCTCTATCTCATACCCTGTAAAGATAATCCCTGGAGTTATCCTTCCCTTTGTTAGTCTAGCATACAAATACATCCTGTCAATGTAACCATAACAATTTCTTACATTGAAATATTTTCTATTCTCAAAACATTCACTGTACTTACTCTCTTATCCCTGCTATAGGTGCCAAAAATATGGGGCTTCTTATAGTGAAATAGAACTGAGACCATAGGCAATGACTCAGTCTCATAACCTGCTCATAACTACTGGGACAGTGACAAACCTGCTAGTTAGTTCAGCCTTAGTGATAGTGGCTGGAACCAGCTGGGTCTCAGTCTCGGTGACAGTGAATGGGACTAGTTGGCTTTCAGTCCCTATCGTGTTGACTAGGGACCTGCTGTGTCTTGGTCTTCACGATGGTAACAAGCCTACAGTTATGCTTACAGGGATGATGATCAAAGTGGGGTGCAGTGGCTGTAACTCCTCCAGAAATGTGATGTTAAACTAAGCCAAGCTGTGGGCACAGTGGGGGTTGGGGGTTATCAGGACTCTCTAGAGCCCACTTTCCGCTTCTGCAACCAATCAAGCTCCTATGTTAAAGTGCTTTTATAGGAAGCAGGACAAAAAGAAACAGATGGTACTGAAGTTTTGGGAAGGTGTACTTTGCCCCACACAGGAAGAAGACTCTGGCTACAGCTGCCTGGAAACAGATTGATGGACTTCATTGAGCACTTCTTCCTCTGAGTAAAGGCAGGAGAACACTTTTCAGGGCTCTGATCAGTGATTGATACACACAAAAAAAGGCAGACTCCAGGACTCATGAAATCTTTCAATTTTTAGGAGACTTTATCTAAAAAGAATCCTCTGTCAATCATGTTAAAAAAAATCTATGTGAGAGTGCCACATACTATTTAATATTAGAAATAGTAGGATATAGAATTCAAAGTCAGACTAAGATATGTAAGCTGGCCCATTTCCTGGCTGATACAGATAATGCTATAACAAATATGGGATATGGGAGTCTTTCTATATACTGATTTGATATTGTCTCTTTTTGTCTCCTTCCACTCTCCAAATGGATCTTATGCAAACCCCTAAATGCCTATTCTCTCCACTGACCATTGGGACTGAAGGGCTCTAAAGCAACTGAGACTTTATCACTCACCCTTCCTACTCCCCTAAGGATGGAGCCCACTGTCTTTGTACTGTTTGATGGGACCCCACAACTAGAACTTGGTATGTTTCCAACCACCACCTTCACTTATCCACAGCTCTTACCTAACAGATCATAGACCTAATGCATTCATTTTCCTGTAAATGACCAATGCCATCCGTAGTTCCAGGTCTTTGCTTAGATGGCTGCTTCTATTTTGGATATCTTTCTTCTTCATCTTATTCTCTCTCCAGTTTCCAGTCCCCATTCCTCTCAGCCCTGCCTTCACTGCTCACATGCAAAGTTGTTAACTTGTATAGTGCCTTTCCTTGCATAGAGGCTTTCCTTGTCCCTCTAGAGACATTATTTATACTGCTTAAGTGAGTATCCTGTGATTTGGATATTAACTCATCCAAGTCAAGCATGTGTGTAACAGCTAGCATGGCTTTAGAGAGTTTGTCAGCTACGGTAGCATATCAGCAAAATTGTGCCTTGTGCTTACATATTGCCTAATATGTCAGAATGAAGATGTTAGTAAGATATGATGACCCAGTGTTTGCTATATTTTCTTTCCCTGCACTCTGTCCATAACCTCTTCCTTTGTTCTGTTCTGAGTATGCTAAAGAAGAAAAAACAAAAAAAGTTTAATAGACAGAAATCCCCTGGGTAGGGTCTAGACATGAAAAGTTCTATTGTATGTTTGATTTCCCAGAGGCACTCCTGCGGAGAAAGAAGGAAGTTCAAGTTTCTCTGTGGGCTGGCCAGTCTTCCCTACACTAGATGATCTGGAATAAATAGGAGACACGTCTCTCAATGATTTCCAAAAGCTTAGAGCAGACCACAGGCCAGCTTTCAAGGGATAAGGCTGGGACTTACAAAAGTAGTTCAATTACACCTTGGATGGCAACATTCCCTACCTTCAAAGGGTTAGATAACATACTATTTGGCAGTCTCAAAGATGTGTGTGATCCACCTCTTCATAAAGTTATAATCACAGTAACACATCACATACTCAACTGAGGCCTCATCCTTCACATGAGTTTCTTTCAATTTGGTTAGGACCTGTACAATCTTAAGACTAGCATCCCCAAGTCACTAGCCCCTTAAGGTCACCCCAAAGCTAGAGAAAGTTCAGTTCCAATAGTCTTTGGCCTTATTTGTTGCTATCAATGTAACTCCAATACTGATAAAGCCTCAGCATGTTCCTTCCACATGCCTGAGAGATCTTAGAAGAAAAAGCCAGTGGATTACAAGGTAGCTGCTGTGAGCTGATAAAATACAGCATGATACAGAGGGGCTGGGGCTGGGGTTACATTTTCCTAAAATAATATATGTCATTCACTTCAGCCAAAGTGCTTATCAATGTACCTGCAATTTTTAATTCAAGGCAGATGAAACTAAAGTAAACCAGAATATGTTAAAATATAACAGGTGAAAATATAGTATACACCTGGTAGGTCTTGCCAGCATTATTTCTTATGTACTTTCTTATAAGTGACATTTAAAAATAAATAAATATGGTCTTGTGAAGATGAAGGCAGAAGGTTGGCACCAAAGCCAGTAGGTATTCGTGTGGTTCTGACATCTACCTAGGAAGAAAGTTACTGCACGTACACGTGACAGAAAACAGCAAGTTCTTGAGGTCACCATAATTGTAATAAAGCCTCCAGATGCTTACTATCAACCCAACAAATAGCAGAGATACCTTGGATCCGTGACTGCTTTAGAAAGCATCATAAGCACTCAGGCACACACCACTAGACGTAATACATGATAATATTGAGTCAGATTTGTTTAAAACACTATTCTTTCAAGAAATAAATGATACGTAGTTGAGCCCTCTTTACCTTATTTCCTTTTACTCTTCACAGACACAGCAACTTTTGCTGATATTGATCACAGCTATTCATATACTTTTACCATATGTATAGGTTCATATAGATGACTCTAAAACGGCGTTTCTAAAGTTCAGCTAAGTTACAGCCATGAACTATCTAAAAGAGGAAAATAACAGAAGATAAAGACACACCCTCAAACAAATGTATTCCCTATACAATGTGAGAGAGTATAGTACTGACAAAATAACAGACAGACTATTCAGCAGAATAAAATAATTCAGAAAAAGCAGTGAAATTATATATAAGGGCAGTATCGAATAAAGGTCATATTTATTTTACCAAGGATAAAACACCTGGTTAAGATTATTCCAAGGAGCTATGATCTACCTATCATCTATTTGTCTACCTATCATCCACCCACCTATGCAGACTTCAACAGCCATTTCACAGAAAGAATATATAAACAGCCATTAACAGTTTTAAAGGGTGACTACGTCCTTTACTCATCAGGGACAAATTAAAACCACAACTGGTTAGCGCTGTATAGACAACAGAAGGGCTAAAATTAAAAATAAGTAATGTTGGCACGAATGAGCAGCAAGGATACAGACCCACTCAAGAAAACTGTTCAGTAGCAATATTAAGCTAAATATGCATGCATGAGGATGTATGCATTCTTCAGTCCACACCCAAAGGAGATACGTCAGGTATGCTGAAAGACAGGCACCTGAAAGCCTGTGTTCCTAGCAAGCCCCTGGGAAGCTTCCAAATGGCCACCAGTGTCCAGATGAATCAAAAGCCAGTGTTCCTCTTTTGTCCTGGGCACGAACTTCATTGTGTACTCACTTTGGGAAAATGCATCAAGCTGCTCACTTTCACGGCACATGCTTTTGTGTGACACGCTTCAATTAATAACTGCTCAATTAATGAACAGTTGAGGTTTTAAACATCCATATCTCGATAAAAGGTATTTCACTGATGTTGAAATGTCTAAAAATGTTCATTCACATAAACAGCTGAATGGAAATGCAAGCTGATACATTCCTTGAAGTGAATTCAGTCAAGGGTACTCAAATAACAAGAGATTTGTTGAGAATGATTTTTCACCCCATCATTATTCACTGAAGGGAAGAAAAAAAAGACATATAAGCGAAGACAGGGGACTCTCGCAGTCTTTATGAGCAAACTGGAGAACAGTAAAGGACATGGAAAAATGTTTCCTGCATTTGTTTACGTAAAGGCAGACAGTTAGAAAGTAAATGGGGAAAAAAGACTATAAATAAACAAAAGTAGAAACAAGCGTTAGGTTCAAACGGTGAGATTCCAGGCCACATTCATGACTCTCTTTACGAATGTTCTAAATCTCCCAGCGAGTTGGAATTCCTTTGATAGAATAAGCCAGGTTTGTGTTAGAGGAAAGTGGGGAGCAGTATGAGCAGCGCGCCATCCTAGGATGTGCCTGGCTGCCAGGCCGGAGGCACGTGCCGTGGCCTTCTCCGATCTCTGGAGGTTCCATTTCCCACAGGAAGGCTTTCTAAAGTGAATTACTATGCTAACTGCAGGACGATGACCAGTGCTGCGTGTGTTCCCCTGAGGAGTGGCTGTGGGGTCCCGCCCCTGCTGTACAACCATTGATGCCTAACTGCTCAGCTACAATGTCATCCAGTCTTTATGCCTATGAATTCCTGCTCAAGGAGCAAACAGGGACAAAAGTTACTTCAGAGGGTCCCAGTTTAGGGGTCTGGTAATCAAACTTTATTGCATTCTTGGTTTTGTTTCCTGTTCTCATTACAAAAAGTTTGAAGAAACCAAAAAAAAAAAAAAAGGTAACACAAAAGTTTGCAAAGGCTGTAAGAAAAGTTATAATGAAGGGTAGCTGCTGAAGCCCACATGCCACATCAAAATGCTCTATGAAGATCTTCACAAGCTCTAGAATAGGAACCAGGGCTGAAAGTCTCAGGCACACTAAGTTACCAACCCTTCTAGGCCCACAGGTAGACACCAGGAAAACGAGTTCAGGATGCCAAGTCAGTAGGAGATGGAACCACGACGACAGAGAAACACACAGCTCCCAGGTGTGCGCAGCCACACGACTGTAGTCATCTACACAGCAGATAGAACTGGGGCAAATCTCTCTGGACTGGTACCTAAAACTGACATCTGGAAATTATCTTTCAAAACATCCAAATTGTTTGATTTAACAATGTGATAGTCTGTTTTGTCCAAAATAAAATCCTAAGTGATTTTCAACCTGAGATGGGCCTATACATGGGATTTATACTGTTCAATTTAAAGAGAATTCTAAAACATCTTTTTAAACTAAAATTTTATTTATTCTTCTCAACCAGCTCTTGCATAGCTGACATCATTCCTGTTACTCTATATTCTTCTAAATTCCTTTAGAATTAAAGTGAATATCACTGAAACAGAAGGTTGGAGGCAAAGAGTTCTTTTCATCTATGTGACCAGGTCCTTCATTTTTAGAAATAAGTGATGTTCAAGTATGAATCTCTTAAATTTTAATAATGTATTCCCTATAAAGGTAGCAGGGTTACACCACTGTAACACTGCACAGAAATAAGATTCAACCTCATGCTCCCTAAAATCTGGAAGGCTGCCTTCTCACGGGTATTCAAAAAGCATCTCTGATCACTCAGTATTCTCCTGGAGAAAAATCTATCAGTACCCAGTGCCTTCAGAAAATAATATGTCATAAAACATCTCAAGGTCCCAGGAGATTAAAGAAGAGAGGGGGAGGTTCCAAAGGACTCACCCAATATTTGAGGCCTGTTTCCAGGATGATCCTTGTGCTGCAAAAACGGCTGACCTCTCAGACATACCTACCATATCAGTCTGCTGCCGCCTAGGTCAGTAGTATTTAATGACTAAAGGAGTTGAGCTTTCCAAGACATAGAATGAGAGCTCATAAAACAGAATGTCTATAAAAGGTTAACCATTCTTTTTGGTTTTATAAGAATATATAATCTCTCACATCTAAAATGAAAATACTCCAAGTTAATATAAAATACAAAACCATAGTAAAATATTATTGTATTTATAATTGGTACTTGTTTCTCTAATATTCCTTTCTGATGTTTCCATATTTAATAACTATTTTATCCCTGTTCCCAGCCCAATCATTAAAAAAATAAGAAGGAAAATGAACTGGAGAAATGCTCAGGGGTTAAGCATCTGTATTGTTCTTCTAAAGGACTCATACTCACTTCCCAGTACCCCTGTCAAGTGGTTAAGCTGTATCTCCAGCTCCAGCAAATCTGGTACCCTTTCTGGACTCCATGACCACTGCACAAAAACATAGCTACACAAAGACACACACATACACATACCTACATACAGGCACACACATACACACACTTAGACACAGGGACACCCATACACATATATATATAGAGGCACACACTTACACACACCTACACACAGGTACACACACACAGGCACACACACGCATACCTGCACACTGGCATACACATACATATACCTACACACAGGCACACACATGCATATACCTACACACAGGCACACACATGCATATACCTACACACAGGCACACACATACATATACCTACACACAGGTACACAAACACACATACCCACACATACACACACAGTACATATAATTTTAAAACAATAAAAATAAATCTTAAAAAACACAGTACTACTATTTCATGCTAAATCAAGGAGTCCCAACAAGAACAAGCAATAGATGCTTTTGGTAATTTTTCTGCTATACCGCTGCACACCGCCAGACCCACAGTACACAGCCTCTTTAACACTGCATTTGTCCAATATTCAACCAGTAACTATGTTGATGTGTGTATGAATGCAGACAGACAAGAGAAAGATATGATGGATGGATAGACAGACAGGAAGATAAATTTATACATGTCTTTTTCACTTTGAATTCCTCCCACCCACTTTATGGGTCAAACTAATGGACATTCTGATTTTGCGTAAAATACATCAAAGAAAATGTTTTAAATTTATGTGAAAAAGTTTCCTATTAAGATGGTAGCTATTTTTTAAGCTTGATTCCTTTTAATTGTGGAAAAAAGCCCAAGGCTTAGTCAAGGGCACATGTTTTCTATAAATCAAAACATAAATAAATGTAAGATTATTTCACTGGGCATGCATATGGTTTTTGCTAAGTAAACTCTATTTATAAAACACCGTTAGTCTACACAGGAACTGCTGTCAACATTATTTATTTATTTGTTTTACTTTATGTATATGAGTGTTTTGCCTACATGAACACATGTGTATCACATGCATGCCCACAAAGTTCAGAACAGGGTACCGGATCTCCTGGAATGGAATTACAGATGTCTGTGAGCCACCACATGTGTGCTGAGAACCTAACGGGAGCCCTCGACAAGAGTAGGAATGCTGAGGCTGAGCCATTGCTGCAGCCCCGGAAACCACCTTTTCTACAGTTCTGAAACTTACCAGGATTTGAAAATAATCCCCGGCATACTAGTTTAGGGTTATTTGGTTTTTGTGTTATTTATTTTTGTTTTTTAGACAGATTTATTTGGAAAGTTAATATGAAATGGGCCACAAGCTATCTTCTGGTTCCTGGATGCTTGGAAGACATCTTCAACTGAAGAGTACAGACCTATTGTACCAGGAAGTATTTACATTGTTGAAAGTCCAGCTACTTTGTGCCTCTTTTCTATTCTGAAATGTTCTTTTGATATATAGACAAAGATCTAAACCAAGAATTTTATCACCACTGGTAGAGTAAAAGCTATTCTCACACAACCATTACAGGTATACTTAAGGGCCACACCATTTTCTCTCCCAGGCTCATCTGCACTCTCTGTTCTCCTCATATATAGAACACACTTTTCAGCCCTGTTTAGAACTAAAAGTTTTCTGTTTAAAAAAAAAAAAAAAACTTGTTATAAGCAAGAATGTACCAAAACTCCTTGACAGCCTACAAGCAACCAGGGAAGGCAGCAAGCAGTAAGCTTAATAATAGTGGACAGTCTCCGTTCTCATTTCTCTCTTCTTTCTTAAGGTTCAATGCTTTCCAAAGCAGTTCCTTCCCCTATGGTTTCAGTCTCTGCTGTAGGTGAGCTAAGCCAGTGGCTACAGTGCAGTTGTGGACAATCCCACTGAGACCTCTCTCTCACTCTGTACCCCCTTTCGAGCTGTATCTGCGCCACTGTACATGTCTCCTCTCAGCATCAAATGCATCTAGTTTTATTTGTAAAGATATAGTCACATGGAGAAAGAAGCTAACCTCTCAAAAGGCAAAGGGGAAATGTTAAGCAGTTCCCACAAAAATAACTCAGAGAATTTTAAAATCTGCATATGAGACACTTAAATTTCAAAATCAATAAAACATTTAAATCTTAACATGTACCTATCTATATATGACTAAACTGGTTTAGAGACAAGGTCTTCACTAGAAAATGGCTTCCAGTTACACACAGAATTCCAAGTTCCTTGAGCCAATTCACAGACACACTATTTATTAACAATATATTTAAAAGAATGTTGCTTATAAAATGCGATCATAGTTTCCATAAGCTTAAACACAGTGGCAGGGCCACAGGTATAGCCTCGTGGTCCACTTTAACAATTTTGCCGGTTAAATGCTAGTAATCCCAAGCAAGCCTAATGGTAGACACAAATGAATTTGAAATTCTAAGAAAATGTGGAATTCTCTAGAACTTCTGGTCCTAATCAATCACTGGAGATCAGGGGCATCATTGATGCCTTTGATCTCAGATCCTCTTTCAAGCCGGGATGGGCTGCATTGATCCTTGCTGGCACAGAGAAAGGAGAAACACCTAGGAGTGAAACCCACTGTGAAACCGGAGAAGTCACCAGCATCTCTTCCCCTCCTTCAGGACAGATGGAAAGGACATTCCAGGGCTGCCCAACCCCACACAATGGAGAGCTCTCATTAAATAAAAGTCTAATTCCCTCTGACTAGGACTCTCAGAGTGCTTTAAGAGAGGAAGGGATGATAAGCTACTTTTCTTTCAAAGAGCCTAGGTTATGAACCCTTGGGCTTCATCGCCTTAACCAATAATACACCTAAGGAGGACTATCCCTCCAGCTCTCCTGTGGAGGACGTGTCCTTTGCCAATTTTCCCATCTCGAAGCACTTGTTAAATAACAAGAACTTCCATTTCTACTTAAAGATTTTACTTCATGAAAACAAGACTATTTTTTTAAATCGATTTCGTTCTATCTTAAATTTTTTACTTAATGAATTGTTTAATAACTCTACATGAGTCAAAAAGAAAACCCTTGAATTTAGTGTTGGTTTATACAAATCTCTCTACTTGAACTGCTATCTGAATGTCCCCATCCAAAATGCTTGCTGAGGAAATGAAAACTTAACTGATCCTTACTAAGTGGAGCCCACCGATGTTTGTCCCTCTCCCACCCTTGTTTGTAATACAGTCTAATTGAGCTTCAGAGATGCTAGTGGAATGTAGTTTATTAGCTCCCTCATCAGTGATCAATGATTTCATTAATAAGACAGATAACAAAACTGTCATATCATCAGCACTGTTATGAAAGATGAGCCTAGCTTCCTGCTCCATTTTCCAAGGTCTAGGGTTCTCTGTGGCAGCTCTGAGTCCATTCAATATTTTCCAACGACAGAGAAAAGTGAAAATCCATTTTGAAACCAATTTCAATTAGGATCCAGAAGCTGTTATCACAGATGTCGCAGAATGGGCCCGTAAGTGGAAATGTCGCCTATCCATTCTGAAATGAAACCTTATCAGGAGCTACAAAGATGGCTGGGGACAGCCTATCTGTAAATTACTTTTCGTCCTGTGTTAACTCAGCCTTAGCTCTGTCACATGGAATTCTTTCTATCCACTAGTAATAATCTAGTGACTAAGTAGACACAGCACCCCGACAAAGTCGGGCAGGGCTGCCCTCTTAAACATGGGTACAAATGCACACTAGGCCTGCAGGCCTGCAAAACAATAGGCATGCTTTCATTGGTAGAATTCAAAGTTTATTATGGGAAATAAAAGAGGCCCATCTCCACCCATTGCATTCCTAGTGATTTTTCAATTGCAAACTCCAAGGCTCCGTTATTTCATTAATGCAGCACCCAAGTCAGGAGGCTTTTCTCTGGCATCTCACAGTCTCCTTTTAGCAAATTATCCCATGACGGCGGATTTATTCAGTCAAAGACCTCGGACTTTGAGAGGCAACAAAAGAATCAAGAGACTTTCTGGTCCACCTGCCTGGCGGATGATGAGGCAGGGGAAAGTCTCCCCCAGAGAAACCAATCAAACCATTGTGTGGCACAGTCAGACCTTTTCAGCTGTCAAGCTGGAGAGCTGAGAGAGATGAAAAGAACAGGGATGGGGCTACCATTTACAGAACCATGTGGGAATGGTCTCCGAAGATTTCATAATTAGGATGGAACTCAACTTTCTACAGCTGAAGGGGAAAAAAAAGAAAGAAGAGAGAGACCAAGAAGAGGAAAAAGCCAAAGACAGAGGGGAATGCAGGATAGGAAAAAAATTGCAGGCTAAGGGATAACTTTATATAAAAATTTGCCTACCTGAGATGAAGTCCTATCTATAAAAGCAAAGGAGAAAAAGGAGAAGCTTCCAGACATAAAAGAGTGTTGGGGGCAGGAAGAAGGAGAGGGAACTGATTAGTCTTCCAACTTAGCAAAGATTTTTCCTCTAGGTTATAGCTGTGTTAAATATTAAGATTCTAATTTTCTCATACAAATAATTCACAGTATCAAAAACAACTACAAAAAGTCCTTATCAATATGGCTACCAGTAGTTTTCAACATAAAATGCAATTTTAAATTGGTCCAAAATACACCTTGTCTGTATTCTCAGAAAAAAAAAAAAAATCAAGCTGACAGATACTAGGAAGTGTGCAATAGAACAGTTTGCAATAACTTCTCGGCTCTGTAAGAATTAAATGTGAAAAAAAAATAGGAAGAATAAACTTTACACCAAGCCTAAAAGACAGCCTCTGTAAAAAACTTAAAAGAAAGACAATCTCCAAGAACTACTGCAGTGACCACCCTTCCTATCACTGCCAGTGACTCCACCAAATGCATTAACTAGGAAGCTGACTTTAAAGTCCAAATATGTGTTCAAATTTAAAAGAGGGGACACTATTCTGCCTTGACTGTGGTCATGGTTAAATTTCCTGGATCTGTCCAAAGTCATAGAAATGATCACCATGAGGAGTTATTTTTAGCACATAAGAATGGAGGGAATATGAGTAAGCAGAAGCAGGTGTGTTTGGAAGTGCATTCAGTGCACAGAAAGGGATTGTGTAGCACCACCCCGCCTCCTGCAACCTTCTAGGAAATGAAACCACCCCTGCCTGGGTGCAGGGTCAGACTACTTACTGGGAGGTAGGAGGCCACTAGCCACCTCCCAGAGGGAGTGTTTCCTCCCACAATTGGCCTCCTGCCCCTTGAGCTTCCACTATTTGGTGGTTGTGTCTGATTCTGACCAGTGTGTTTCTGAATTATGAAATGCTCACACCACTTGATCACAGCAATCAGAGGCAACCCAGGGACTTTCCAAGAGCAGACACAAGCCATGCTCTTTATTCTACAAAGGTGCCAGAACTAGGCAAGATGGTGGTGTTATCTGTTCTCAATCGACCTGGTTGTCTAGAAGTTGCTTTTTTTAGAAGAAATTGAATACTGAGATTCAAAATCAGGAAGACTTGTTCTTATGGTAGCATCTCAGTACAAAATTAGATTCCATCTGATATTCTCACTGAGTGTTTAAAAATGAGCATTTCATTCATTAAAAATTGGGCATCATCGGTACCAGCAACTTAAAGGGACATTCTCTGACCTTGTTTGCCATTATCGACTGACCTGTTAGTTTAGGACCTCATGACCACATATCTGGAATGAATGCAGAAAATACTTGCTGAGTTTCCAAACCAGATTAAAATTCAGCCATTGCTAGATTACTAACAAATGATACTATATTACTTCGTTACTACATTGAAAGGATTGAGATAAAATTTATCAGTGAATTAAATCTTGCCAAATTGTACCTAGTCAGTTACTACCAGTGAAATATTTATACTCCCACAG
Source organism: Tokudaia tokunoshimensis (assembly GCA_036184795.1). NCBI lineage: Eukaryota > Metazoa > Chordata > Mammalia > Rodentia > Muridae > Tokudaia > Tokudaia tokunoshimensis. The sequence goes on from BTHU01000022.1 coordinate 48,414,865, forward strand.
TGGCAGTCAGAAAGCATGTAGCCCTAGCCTATGATCACATGACACTTTTCTGGCAGGGCTAAAGTTTAAACTTTGTCTTTAAGGTACTTATCAATACTAAGTATCCTCACATGAGTGCTCCCTGTCTCTTCTCTACAGGTCTGAAAGGCCTAGGAAATGACTTCCTAGTATTATCCCCATGTGCTAAGGTCTTCTTGGCCATAAACACTGCACTGAGGCCAGCTATGGAGGACGGCAAGGCAGGTAAATGAGGTGCTATTTTACAAAAGTTGAATGAAAATTAAAGTTAAGTGTTAAGAGAAGGAGGAAGGATACACACAGAGAACACAGTATTTTTAGAATAGTGATACTATTCTATAGGTAGTACAATGGTGGATATGCATTTATTAAAACCTACTTTTTATGGCTAAGTATATTATCTTTCCTGCAAGCACTCAGGATTGAAACCTCTCAGTCACTTTTGATCCCCTCTCTCTCTCATGCTCTTGTGAACCCCAATGCAAACTACAGATTTTAGTTAATTCATTATTTCTAACTGACAACACACAATGCAAAATCTTAGAAAGAAGAGAAAGGGAAGGGACCTTCTGCTCAAGTTTTCAATGAGCCTAAAACCGTTTTTAACATACAAAGTTTATTAAGATAATTAATATAGAAATTAAAATTTTTAAATTATTATGCAGTCTCCAAGAGGAAAAAATAATACATGGTGAAACTGAGAACATACACTTGCAAACTGACAGCCAACACATGGTAATATTAGCAGAACCCTCGATCTGTGGAGAAGTACATGAACAAAGCAAGGAGCCTTTGCACTTAATCAATGAGCAGATCAGAGTCAGGCTGTTGTCAGATTTTAGAAGATATCTACACAGTAAGTTAATGGCTCTAGGTTTAGTCCTGTAGGCAACTATGAGTCACTGACAATTGCAGAACAGGAACCTGAGCATGAGAAGTCCCAGGTGGTGAACAGAAGACCACTAGAATTGTCATGGCATGGGACAGTGAGGATGGGAAGGGACATAATATAGTATGGTGGGCTGCAGGAAAATGGGTGAGTGACCAGAGGGAAATCTAACAGGAACATGAGTCTGAAGAGGGGTCAAAAGGTGACAGCAAGGTTTCCAGCCTGGACAATATAGTTAACTAATATGGAAACCAGAGTAGCTCAGGGATAAGTAGCTTTGGAGCCCAAGATAGAGTTGCTATGAGAAGATTATTCATCACCATTTAGTTGGATTTAAAAAAAAAAAGTTCTTCAAGTAGAATAAATAAAATGTCATTAATACAGTGCAAGTCACACTGCAAGTTGGCATGACATTCAAAAAGGGGTGCCTCACCCCAGAAAACAGTGAAGGGAAATGAACATAGGCATGCTACTTCCAATATAACAGGAAGAATAAGCACAAGGAGCTTTCAAGAGTTAAGAAATCTAAATGAATCTTCTTTAAATTATGTCCTCACAAAAACATTATCTTTCCTCCTTTCTGAATTAGGGAGATTTTCAGAAAGAGGGCAAAGAACTTTGCTCCTTTGTTCTTTTATCCATCCTTCCTCAAGATGAGCAGGATTGGTTAGATTTGTGATTTACAAATCTTCTTGGATCCAGCAAGTTCATCATTACTTTTGTCAAACATTTTCCCTCTCTTCCGAAAACCTGGGCAAGTGAGGTGGATCAGAGGATACAGGTGTTTGCTGCCAGGACTGATGAAATGAGCTTAATCTCTAGAGCCAACATGGTGAATGAGAGGACTTCTCCAGAGAAGTCCTTGTAAAGTAGATGTAATCATTACCATGCTAAGTAGATGAGGAAACCCAGACACTAAGAGATAAAACACTTACTCACACAACTAGCACTTGGCATCACAAAAACTCAACCCAAGCTTTCTGATCCAAACCCTGCATGTGCTCAAAAGAACCCTATAATGTAAAATGAAAAGTATCTGAAGTCCCTCCAATCTATCCATCTTACATGTGCCAAGAAATGTGATGTGGGAAGCAAAGAAAGGTAAAGAAATCTAAAACTCAAAATCTAAGGTCTATCTGGAGTAAACTAGCTGCCTACTCATATGCAAACTCTCACACTGAGAAAACTTCCAGGTGACAAGAAGGTATGGTGGAGAGCAACAATGTATTTCAAACTTTCAACACAAGTACAAGTCATCTAAATCCTAGTCATAAGTCCAAGGGACATCACATACATTAATACCTATGTGCTGGAGAAAGCATGAATATCAAAAACTTTTAAGCAAATGACAAACAAAAGAAACAAAAGCACAGAGAATGCCCCAATAATTAATCTATCAGCTTTTGTTTTCCACCTCCCCACTATTGGGTGAATTCCTACTTTTTATGAACTTATGAAATATCTCAGTAATTAAGACAAACTCAAAACCATAGCCTAGATCACTTACAATACGTTTGACACCTTCCTTCTTGAGACAAGGTCTCACTATGCAGCCCTGGCTGGCCTGAAACTCATTATGTAGACCAGGCTGCTTTTTAACACACAAAGATGTGCCTGCTTCTGCCTCCCGGTGCTGAAATTAAAGGTAGATGCTAGCATGTTTTCTTGAAGCAAAGTAGCAGAATATACAAGGGATAGGTTGTCAAGGAACTATTAAAAAAGAAAAACTCATGGACCAAAAATGAGCAAAACATTTTAAATTAAATATTCAAGACATAGAGAGAAGTTTTATAGGATAATTAGAACATGTAGAGCAAAAGAAATGCGGATTTAAAACTCATTACTTAGAAAATACAATGTGTAGCTTAGAAAGTAATGAATCATGCAAAAACAGAGAGCATTAAAGCATTTACCAAAAGCTTACCTTATTAACAGACTTGGACACCCTCAAGCCAATGTGAGGTCTAATATCTCTAAATGCACACTTTGTATATGGAAGTCATCCTGTTAGATGTCAAGAATAATCTAAGCCACAATTGCACTTAAAAAACATTCAGACGACTAAATGCCATTGCCTGTGTCACTTCCATCTCATGAATAGCACTAAATGCTTAAAGCTGAAGTGTGCACACAGGATCCTGTGCACACAATGTGGTTCCTGTGCAGAGATCACTGGAGGCTTTGCATGCACATGTGGATCCTGAAATGCTCCACAAATCTAATTTGACTTGGTTTCTTTCCCCCAGCACCAGATTTAAAGCACAACTTTTCACTCATGTTATTTTAAATTTCAATCTCATGTAGCAAATGCTTATTTACAATGTTCTTCAAGGTTTTTGAACCACACATTTTGGCTGTGTCTCTATGTATGCTCAAACAAAATTCTAGGAGCAGATAGATTCTCAACTGAGAAAAGCAAGAAAACAGACTTGTAAGAACTCGCAGTGGAATGTGCATGGTTTGGCTGGGATGTTCACAATTGAGAACACATTATACCACATAATGACTGGAAAGGTTAATTAAGCCAACTAATAGCTTCACCAATAACAAAACTCTCCTATTTATTTACTTTTAATCACAAAATGGGTAGAATCTAAAATATACTTTACGTTCATTTGGTTCATACATCCTGACATCTGAGCTAATCTTTTAACTCTCTAGTTACAAATTCAATGTCAGAGAAATTTTAAGGCAAGCATAGCCTCTGGAAATAGTTATGATCACTGTGTCCCCTAATGTGGTATCTTAATGATTCCAATTTTTGTGAATGACTTCAGTGTAGGTATTTAGACACTTCTAAACTATAGAGAAAGGGGGTAGTAGGTAAATAGACAAAGTGATGAGTAGACAGACAACAACCACAATAATATCCACCACAGGACAGCACACATAGAGCACCAATCTTTGCAAGGCTGCCTGCCAAAAGCTCTAACCCAAGCAGCACAGGACCAAAGTCCACACACCGATATGTGTAACACCAAGGAAGAGCTTGAAGGGAGCAGGGAGGGAGCAAGCAGTACGGAGACTGCAACCCCAGCCATCAACCCTTCCCCACAATCATGGTACAGTAAAAAGAGTCTAACCTAGTTAGATGAAAACTGCAGAACTCTATAGGAAAAGATCTCTGTAATTATTAGCATTCACATAAACAAAGTAAAAAGAACACTCTTCTGTTTTGTCACCACGGCCCAAGCAGATCTCAAACTCACAATTATCCTGCCTTAGTCTCCCAAATGCAGGGATTCCAAACAAGAGTCATGCTTGGCTTCACTGGCCTCTCTTTTTAATTATTTATTGTGTTTTAAATGCATTTGCTTACTTTCCTGGAGTCAGTCTATTAGGTGGAAATCCAGTTTTAGAAAAAATATTTCCATTTTGTTGTTGGTGGTGTTGCTTCATTGAGTTTCCTATTGTCCCTAAATGAAAAGTAATGAATTCCTTAGAAGATCAGGAATTCTGAAAAACTACTCTAAGACAGATCTCAGACATGTACCCTGCAAACATAACTAGTGAGTATTTACGTCCGTATGGGACAGGACTCCTGCACGTTTAGACAGGCTGTGGGCCTCAAGGGTACAGGCTGATCACGTTAGGAAAGCAAGAGTGTGAGCGGCTTAGCAAACAGGCCTATGATTAAGCCAAGTACAGAACTAGCTTTAAGACTGTCCTTTCTCTGGCTAGCTTTTGGTCCAGGACTCCAGGCCTCCAGGTCACCACTGGGTTCAGATTAGTAATGTTCCAGTCACCTCCAACATGGCTATGAGGAAAACCTGTGCTCAAAGACTGATTGATGACAAGCTGAGGCGCAATGGAGAAGCCCCTGAGTATGTGTCTCAGTGTGGAAGCAAGATCCACAGAGACAATAGTATCTTCCCCACGAGACCACTGAAGACGCTCTGCTGGGTTTCACAGGACAGTGGCTTCTAACAGTCCACAGGGTACAAAAGCATCTACCGACACGCACTGTCTTTGCACTAGGACACACCCACATATACAGCTGCACACTCACGTCCTCACTCACATACGGTGAAGATTAACATCATTGGTGTTTTTGTGAAACTTAATACATGTGAAGTGCTTATTCTTATAAAATTGGTATTAAAACTACCCAATAACTACCACTTTATATATTATTCCTACTTATAAAAGGATAGTCTAATTTTATAAACTCCAGAAAAACAAAGAATCCAAAGTAACATGTTTTTGAAATAGAATGTGCTTTTTATAACACTAGAGAACAAGACACAAATATTCAGACTGTGTAAAATAATCGTGAGCCCTGGGTTTAAATACCACAAATAAAGGGAACAATACAGACAAATTTTTACACACATACAGGTAAAGTGAATCCATTTTTTAACTCAGACATAAATATATCTCCCTAGAGATCAATGGAAACCGGACTTATTGGCCTGCAAGACTGACAGCTAGCTCCCTCCCCCTGGCAGTGTGGAGCTACGTCAAAACCCTGATAAAAGGGCTGCAGACCTCAAGCAAAACTACACAACACACATGGATGGAACAGCGCAGCAGCCAGACTCCTCAGAAGCACTGTCCTCGGAGGGGAAGATCCTGAGCTATAGTTCCCTTCCAAATCAAGCTTACTCTTCAACTGGACATTTAAAACAACAGTAAGTCAACCTAGTGAAACCTTTCTTGGTACAAATAAATTATAAAACCACAGAGAAGGGGCCAGAAGGTCAGCTTGGGCAGATCAGGGAGCCAGGCCATGCAGGAGCAGAACTAGGACAATGGGCCAACTTATCCTTCCTAAGGGTACACAGAAAAGCAGAGTGGAAGCCAGACAGCAGGCAGGCTTGAAATCTACAAAAATCAGACATTGATGGCCTACCTTGTGGGAAAGCCTGGGATGGAAGATATGTCACTACAAACATTCAGCCTAGTTTTCCTAGTTGAGGGAGGCTGGATTCTATATTCAATACTCTATGCTTGAATTAAAATACCTCTCAATACTTTGCTTAAAGTGGAAAAATAAATGTTGATTCTGTGCTATCTCTGAAATCAATTAAATTAATTAAGTTTACAAAAACAACAATGAAGTTCATGGACTTAAGATGGACTTAAAACTTCAGCTGTTAAGTTTTAAAAATCTTTTCCAGCAGACAACTTTAAATTTGGAGTGCGAGAAATCCTGCCACAAATCAAAAACTTCTGCACTATTCTGACTACTTTTCACGTGAAACGCAAAGCATTTTAAATTCTTATCAGACCAATCAAGATGATTTCCAAAATGCCAAAACAGGAACTTCTATTTATAAATAACCTATCCTCTCCTATCCCAATTTATATCTCAAAGTAGACTCTGAAGAGAACAAGCAGCTTGAATGCCAAGACAGAGATTACTAAAGTCTGCCCGCCCCATACACCATGCTCTGACCCATGTGAACCTCTCATAGAAGAATCACTGGTCCAGGCATGAATGTTCAGTTCAGAAGATGCAGAGAACACAGCAATGACTACAGCTTAGATGCTGGGAGTTGTGGGGCCACTCACCATTGGAAGTGGTACTTGAGGCCACGGCCTTCTCACTGACATCTGTTCTCGTGGGACATTTCCCAATGGAATTTTCAGCTTTCTTCCTCTCAGTCGTTGTAGAGCTGTGGGACTGGGCCTCCATAATGTCTTCTCATTACTTCAGCTTGTTTCTCAAAGGAATTCCTATAAAACACCACAGTGCCATCAAATTCCCAAAATGGTCGAAGAAACCTTTACCCAAAAGCCTCTACATCTTCTACCTGAGGAGAACCTAAAGGCTTAGCAAAACCAGAATGGACATTTCTCCAAAGGTTTTTCTGGCAAAAATATTTCATAACTATATTAAAAAGCCAGTCAAAGCCACATGGAACTGAGTGTTCATATTCCTTAAGTGACCCTAGCCTTTGCTATCTGCAAAGGAAAACAGAACAGTTCATAATGTACAAGTTTCACAGTTCCTTCTGATCATTTGTTATCAAATGATCTAAACCAGTGGTTCTGAACCTTCCTAATGCTGAGACCCTTTAATACAGTCCATTATATTATGGTGACTCCCAACCACAAAATTATTTTTGATGCTACTTCATAGCTATAATTATGCTACTGTTATGAATGCTAATGTAAAAATTTTTAGAGATAGAGATGTGCCAAAAGGGTTTGATATACAGGTTGAGAATTAATAAATTCTAAATACTTCAATTTTCAATTATCTACAGTATAAAACCCAAGTGTCACATTTTTAAGCCATTTTTGTTCATTTCTCTTTGGGTGGTCAACTTGATAGGAAGGGACACTAAAAGAACTTCTAAGTCAGAAGAAAGTTTGTAATTACTAATTAGACATCTTAAAAACCAAGTAGCAAGCCTACCCAGAGCCCTCAGTAACTCAGCTAATAGACTATGATTTCTACTTCTTCCACAAGGCACTGGATTGCCATGCACTTCTTAACCTAAAATCATCCAGACAAACTGTGTTCTTTATATTTTCTGAAAAGGAAAACATTAATTCATTTGGGTTAATTTCCTAAACAAAGGTAATAAGACAAAATCCCTCCATTCCACCATAAAAGCCAGACAAAAGGTGAGGATAACAAAGGCTGGGATCACTTACAGAACATGAAAACTCAACAACTGCCACATTCAGGTCATCTGTCCTTCACTAGCCTCACTCATGGGACAATAGCCCCAACTAATCATTCATCAATCTTCACACTAGCACATTCTATTTTTACAGAATACTTATTCCTACAAAGAATACGAAGATGAAAAGTCCACTCTCAGGTATGTTTCCTTCAAGCTCTCTAGGCCTACCTTGGGAGTTGCAGCACTTCATCTGTCTAGTCATCTGCTTCTTTTTCTACATGTAGCAGATTCCACAATGTTCAATCAAAATAGTGATCAGTGAAATAAAACTAGAAGCTGTTTAACTGGCAAAAGTTCAAATGCCAGAGGATGTATGTTTAGTCAGCTTTAACTCACGTTCTTTTATGTACACCAGATGCCCCTTGACCAGGAGTTCAAGCCACTCAGTCATGGCTTCAGAGCCAAAGGCTGCACATACACTAGAGCACTGGCTATTCCCCGACTTCCATCTTTCCTAGAATGTTTATTGTTGTTCACTCTAAACCACAGTGGTTTGTAGAATAAAAAGAAACAAGATGTACTTACCAACTGTAAGACCCACTCTGAACTGAGAAGCATATTCAGAGAACTCAATGGAAAACAAGAACAAAACAGCGATGGGTTGGACAGCACTCACAGCCTACTTAAATCTGCCCTAGGAGCTGTCCAGCGTGACCTTAGGAAACCTGCGTTCACTCTCAGTTTAGAGAGGACAACAGAAGCCCTCTGCTTGAGAACAAACAAACAAACAAAAATCCTTTACCCCAGGCAAATACACTTAATTTCCAAGGGATCACAGACCCTCCAAAACTCTTCCATGAACCTGGATAAAAACCTCCAAAGAGAAATTTTCCATAGTTGCTTGTGTCTCTAAGAAAAACTCAGATCGCTCAGTGAGTGAAGTCTGACAACCCACTGGAACCTACAAGATGTAAGAAAGTGAATCAACTCCCACAAGTCATTCTGAACTCCACATGCATAGTAAAATTAACAGTAACATTTAAAAATAAAATCTCAGTCTCCAAATTGATTTTATTATTTACGATGAGGTCTTGCTACTGGAAGCCTCATGAGGAGTAGAATTCTATCTTCTCGACAACTAATACAAAGACAAATGCTTACTGGGCAAATAAAGGTTCACATTAGGTATCTCATGACTTCTAACTCTGTGTCTCCTTGAGCTAGCTACATACATCTTCTTCTATCCTAAATGTTCTATTGAAAACTGGCTAATTCTATAAAAGCTAAAAATTTTACCAGGAATCCTTAATCAAAGCACTCAATTCAGATACTACAATCTTCTCCTCCAAAACTGATATACAGTTTTACTAGCTGAGTTGGGGCAGTATACTGTTTAAACGGTAAAATGGAAATATAACACACAAAGGAACCAGACAGCATCTCATCAAGAAAGAAGGTTCCTGGTAAGAACCAACAAGTCACTGAGTTCCTTGGTAAAACTAAATTTTATGCAGTTTTTGGGTACCCCTTAAGGCAACATTTTAACAAAGCAACTCACCCTCCCAGAATTCATCACAATGGAGAAAGACTCAAGTGCCAAGAGGTACCACCTGAAAGCTACTAATTAATAGTCTCGGAAAATACTGTTCCTACCCGTTTCAAATAGCTTTTTAAAAAACTAGGCCCTTGGTAACTTAAAAAGTCTACCCCCTTCTTCTATTTTGACAACTTATTTTTGGATCTCATTAATTAGCAACTAATTATTTAAGTGTAGTCAATGCTCAGTGCAGGGCTATAATGTGGCAACTTGCCAAGGCAGACATCTGCTTCCTGTATAGCATGGTGAGTTATATCAGCTTATTTTACTGATAAAAACACAATTTTATCCTTGTCACAAAGAGAATGCTATAACACCCTAGATGCCCACACCCCATGTAACTATGGAAATTGTGACTGTTTCTCCCTTCAGGGTGGCTTTTTCATAGGACATTAAGGGATTTAGAAACACAGACCAGAGTAGACCCTGGCTGGAATGCTAAATTGTGCCAAGCTGAAGCATCACCCTATACCACTCTGAGAGCCTAGACTACCTTAAGCAATAAAGTATATATAGCATTTAGACTGCAAGAATTAAGGGGAGGAATTAATTCCACTTCATTCCAAATACTTTTCTCTGTAGGACACATGCTACTATTTTTCAGATATGAATGAAATCAAGACTTTCCTCTGGAGGCAGTTTCCTGTTTACAACTCCAGCCTGTCCCCTTCAGTCTTTCACCACTGGGACAGTGCATGCAGGATTGCAGGAGAAAACCACTTGGCTTTTTTCTGCTTTGCTTTCCTTTTCTCTTTCTTTCCTTCCTTCTTTCTTTCTGTCTGTCTGTCTGTCTGTCTTTCTTTCTTTTTTGGGGTGAGGGTGGGGTCTTAAGTCTGATCCTAGGGAAAAGGGTAAAAAAGGATAAAAGCTCCTTCCTGGAGGCAAAACAACCAAATCTTTTTTCATTCAAGCATTCCAAACCTTTGGTAACTTCTAGACGCCAAAGTCGAGAGTACAATTAATTTCAGATGCTTTTTTTTTTTTTACATCTACTCCCTCCCCTTCTAGCAATTTGCCTGAAAGTTACATCTTTTCTTTCTGAATTCCAAATACGAATCCGCCTCAACCTCCCCTAAAACTGACTATAAAAGCTTTCTGAAGCTACCAGGAAAAATACTTGTAGCAGATATTCACTCAGAAAGTGACAGGGTAAGAGGTAACATTTATCAAAATGAAGAATTTTGAAGGTGAGGGAACACTACATTTTCAAAACACTTTAACACGAATGTCCCATTTACTAAGGGGTACTTAGTTTGAAAGCTTTTTTTTTGGGGGGGGGAGCTGGTTTCTTTTCCTGACACCTCAGAATGGAGCAACCTCACACCTCCAACCACTGTGCCTTAATTCCTGTTCACCTACTGCTCTTCAGCACCCTGCTGGCCACCCAAGGTGTTGGCCTCCCAAGGTGTACCCTGTCCCTCTCAGAAGCTGCATCCCTAAGACCTGGCTCCACCTCTGAACCACTGCAGCCTTGTCTTCAAGAGCTGCTAGTGAAGGTTCTCAAGCCAGAGAGAGGTAAGGGATGTGTTGCAGGCTGGGGAGACTTCCTGAAAGGCCTTGAGGAAATCGGGCCCCGCAGCTCAAACCATGTAGGAAGGTATCCTTCATCAATCTGAGTCAGATTAGTTATCCTGCTCTCCAGGAATATTTGTGGGCACTTGCAAACTCTCTACAGTTGGTCCAGAAAAATGTCCAACAGTCAGTGGGAATGGGGATTGTTTGCTGCATTCATGTAGTCTGAATTAGCCAAATTCAAATAGGTATGACTGTGTGTGTGTGTGTGTGTGTGTGTGTGTGTGTGTGTGTGTGTGTGTCCGCGCGCGCGTGCACAAGCATTGCAATATTATAAAACACTAGGGAACAGTTGAAAATTCTGCAAGAAAACAAATATGTTCATTCACAAAAATGTCTACTGTCTGTCAACTTGGCCCCTTCCCAGGCTGCCATAAAAAGATGCAGGTGCTGGGAATGGTCAAGGCAGGCACATGGCTTCACTGTCTCTCAGAAAGCCTTCCATGAGAGCCTTAACCACCACAGACGCTTCCTGTAATAGTAAAGAATTCTTTTCTTTTTTAATTCCAATTCTCAAACCTGCACAAACCAGCCTCTCCCCTTGGCGGTTCTCTGCGGCAACATCTCCAAACTGTAGATGTTCAGGATTCCTTTACAACCTGAACGCTAACATTTTTCAGAAGAAAATACCAGTGCTAATCACAGCAAAGTTTAAAGTGGCTTTTCTCCTGAAGGAATTAATTGGCTGTAGTGGTAGTCTAGGGTGGGATGAACCGCTGCCGTCACAGACTGGCAGCGCCCTTTCCAAACAGCATACTGCCGATATCCATTTCCTTAATCCACTTGGTTTTGCTGTTAAGATACCCGAACTTTGGCAGTAACTCTGATTTTTGTTTGTTTGTTTTGTTTTGTTTTGATGCATTTAAAGATTCAAGACAACTAAGCAGAAGGCTAGACTGATAATAAGCTGATCCGCTTCTCATACATTAGAACATCTCCAGGCCCTAAGAGAGCAGCATGAAAAGTCAGCTCTCCGAGCAGACCTATGAGAACTACACTGTGCACTTCAAGAACGTGCTGCTCTCGGAGAGCAAGGCCTTACTCACACCTGCCTGTGCACTGGTGAGCCCAACGGCCTCCCTCAGATGCTAACGTTTCAAAAGTCCATGACGAAGCAGGCAGAGAAGGGATTCTGGGGGCAGGCTTTCCCTGCAGTTATCATAGAAGAGTGACAGTTCTCTCACACCCTACTACTAGGACATCAGCTGTTACTTCATGGAGGGAGGAACCATGTTCCTTTTAAATAGAAAAAAAAAACCTATTTAATATTTATACCTTCCTGGAGCTATTAAATTACCCATTTACTAAAGAAAATAATTCCTTCACAGAGAGAAAACTTTTTTTCCCAACATAAAGAACAAGGCTAATACTGATTTTAAAACTTTTTGATCAGTTTTGGAAGTGAGAAATTATCTTGAGGTTCAATAAGCAAAATACAAAGAATTTAGCCCATTTCTTGTAATCACACATAGAAAAGAAATTTAAGAGGTCTGTAATATGCTTGAGGTTTTCTGTTCAAAATATCTTTCTGAACCTAAAATCAATTAGTTATGCACGACCTCTGTGACACACCAACAATTCCCAAGATTCTTGGCTTTCCTTCACTTCCTGTCTGCACTACCTTGCTTTCTGCAGAAAAGGAAGCCCAACTTCATAAGGTCCCAATGAAATCTTCATTAATGTTTAGCTATAGTATTTTTAATATACAATTATTTCACCTTTATAGGATTACTTTTCCCAAGGTCAAAAAAGCAGAAAACCTCATCTATGAATAAGAAAACTGAACTCTATCTAAGCTGCCAATTGGAAAATCAAGGGATTTCTCAAATCTGCAGTTTATTATTTTCAATTTTCCATCCTTATAATTGTGGTGTTTCTGATTATAGACAAACAGCATTTTGACAGACATCCTAAAATGGAGTTGCTACATGAGGGAAATAATTGCCTGGATCCAGTAAACTTTGCTTTCATAAATTAGCTCTAGCTAAATTTTCCGAAAATTATATATTTAAAATCAATCACCAAGGGAACTATTCAACGTAAAGTTACCACTTTTAAAAAAAAAAATCACAAAATGACATTATTGTGCCTTTTCTGGTGTTGATGTAAGAGCTTCCTGCTCAGCTGCCAGAGGTATTTTATAACAAACATTCAAGGGGAGTGTGAGGTCTAATACCCAGTGCCACTTCTGAACTTCCCACAACTCTTACCACGCCAGCCTCCCATGTTCTGGCTAGTGCGTGCAGGGAGGACAGCAGATGCCATTAGAGAAACAGCAGTGGTGGGAAGCAAGCTGACACCTAACCTTCTTCCGCACTAGCTGGATCCAGACCTTCCCTCCCTATGAAAACTAGATCAGACCTTCTACATTAGTCTATAAATATTCAGCTCCATAACAGTCTTCCCACCACATCCATATATATCATAAAAGTGTGAGTGCTTCACTGAGATTTGAAAGAATTAAGCATGTTTGTTTAGCAGCAGAAAAAAAATGCTATTCACATATAACTTATATAACTTACAGTGCCTAAGATTCTCTATCCTTACAATAAAGCTTAAGAAAATATACTGTGTCTATGAATAACAATTAACTTTTTTGTCACTGTTATGGTTTGAAACAGGTTCTCACACTACAGGCCAGGGAGCCTAGAACTGATGATAAAGCCCAGGCTTTTCTGAAACTTGTGACAATCCTCCTGCCTCAGCCTTTCAAGGCGTGAGCTACTACACCAGGCCACCAACTGACTATTAAATCACACAAGTGAAACCAATATTTAGGTATTAATATTAGTATTAGATACTCAGCTTGTTTTCATACAATATTATTCTCCTCATTTTACCCTCCTAATTTTTGATGTTTTGAGAGTTAGACCTTAATTGCAACTTTAAAAGCCAGGTTTTCAGATGCAGGGTCTACTTTATAAGAATTAATTACCTATGGGCCACTTATTCTGTAAACTTTCCTATTCAAACAACATTCTCCAGCTGACTCATCCTTCAGCCTTTATACATACAAGACTGTCAGTCTAGCCTGCATCAACTGCTACAGACATCCTCAATGAGAATTCCGGTTCACAGTTCAAACAGCAGGCCTTGTTCTGCAGTAGCATGGCCTGATACACATGCCTGGCCAGTGGAGTCCAGGTTCCCATACATCTCAGTCATTCAAAGCTGCTTCGTGAGGTTTCTCCACACACTATTAAATCTTTGGAATGAGTTACTCTTTTTAAAAAAAAATCATAAAATGTAATCAGTAACAAGGTTTAATTGCCTCATTCCTTCATTAATAAAATTTGAACTTATCTTTTATCTAATTGGCGAGTTTTCCATCATTTTTAAATGACAGTATATAATATAAAACACTCTTGTTAGGCATTTTATTGAATCCTCAAAAAATCTGCTTTAAAAATAAGCAAATATGTCATGTATTTTAAATTAATTTCAACAGGGATTTAAGAATGGTACTTATCTCTTATTGTTCAATTAATTCTAGAACATAAAAACTACACAAGTACACAAATGTGTTATGTCAACAGTTATTGCTGTAACACCCCTCCCCTCCATAGCAAAGCAACCCCCCTCTAAATGTTTCAGGCCTGCAACCAATCCAAATTTCTTCAGGTACAATTTAAATGTATAGTGCATGCTATAACAAAACCGTGGTAGGATGCCAACAGGGTCTTTAAGAAAGTTTTCTAAATCACTGGAAAGGAGCTTTGAAAGAAAGCAAGGATTACAGTCAGCTAGAAGGGAGGGAGGGGACTTACCTCAAACCAGCCAAGCGGAAATCAGAGCAGTAATTCTACAAGTCGACAGAGTACACTTTCAAAGCTGTAATAGTGTGAAGAAGTGCTGGGCAGCATGGCCTGAAGGCAGCCCTAATACACTGATGACTAATGGCTGGGCTAGGGCAGACAATGAATTTGGGGCTTGAAAACCGAACAGAAACCATGCAGTACTTTGACAAATGAGCTTTCACGATTTCATTCATTGAATAACCTTTAAACACAAAATTGGCTTGGGTTCTCTTGGGAATGATATGACATGTTGCTGGACAATGATGTAAGTATTTTCTTTTTTAATTATGACTAGTACACAAAATCCTAGCATGCCATATCAGAGGATATAGTTTACAGATACCACAGAGGCAGACATAGAACTCAATACAATATTGCCTTTCAGGAGGAGGCCTCAATGTCCCAGTGCCACCTTATTAACTATGTAATGGCTTTTTCATTCAGCTACTTTAGAAAGCCATAGATTTTCTGAGACATTTTGTCGGGTTGAAATATGCACAACCAGTACAAAAAAACACTTTCAGGTGAAACATACACACACATATATATATACACACACTCGCACAGTGGCGGCTAAGAAATACGTAGAAAACGACTGTGCATTTAGTATTTCAAATGCAAAAAAGTCTACTTTTCAAGGGTTAGGCAAAGTGAAAGTGTGGTAAAACAATGCAAACAACCAAGTTTCCAAACAAATGAGCTCATAAACACTCCACACATAGCTTCTTTCCAACAGCTCTTCTCCCCTTTTCCAGACATAATTAGCTTTTCAGTTTAAAAATAATAAATTTGGCAATTGTTAGAGAGAGAATGAAATATGTAAAGAGTCTCTAAATTAACAAGTGCCACTTATTTCAGACAACATGGCCTTCAATGGGCCCTAAAAACTTAAGAAAAGGATACTAAGACAGGAAGCTTAGTGAGCTCATAAAACTATTGCTGGAGCCAGGAACACATAGCATATTTAATCTGCAAACTGTGAGAGTCCACAGTGACTTCAGCAAGATCTGAGGCATGCCCTCAAGGTTTACTGGGATCTGGGATTAGGGGGTTGATAAGAACCTCTACTGCCCATGGACATGTTTTTCTTCTGCAGTTAAACACAAATGCATGGAGACATTTGACTGCTGCTTGGCGTTACTGCTCGAGTTATATAAAAGCTTTTGCAGCTCCTTTTGCTGTCAATATATCAAAGTTTAAAAAAAAATCATCAAAGTGTGAAATTTCATTTAAAGTCTTCACCAGTCTACAGCTCTATTTCACAGGCCCATCAAATAAAGTAAAGATGAAAAATATACTGGAAAGTACTTGAGAAAGTTTGCAGCAGCGCCCAGCCCTGTAGTAGTTTATTGTCTGCCTCTATTTGCTTTGAAAGTAGAACAGATCAATTTCCATGTAAAAAACTGACATGCAGTGAAGAGCAGCAGCTTCTCCCGGGCTTTAATGAGAAGACAACCTGAAATCATTATTAGAGAACCTTTTGTTTAACAAATGTGTTTGTTTAACAAATGTGTTTGTATGTGTTTGTTCTGTAGCCATTTCAGCCTTTGATTGCCTCTCGATATGAAAGTTGGCAGAAAATTCCTTGAATCATCCAAAGCAAATCAGACCAACCTCAGAATATGAATGCCAGAAGAACTAAAACCTCCTTCAAAGAACTCTTCAGCTGGGGATTTACAACAATTGCAGAAAGAAGAAAAGTCTGACTTTTAAGATAATCTATTATCGTCTAAAAGCATTAACATTCCATTACTAAGGTTTTCCTGAACATTTCATGACTCACTGATTCACGTCTTCAAGACTGATTTTTCTTAGAGCATTGCTGTCTCCATATAAGTGAGTGCATGCAAAAATGAGCATTAAAGTGTTTCCTTTCATAAGCTTCCCAACTGTCCTCAGAAATCAGGGAGGGGAATGCAGCAAGCAGGATGGATGCCTTCCAGGCGACTCCCTCACTCCTAAATGCCTGAGCCCAGAGGAAGTCTGTAACTGTTGCAGCATGCAGGTAATTAAGAAAACTTCACCGGCTTCAAAACAAAGGAGAGTCCAACTTTTAGACTTTGGAATCCAATTGTTAAATTAACAATTCTTTCATTAAGTAAGAAATGAAATAACCCAACAGAGACATTTCTCATCAATGCTGAATTTTCCCCTTTGCAAATTAGACATACAATAAAAACTGTATGGATACCAGAGTTCAATCAAGGAGTAGGAGCGTGTAAAGAGCAAAGGGAATTGGTAGGCATCTGAGCTAAACCTGCCAGTCTATTAGCAATAAAGCAATCTATATCTTTTAAAGTGTTTCTGCCTGTGTGAAATTTCAGCAGACACCTCTCACGTTGAACTTATTCATGCATCTAAACCAAAGCTTCCCTAGGCTGACTTTAAGAATTACGTACCCTGAAAGGATCTCCCCTTAGGCGGAGTTTCTAATTAAATAGCTTTTAGTGTAAAATAAACTCTCTGCTCTGTATAAATATGCAATTTCAGCTAATTTAAATGTTATTTCATGTTTGTTTTAAGGTCTGACTACAATCTAACTGGCCACAGAGCTTGTGGACCAGATTGTTAAAGCCAATATTTCCTAACATAAACAAATTCTGTAGATACTCTGCACAGTTTACATTGTTAAAACCAATCACCACTGCTTTTATATATCCTCTACTGTGCTGCCTTAGAAAAATGAAGTGATTCTGAGGTTATTTCACTATTTTAAAACAGCGTTTTCCTGCTTCAAAATAATCTTGACACATGTAATTAAGAAACTGTCAGACTATTATTAATTTTTAATTTAAAATCCAAATGAAATAATTACGGGAATCAATCAATAAGGCACCTATTCAAATTACAGAGCAATTACATAAATACTCAAAATTAATACTTTAGGCCAGTTCTTGAAAAATTCAGTCTATAACTCGTGAAGACATCAAACAGTACACGCGTGTGACATGAGAATGAAGGGTTTCCCCTAAAATATACTAAAATGAGATTATTTCAGCTGGCAGGGCACAACTCCCCTTCCCCCAGCCATGCCCAATGCTCTCAAGCTGCAACTCTTTTTCTAGAAGTTATTTCCACCAGACACATATTTCAGGAAGAGAGAGAGAGAGAGAGAGAGAGAGAGAGAGCTGGCCGGCCTCATCTAAGTTCTGCACAAAATCGTTTAGAAAGGGGGGGGCTAATCACTTGAATGTTGAGCAGAGTGCACGTCGTACTGGGCTGTGAAAAGCTGTAATTGAGGAGGAGAAGGAAAGGAAAAGAAGGGCACGAGGTGTTTTTGGAACTAATAATACCAGCGGGGCTAATGGCACTGCCCCTGTATTTGCACAGCGGCCGGCCCTCCATACCTCGGACTAAAGAGTTCTTTTACTTGAGGACGACAGTCCATCATTTCAAACTGAAGTGGCAGCTGGAAAATGTGGAACAGCTGGCACAGAGCTGGGAGAAAATGTTTTACATAAATATATGTACATATAAACTGGCAGAGGGCCATGAGCACTGTACCCAAGGCCAGAATCTACAACCAAGTTGGGGGAGGAGAGAGGGTAAACGCCGCGGTGCAGGAAACTTCCCTAAGTGGTCTTTACACACACACAGCCAAGAAAGCCTGGGGGGTGAGGAGGGGTGGGTAATGGCTTGGTACTCAAAAAGGTGCACTTCGGGACACAGGCACAAAGTTCACAGAAGGATACTAAGTTCATCAAAGGATAATAAGCAAAGGCCGAGCCGAGTGTGAGGGCATGTGGCCATCTGCTGAAAAGTCGCCTCACCAACTATTCAAATGTATGATTAATATTAAGTCCGCCACATCCTCAGGCCCCCGCTGCAACTCTAGAAAGTTAAGTGTCCCCAGCAGAGTAGAGAGATCCATACCCAACTCTGCTCTGTGCAAATTCGGCCTCTCGATTACCGCAAGGGTCACGGCTACTTTTCTTTCTTTCTCTTTTTCTTTCTTTCTGCTCTACCTCTGGAATGGAAGAGACAGAGTTCCAAATCACGCACAGATGGTACAACTTTCACTTTTCCTCTCCCAACGCGGAGGCGCGTCCTCTATCCGCTCACCCCGCACCCCAACCCTCAGAAGTGAAGGCGGGACCGGGGAGAGCCGGGCAGCGGCAGCCGGGCGCATCCCCAGGCGGTGCGCGCAAGCCAAGCTGCGGCTTGCCGGGGCGCGAGGACAAGGCGCAGCTCCGGGCTCCCGGATCTCTGCGCAGCACTTGGTGAGAAGTAGGCGCGGGAGCCGCCGTTGCAAACTTGGTCCGCGCGCCCTGGGGCCGGAGTTCTGCAGTCCGGAGAGCCGAGACTAGACCCCGAGAGCGCGGGAAGGCGCGAGCGCACAGATGCGGCTCGGACACCGCCAGGAAGCTCGACAGAGCGGGCTGCGGGGGCCCCCGCAAAACAAAGAACTTCAGGCGGGACATACCTGCGGCTTTGGCTGTCAGGTCCCAAATCCACAGACCCGCGCCGGCGGAGCGGCGGGCGGCTCGGGCTACCGTGGATGGCCGGACTGGTCGCAGTGTGCGGCCGCGGCGGGCATGGTGTGGCGTGGGCCGGCGACGGGGCAAGCGGGCGCGGAGGGGAGCGGCGGGCGGGCGGACGAGTGTGCGGGCGCCGGCGGTGCGGCCCGGTCCGCTCCCTCCCGCCGCTGCAGCCCGCGCATCAGTTTCAGGGATCCTGTAATCTGATCCCTCTGAGTCACCGGCCCTGAGTGACAGTTCTGATTTGGTTCAACCGCGGGTGGGAGGAGAAAGAGAAAGAAAGGAGCCCCCGACCGTCAAGTCGACTTTCCACGACTAGGGCCCGTCCAGGCCGAGCGCCCCGGTTGCAAAAGTTGAGCTCCGCCGCGCGCGCCCTTCGCGCTCCCCTCCGCGCGCTCCTGCGCTCCTCCTCTTCCCCGCCCTCCTTCCCCAAGTTTTCACAGAAGTGGTCAGACTCTCCTCTCCTTCCCGGCTCCTTCTTCCCTCGCGCGCCCCCACCCCCCCGCCCGTCCCTCTAATTTCCGCCACTCGGAGGAGCGCTGGGGAACGCGCCGAGCAGCGGGACGCCGCCGCCGCAGGGGGCGAAGTTGGTTTAAAAACTTGGGAGGACTGATCGCCTTACTTTGCTTTCCCGCTCCTTCCAGGCCGCGCCCCGGCTGGGTCCTGCAACCGCGCGCGGATCCCAGTGCGCTGCGCTGAGGGCAGCACTGAGGCCGCGCGTCGGGCCGGGCAGGACTGGCGCGGGCAGCCGGGAGCCACGCGCTCCACCGCCTCCGCCCCTCCCGGGTCCTCACACAGACACATCCAGGCCTGCTCCTCCTCTTCCCCCTCCTTGACCCCGCGCCCGCGCGGCGCGCCAGGCCCCACCCACCCGGCAGGAGGAAGGGGCCCGCGGGTGATGTCACCCGAGCCCTCCAGGCCTGCGCTCCCGCGCAGCTGAGCAGCCGGGGCTCGCGCGCTGCTGGGCGCTTCGCCCATGCCTTCTCTCTTCGCTCTACCCCAAGCCCCCGCTCTCGTTTTGGACTCCCCTTCCTTCTCTAGAGACCTCTCAGATCCCCACTGCCCCACCCCCGCACACCTCCTGGTACTTTTCCCTAGGCCAAGCCTGAAACTTCCTCTCGGCGCGGGCTGATGCTTTTGAAAGTTGAGGACTTTCCTCCCCGTTGCGTTCAACCCCGTTTGGGATGTCTCACCATACAGCCTGCTGTCCCCTGTGGGCCTCTTTGCAAAGGACACAAAGACCCGAGCTGGGAGCCCAGACTTGAACGGGGTGCTTTTCCTTAAGATGCAGAGTGCCTGTCCTTGATTTTTTTTTTTTAAAAAGACCCATGTTACTTCAACCAGCCAGTCCACTCTTAACTCTCTCTCCCCCATCCAGGTACTCACCCCAACCTGTAACTTGAAAGGGATCTCAAGGGGGTGGAAGAAAGAAGAAAACCCAAGAGGCATTCCAGAATACCAGAGTGAGCAGTCGGCCCACCAGAAGTGCCTTGGTGCTCAGGGTGCTCTGTAGCAGCTGTCTTGAAGGCATAGAGTGGGTGGATGAATAGCTATTATAATTTGAAGAGCATTTTGAAATTCATGTGCTAAACTGGAGAAATTTTTTAACGAAATTGACAGTATTTGTTATTTGTTTCTGGTGACTTGTTGCTTATGACAAAGACAAAAACAGAGAGTGACTTAAGCTTTTAGTGTAGAAACCCTGCAAATAAAGTCAGGCTCCTGACTCTTAGCCATTTTTTTTAAGCTTTCTCTCCACTAAAACACTCTGTAAAGCAAAGAGAAGGGGGAAGAGTGAAACACCCTTCACTCATCTCTGAGTGCAGGGATTTCAGCAAACAGGGGTAGCCCCAACTCTCCCTCAAGTAACTGGCCTCAGACCCCAGAGTATTTCCTCAGCCTTTTTAGGTTCTGAGCCCACTGGTAGATGAGTGAGAAATTACAATCCTCCTAAGTCCCGGGACGGCTATGTATCTCCAGTGAGATTATACCTGAGGATAAAGTGTGTGAGAACTGTTTTCGTTTTGGGATTGCAAGTTAGTCAGAGGGCTGCTGTGTTTCTTTAATGTCAGATACATTGTTTCTGGCATTTGGGGCTGCTGCTGCCTCCACCTCGAGAATGCAAATATTGCATCCTGATAGTTTCTCTGCTTATCCAGTGGCAAAAGGGACAGCCCATAAATCAACAAGCATAAAATACATATTTTGACTTTTACTTCTAACAGTCTCCCAGCATATTCTGAGTCATAAGGATCTTGATTTGGGGTTCTAAAAACCCTGGAACAGAGAGAAAAATTGCAAAGCTTCCCACCATGCTATCAGAATTTTGCTAACAACGGAGAAGGAACTCTGCTTTGTATCTTATGTTTTGATTTCCTCACCTTAGGAGAAGTGGACAACTCGGATTGGCTGACAAACACATGTAAGTGGACATGTGTTGCAGAAATGGTGAAGAAAAAAGAAATTGCCTTGTTGTGGGTTAAAAAATGCCGTGGAGTTTCAATATATGACAGCTTCATAACTCTGCTGCCCGGGGAAGTCTTGGATACAAATCCCAAAATGCAACAAGAAGAATTCTTGAAGTTGAGGTGCCCTTAAAATTGGAACCTTAAATCTTTTGCATCACCCACCTCCTGTCCTGCAGAGGCCCCCAAGTCATCTCTAACTCAGTAGAGGAACTTCTGTTGTAAGGAGCTGTTACATAGGATGCATAGGGAAGAGATGATTCCTCAATTCCATCTGAATTCCATTCTTTTTTTTTATTAGATATATTCTTTGTTTACATTTCAAATGATTTCCCCTTTCCTGGGAATTCCATTCTTGTACATACATTCCTGCCTTTTCTCATCAGTAGTCATTTCAAATACAAATTTCTTGGGAAATTTTAATGTCATAAGTCCTCTATGTTAATTTTTTTGTCAACTTGACACCACCTAGAGTCATTTGGGAAAAGGGACATTCAATTGAGAATGATTCACCTATAGTGAATTTTTTGATTGACAATTGATGTGGGAGGGTCCAGCCCACTATGGGGGGGTGGGGAGCGCTTTCACCCTTAGGCAGATAGTCCTGAATTATATAAGAAAGCAGGCAGAACAAGCCATGGGGAACAAGCCAGTAAACATCACTCCTCCATGGTCTCTGATTCAGTTTCTGCCTCCAGGTTCCTGTCTTTGGTCCCAGGCTTGGCTTCCCTCAGTGATCGATTGTGAACAGGAATTGTAAACCAAACACTTTCCTCCCTAAGCTGCTTTTGGCCATGGCCACAGCAACAGATACCCTGAGATATCCTCATAAGATTTAAACCTTTAAGATGGATTTCTTTTCCAAAATGAACCAGGAGACTTAACAACCCTCTTGTTAGTTTGTCAGTAGTGCTGTAGCAAGCTATTATGCAGTTGATAGCTTAAACAAGGCAGGCACTAACTTATATTTCCAAATGCCAGAATGCTAAGTCATAGTGTCTACAGGGCCAGTGTTTCCCTGCAAAGTGTAGGGGAAAGCCATCATTGCCTTCACAGGCTTCTCATCAGAGCCCTGATCTGCTTGCTATTCCTTGAGTCATTCTCCTTGCACCCATCTCCTCTTATGGAGTTGAGAGCACCCATCCACTTTTATGGAGTTGTCTATGCCACTTCAGACTGACTTTGTTTTAACTAATTGCATCTACAGCCTTGTTTTCAAATAAGATGATATTCTGAAGTTCCTGGGATTAGAATTTCTTTCTGAGAAGAAGAGGGCACAATTCAATTCAGCAACATTGTCCCACAGGGGTTTATTTGGAGGCCTGGTCCTCAGAAAACTGGTGTTAAGATGATTGAAATCATTAAGAGGTGGAGCACACATTGGTTGGTGTGCCTGTGGAAGAGAATAAGTTAATGCTGTTATAGCCCTAGTTGTTCTCAAGAAATCAGACTTGTAACAGAGCAAGGAGGATGCCTTCTGAGTCTCTGGATTCCTGTCTCACTATGCAGGAGACTAAGGTGTATTTCCATTTCATTACTGTCCTGACTCAAAAGAGATCAAAATGTCGAGGACTCTCAGTCTTGAACTTTCAGATCCTCAAGTTCTGCTGAGTAAACCCTTTTGCTTTATAAAAAATTGTGCTTCAGATAATTTGTTAAGATCTGTTTTTATTCATCTGCATATGTCTCTGTGTGGGTATACATACATTGTATGGTGGGAAAGGATGCCCTTAGGAGCCAGCAGAGGGCATCGGATCACCCAGAGCTAGAGTTACAGGCATTTGTGAGCTGCCTGGGAACCACAGTTAGGTCCTCTGCAAGAGCAGTACCCACTTGAAGCACTGAGCAAGCTCTACCCCCTATAGTTAGTTATAGCAAAGAGAAACAGACAAGTAAGGACAAGAAGATTGAAGTTAATGAAGGGCCTGCAACAGAGAAGATGCATTTGAGTCTAACAACAGCTTCATATGTTCCTCCTTATGCTTTCTATGTCATATTTCTTATCATAAATATTCTTGCCCTCACAAGGCTGTGGCTTTTTTGTCTTCTGGTGTAATTATTAGCAGTTAATCATTGGGAAATTCCAGTAGGATGGTTCATGGGCTCTGATAAACCTCCAGTTTAAAACGATGAAATCCCAGCTCAAATTGACTTAAGCTAATTGGGAATGTCAAAATTTTTTCAGTGTGATATTGACTAGAAAGTCAAGAAATGTGCCTATAGGTTTCAGACAAGGCAGGATCCTGTCTTTGAGCTCTGCTTTATCTCATGAACAATTTTTAAACAATCAAGGTAGATTGACAGGAGGCAGGTGTATTTTACATAGTCTGTCCTATAGTTTGTACCCCCTACAATGACAGCCTTCTCCAAGAGGATTCCATTTTCCTCTTGGCTAGACAAAAAAGTAGCTGCACACAGGCAGACAAGTAGCACTTGCTTTCTGTATCACTTGTCCTTCATAAAGGTCGCCCTTTTCTTCCTGGTTTTGGCCAGACACCTTCTCTGATAATGAGACTGATGGTTTTGCTTCAGTTTGTCCAGCAAGGAGTTTGTGTACTGGGAAACGAAGCCTTCAGTTCAAGTCCATGCCTCCTCCATGACCCTCAATGAGCTAAAGTCACACTAACACATCCTGTGTATGTGTAGCCAAAAGGATGCTCCCTCCTTGGGTTACACTTGATCACAAGCCTTTTACTTTTTTCCCTCTTCTTTGTCTTTCCCTATTTCTCCTCTTTCTCTTTCCTCACCTTCTTTTGCCCAGCTCTCTTCCTATGACCAGAGGAACACCAGAAAAAAAGATGTGCCAGCTGACAATAAGAAAGGAAAGTAAGTGTACTCTCTCCAAGTCTAGCTACTAGAAAGCCTGTTACCTATTATACAAAAATAACCACTAAGGCAAATGATAAAAGATCAAGATTCAGGGTTTCAGAGAGTGTCTATTGATGTTCTTAGTACCTGCATTCAGGTAAATTCATATGTAAAAATTCAAGCAGAATTAGTCAAACTAAGCTTGAATTCCCCATTCTGTCTAATCTTAGTGCATCTCCTCCCAGGGCCCTGAAAATCCATTTGTAGACAGCTAATGAAACACACTACTACAATAGGCTCTGTAGAACTTTTATTTCCCCATTTTTCAGCTGCTCACATCCATTTTCCAGTCATTGGGATTCTGTACCAGCCTGCATCCATTGCAGGGAAAATACTGAGCACTCCCAAGATGAGAGCACTCCTACAGATACAACAGAATGGAAAGAGCCAAGCTCCCTCACGTCACAGGGCAGCTGCCAGACAGGAAAATGCTTCGAAGGGCATTGTGCATGGGCCCTTCTAAGGTCTTCTCACTCAACACTCGTGTAACTAGTTCTTCTGTCTTCCTGGAACATTGGGATTATAAATGGAACCCAGATGTTGGCTGTGTCCTTCTTCACCTTGGAGATGTAGCTATAATTGGCTTGGACTTCAGCCAATACCACAACTTGGGAAGATCTAAAACCCTCTCTTTGAATTTCTGCTAACTTCAGGCTCTTTGGATGCTGCATGACACTGAACTGTGCCCCACACTAAAGTTTTTGCCTGCCTAAGCCATGAGAAACTACTCACAGTGGGTTAGAGGGAGTGTGGAGGATTCAACTGATGATTTAGCCATCTAGGGGATGAATTTTTCTAACCCTCTTTTTCATAAATAAAACAAGCTTTCTCTAGATCTCAAGCAGAGCAGCTTACTGAGCAGTGCTGTTCCCGGCTGAGCATTTATGTCTGCTGCATTCATCTGATTCTTCCCTTTTAGCCTAGTGCCTAATCCACTACCTTGGTGATCATCTCCCATCTACTCGGCAGCCATGTTCCACATCTCTTTTAAATTTCCCAAAGTTAGGGCAATCAGAAGAGGCCTCTGGGACAAAAGTCTTTCATAATTAGACATGTAAATTGGCTCCTTGGTTGGCCACAGTCTACGTTACTTCACTCATTCACACAGTGTGCCTACCTTATCACCAGAGAATTCTGTGTTTCCATGTTTTGCCCTAAATGATTCACTTACACAAAAAGTAGATTTTATAGACTTTTTCCCCTCAAAACCAGGCTACAAAAGAAGTCAAATATCTCACAGCCCATCAGGTCCAACATTTTCCACTGGAGTAGCTGCTCCTGGTCCTCTTCCAGCCATGGTGCTGTAAAAATAAAAAATACGATTATTTTTATTCACTCTGCCTTTCTGTTCAGTGCCTAACTCCACCATTTTTTCCCCTCTTAGTCAGAGAAATTTCTCCCCCCCACCACCAAGCTGACTATTCTGAGAGATTCTGTTATATACAAAAATGGCCTTTAGGACATGCCCATCTTTCTTAAAAGGGCTTTAGAATAACATGTCCTAGTAGATGGGTCTTTTGAGTCTCATTCACTACTCATCTCTTCTCACACACATTCAGTAATATATCAAAGTGACTTTTCCAATGAGGAATAAAATTGTCCATATTTTGATACATAGGAACTGAGAACTACCAGGGCTCATACTCCTGGGAATATAATTAACAATTTCAGGACAAGTCACACCTGGCAAGCAATGACCTTGTGTTTGAAAACCATAATGCTTATTCAAATGGGTTCTGTCCTCTCTTAAGTCCTCCTCTAGGAGGAGTCTTGAGATCAAAGCAAGAGGTTAAAAGAAACAATTATAGAAAGCGATGTGCTACCCCCTTAAACAATTGTGAAACCATCCAGGTTGAGTGTGATTAGTGAGAGACTAGCATTTTAGTCATGAGAGAAGCTTCATAAGCACCAGATAAAATGTGTGGGTCTCAGAGAACACAAGCAGGAGAAGGAAAAGATATGAAGGTGTGAGTGTACATGGTTATACATTTGCTATTGTCACACCTTGTTATGGAGGAGTGAAGCTAAAAAGAGCATAAGCTACGTGGCTACATGTCTTCCATCTATCTAACTTTGTTCATAATGTATAGAATATATATGACTCTACTTTTTTATTAAATTTGCTCCTTGACAATTTCATACATATATATGGTACATTTTGCTTACTCTCACCGTACCCTGTCTGGACTTTTTCTCAAATCTATTATCAAAACCCTCTAACAGGTCCCTTTCTTATATGTCTTTTTGTCTTATTTTATGAGTAACTGAGTTTAATCAGGACCATCTATATGACCACTGTTTGGAACTATGCACTGGAGCCTGGTCAGGTATACCGTGCCGGGTACATACAGTTGTTTACACAACTGACAAGAATCTATCAGTAGACAAAAATTCAGCATTGAGGTATAGGGGCCCATGATTCCCTCACCTATCCATGTTTGACTATTGACAAACCCAATTTTTATATCCAATGCAGGCAACCACATGTTGCTGTGAGATCATGTTTGCAATACACATAATACACGTAATGCATGCATAGATGCCTTGGCTATATCATGATCTGAAAATAACATTTCGTATCCCTTCTTACAACTTTATGGCTCTTAAAGTCTTTCTACTCCTTCTTCTACAGTGTTTCCTGAGCATTAGTCAGGGAGACATGAATGTCTTGCTTGACTCTGAGCACCCAACTCTTACTCTGGTTCCTTAAACAGCTAAGTATCTCTGCATTCACTGTTGTTGACTGCAAAAAGAGCTTCTTTGATTGACAATAAAAGTAGCATTTGTCTATGGGTATGAATGTAAATATTTATGCTGCAATTTGATTCCCTGTCAAGTTACCTGAATAACGGTAGTGAATCCCCCTGCTCAGGGTTATGACCACCAGATACAAGCATTTATTTCCTCCTTTAGAGTGAGCTTCAAATCCAAGCTGAGAGTAATTGGTTACACCAAAAATAGTTGTGCAACTGTTGTACTCATGTGGATACCTTAACTGGAAGATTAGCACTGCAGTGCATAGGGTCCACAGTTGCATAATATCAGTGGTGCCTTATCACCCCCTCCACTGCAGCCTGCATAGCACATTACCGCACATTGAAAGTGAGCCACCGTGGAAGAAACTTCCAGCTCACTCTAGTTTGATTTCTCTATAGTACTATCTCTTCTGCAGGCAGATCTTATCACCTACATTTGATGAGCACCCAAAAAGAATGGCAAGTCTGTACTGCAGCCAGGTATGCTAGTGTGCATCCTTAATCTAGTATCGAGAAGTAGGTAGAGGCAGACAGAACTTGCTGTGATCAACATAGCAAGTTCCAGGCCAGAGAGAGCTACATACCCAGTTTCTCTCTCAAAAATCTTTTTTAAAAGGGCCTTATTGTTTAGGTGACATCCAGGGTTTCTCCAATCAACAACTCATAAGGAGGTATCATATATTTAGCAATAAGATTCAGTTTAATTAACAACAGGTTTCTGGGAACAGTATTATCCAGCCACACAATATGCCCAGCCCTAAGTCTTTATTTTTTTCATTTGGCCTACAGAGAGCATGTTTCTATATGGATTTCACAGACACCCTTCATTTTGTTTAATCCTCTTCTCTGATCCTTCATCTCCTGTATCTCCCCACTCTATCTCTGCTTAAACCTTTCTCACCCACCCCAGAGTCCCCTTCCTCTATTTTCACATCATCCATGTTCTACTAGCTCTCCCCCTCTATTTAAAATTAGCTAACTAAGTTTGCTTTTTTCTGATTAACTCACAAAGAAACAAACAAAACCACACCACTGATTTAAACACGCCACTCAAACACTCAAAACGCCTGTCCCCAACTAGTGAACTTCTACATAGTAACGATTCTGAAACAATTGAGTTTTGCTTATGGTTTTATGCTTTCACTCCCAATTACATTTTAAAACCCCTCTTCTTAAGCCTGCCCACACCCCACCCCCGACCATTTTCTAGCTTTCTGGTTTCTATAGGTACTCCAAATAAAACATGAATATCTAAAGATCCATGCTTGAGAGAACATGCAGTATTTGTAGTCTGTACCTAGATGACCTAGTTAGCAATAACTTTCCCCAGTGTTATCCTTTTACCTTCAAATTTAGTCCTCTTGTTCTTAGTATGAATAAAATAAATAAATAAATTACATTATAGATACATACCACATTTACATTATCCATTCATCAGTCGATGAGCGTCTAGATTGTTTTCATTTCCTGGCTATTGTGACTAGAATAGCAACGAACATGAATGAGCATGTCTAAAGTCTAGAGTCCATTAGATATATGCCCAGGATAGCTGGGTCATGTAGTAGTTCTCTCTCAAGCCTTCAGGCTGATTTCCATAACACCTATACCAAACTAGACTCCCACAAACAGTAAATAAAACTTCCTTTTCCTTACAACCTTACAAGCCTGTCGTTTGGCCATTTGCTAACAGCCATTCTGACTAGGTAAGGCAGACTCTCAAAACAGTTCTAGCTCTCATTTCCCCTAATGTCTAAGGGTGTTGAACATTTTTCAATATTTATTAACCATTTCTTGTTCTGAAAACTCTCTATTCAGGTCTAGAAGTTCTACTTTTCAGGTTAATGATAAATAGTCCTATGTGTTTAATCTGACACAGTAGTGTATCAGATAGGGTGGTCCAGGATTTAAAGCCTTCATCCATCCTTTTTGTGTTCACTTTGCCCACATAGCTCATAAAAATGGCTTCTGTATCACAGCGCCTGTAAGAAGGCAATGAGGGGAAGTCAGCGGTGTCATGACTCTGCTGCCTCCGTTGGGAAATGCCAAAGGAAGGCTGCCTCTTCCCTTTGCTCTGGTTGATTGGTTGGTGGGTTGTTGTTGTTTGTTTGTTTGTTGTTGTTTCCTCTCTCTCTCTCTCTCTCTCTCTCTCTCTCTCTCTCTCTCTCTCTCTCTCTCTCTCTCTCTCTCTCTCTCTCTCGCTCTCTCTCTCTCTCTCCCTCTCTTTCTCTCTCACTCCATACCCTGGGTATCCTGGAACTCACACAAACTCACAAAGACCCACCTGCCTCAGTATATATTTTGTCCATAATTTTACTCCCAGGCAAAAATGTAGAGCTGCATATCATATTATTTTTCTTTCCTTAAAATTTTACATCATATTCCGAAGCATTGGTTGTGTCTACTGTTTATTTCATTTTACAAGCTACCACCTAGAGATTCTTTGACAAATGTATCAGTCAGGTAAAAATAAAAATATTAATGTTGCTCACTAGTCATCAAAACATCAGATATATTTTAGAGCATTAAATATATAAGGCTGTGTGTAGTGTTTACCTATACAAGGTATTTCCAGAAGAGGCATGCCAAACATATACTTTTGAAAATTGTAATTAAAATCTAAGTTGATACTAAAATACAAATTTATTACAGTCTTGGTTGCTTATTAAGTTGAGTTAATAGTGCCTTAAATAGCTACAGTCAGACTTCATCTACACATGTAAAATGAAGCTGAGAATCCAGTAAATCACCTTTATATGGGCCAGACAGTTAGGGCAAAAGGTGGTAAATTAGCCTGGATTATCCAGACAGCTGCATCAAAAACGTCAGAATAAAACCTTTCCTTTTAAAAATATTAAATAGTTGTAGCAGTGATTGAACTGGCACCAGATAAACAGCTATCAACGGTGAAGTCTCTGAAAACGAATCACCATGAAAACCCATTCAAGCTTGCCCAATCAAAAGACTGATTAAAAAAAAAAAAAAAAGACTGATACAATGATTAAATTCTCATGTGCATCCGAAACCTAAACAGAAAGAACGTTTTTATTTTGAAGGAGGCATCATTAATAATTAAGGACAAGTTTTAGGGTTTTAAGAGGCATAGAGGATACTGCCCTCTTTCCATAGTCTGTAGAAAGAATGGACAGTAAGATTCATGCTTCCTGGAGGAAGTAGCTCGCCTACAGTCACAGACTCAGCTCTCACTGACTTCCTAGGAGTCATTCCATGTCATTTCCAGAAGATCCCAGTGATAGAATCATCAAAGGGAGTATTTAATTGTCCTCCTGCTGTCTTTCAGTTGATTATAAAGCCTGGGTGCTGTCATTTGGGGCCATATAGTTTTTAACGTTAAAAATCATCTTTTTATTTTATGTGAATGAGTGTTTTTCCTCTACATATATGTGTGGTGGTGGTGGCGGCGGCGGCGGCGGCGGCGGCGGTGGTGTGTGTGTGTGTGTGTGTGTGTGTGTGTGTGTGTGTGTGTATTTCTCACATATACTACTTGCATGCCTGATGCCTACAGAAGCCAGAAGGGGGTACAAAATTCCCTAGAATTGGAGTTACAGAAAGTTGACAGTTGTGAGTCACCATGTAGTGCTGGGAATTGAACCTGGGTCTTCTGAGAAAGCAGCCAGTGCTTTTAACCACTAATCCATCTCTGTGGACCCTTGGCTATATATTTTTGTACAAGCTACTGAACTCTTCTGTGCTGAAATTTCATCAGAATTAAAATTGGGTCTTTGGAGAATGGAATAAGATGACGCTTATGCTGTACCCTGTGCACAGCCACTCGGCATCTGTGCTTTCTTCTTATTTCGAAGAACCTGCAATCCAAGGCGGGGTCTCAACCAGCATTTCTCAAATAAACTGTCTAATTAAATAAAGTTCTGGGACTTTGTGAAATTCTTAAAATCTTCTGAGAATAGATTTAAATCTGCCCCAGTCTTTTATATGCCAGCAGCCCCAAGAAAGCCAGTCTGTAATCACAGACTTTGAATGTAGTGATTCATGCTATAGCCTCTCACATAGCTGAGGTTCATGGAACTCTATTTTCAGGTCCCAGAAACTCAATAAGAGCAATTCATTAGAAGCCTAAAAATAGCAGCAAGCTCCCAGGATGGCAGATATAGAGAACTTTGGACTTGGTGATTGGTTTGTTAAGTAAGAAAGAGACTGTTGGATAACTGCTACTTTTTTTTGCCTGTGGTACAGGACTGATGAGCATGTGGAAGAGCATGAAAAGTTGGAGAACTTTTCAGAAAGAAGGCAAGGATAATATGTGCCATTCTGATATTTTGAGTGTGAAGTTTTGTAGCAATAAGAACTGGAAATGTTGTTAGCACACTAGATACACAAATATGGAGTCAGAGTAAGGGACACTTTGAGCTAGAGGTAGTCTTTGGAATCTTAAACAGGAGGAAAAGGAAAGGAACGATTTTGTTCAACCATGACAATCATACTAAACCCAAAGGAGAAGACATTAGACTAGAACACTGGCCAAGTGGGACACTAATCATTACAACCCAGCTGACAGAGAAGGCAAAGCTACTTCAGTGTCAAGGAAAGTAAGACAGGTAGTTTTTTTTTTTTAAAGGAACTCGATATTCAGATACAGAGAGGCCACGTTTGTTGTGGAGTAACAATTCCTGTCAGATTTGGCAAGATTTTTTTTTTAACTCTACATCTATACCCATTGAGCACTAATGTGTTTCAGACATCATGACAGAGGTTGGGCTGAGGTGAGGAAGTGAAGATTATTCTGATGCATTTCAACCTTTAATTCACACCCTAGTTTCCCAGAGAGCTCTGTTTTATATGCCATCTATTTTAGAAGCCAGGTGTGACCTGAGATTCTGCATTCCTAGTAAGCTTCCAGGTGGTGTGGTCACTGGTGACATGCTGGTCAAACTTTGGAAAGCAAGGATGAGCAATATGATGCTATAGATCAATATAAGGAGTCAACTGACTCTCAGTGAAGTAATGGTGTCTTTAGAGTGACTTCCTGGGATCTAGGGTTTGAATGTAGTAGACATGGAAAAAAGAGTGGTTGAGAATGAGATATTTATTGGAATATTGACTTTTTTAATTCATTGCTTGATGTATTAATGTTTAGTAGATTTAGTCTAAAGTTGTTTACACAATACGTTTTAATGGATATTATTAAGCTGGTTGTAGAAGGACAAGCCTCACCAATGTCTGGCTCTTCTCAGTTTGTGGGCAATTGCAGTTGCTCACATAATTTTATGAAGGATGTTAGCAATGTGTCTGGGAGCAGGAATGTTTTAATTCCTTCCTTCTATTGGTAATAATGCACATTCTTCAGCTTACAGCTGCATGTACCTGGACAGGGACTTGGGGTTAAATTCAACCACAAGTTTGTTCATAGAGACACATGGGTCTGTATGTCCAGGCTTCATGTTGAAGACTGGCTGACCATGACACATGCAATCTTCTCATGAACCAAGAGACTAAAATTTTTGAGGTTTCGATGAGTCCATAAAATGAAACATATATTCAATCTCTTTTCAGCCCACCAATAAGTTTCTCCATATTCTACATCTATATATAAAGTTATGGTGTGTGGGCCTGGGCTTACTTCTAACACTGGTTAACAAGAAACCCATAGCATTAACAAGGAATTGGGAGTCACCCTGTCCTGAGCAGAAGCTACAGGGCACTCCACATATTCTACAATTCAGCACTTTCTCTAAGGATGGCAGATATAGGGTCAGAGGCCCTAGTTATGGCCATCTCCACATGGGAAGAGTTTCTCTTCACAGATTATTTTATGGTCTGAAGGGAGTGCAGTGGTAATAGAGAATAAAATAAACATGTACTAGGTGGAAGTGCCATCCTGACTCTGAGCCTTCCTATGGGAAGTCTCCAGTCTGAAGAGACTAGGAGTTCTGCTCAAAATACCACCACAAAACACAATGCGTGTTTGCATCACAGTTGCCTCTATAGTCATTGGAGTAAATATGTCATACACAGAAATTCAATATTGTTATCATCAGTTACCGAAAGTGTAATATTACTTAACTTTTTAAAAAAAATGTCTATTTAAAACACATACCATCATATTTCTTTGCCCTTTTCCCCTGAAAATTCCAAATTTCAAATTGGTAATAAACCAGAGAACTGTGAAGTTTATACTGTTTTCACTCAACATATCCTTGAAAATCTTTCCAAGAAGCTAGAAGCTGGTTATCATAAAGCTGTTCATATTTTCTAAAAGGGTAGTGACATAATTGGGAGTTAAAATACCGATTAAGGGTCTGGAGTAAAATAAATCATAAATATGGCCACTGATCTGCCATAAATACAAAGCCATCGTGACCATCAACCTCTATGCTCACTTAACAGTCTAAAATGAAGTTTTAAGCCACAGAAGCCTATAATTTTATTGCTTTGAGGGACCATGGGGATTGTCTTGTCTGGGCCACAATTTGAAGATGAGGAAATTTAAATCAGAGAAGCTGAACTGACTTGTTTAATTTAGTTAGGAGATCCAGGAAAGGACTGTCTCCATCCTTGCCCTCTGCTAAATTCTTGCTTGGCAAAACTCCCTGCATGTTGTTCAGAATAAATACTGATGGAAAGATAGTTCTATGCATAAGAGACAGAAAAGTGCTCAAAGTTGATATGTTTAATATATGATATCAATCTGATATCATCCTTCTCTGAATTCAAGAGAATATTTTCCAGGAGAAAAATCACTTCTTTTGCTCCTTCTTTCATAAACGTCTACGGACAAATCATTCTCTAAGTGCATGGGGCCAACAAACCTTTCCTGTGGAAGACAAGACAGATGGAACATCTCCATTGTCTGGAGTATATGCAACCAGAAGTGCTTTGAAGTTAGATTCTTTTAGATTGTAGGATATTTGTATAGGCCCAGTGGGTTATTTTGGAGATCAGAGCAAGAGCAATGCTTAAACATGAAATTGGTTTGTGTTACACACACACACACACACACACACACACACACACACACACACACACACACATTCTTTAGGCAATGCTATGCCCTAGTTTAAATCATTTTGTGAATGAAGCATGAGTTCATAATCTGGAACTTTCCACTATGGCATCAGGCCAACTCTCTGAAGGTTTTGGATATAGGAGCATTATGAAGCTTAACCGATTGGGTGGGGTATGCTCAGTGTGTAAGAAAATCTGTGCTCTTGTCAAGTGATCGTTTCTATCCAACCAGTCAAGCCTGCCACTGTAAAGTCAGAACATCTAGACAGTGCATAAAGGACAGTGGCTGCATTCTACTGTAACTCTAGCTATGGGGACTGCAATTCAAATCTCATATTACTATCATAATTTTCATCTCACAACATGTTATTCATCTTCTGGTCCTTTCCCAACTGTTTGAAAATATAAAACCATTCACGACTTAAAACTCCAAGAAAGTAGATAAAAGATCAAGTTTGGCCAATGACTTTGTTACCCATTCTTGGTTGGAAGGATAGGAGAGGTTCAGATTAGAAATATCTAGTTTCAAAATTTTATGCCTGAAGTTTTGAATTAACTGTCATAATTGTCTATCCATATGTGTTCTGACATAGTTTCAGCTAGTGGCGTGAATACATTCACACAGGGCCTGGAATAGATCCTGAGGACTGCTGATACGTTGCATAGGCTGGCATTCCTCTCTGTATGCTGTTCTTATCCTCTACACTATGACACCTACACAGCCACATGGAACACAAAAATGGGGGTTTTTTCCTTTTTTTTTTTAATTTATTTTATTTTTTTTTTATTTTTCCAAGACCCTGGGCATTGATGTTTGTGAGACTTACCCAGAATGTGGGTGTGATGATAGGAAAAACTGATTAATTAATAAGTACAAGGCCTCAAGTGGGAGCTGGAATTTGTGGGCCAGTAAAATATTATCTGTTCTCAAGGAGCTTGCTCCAAGTAAATAAGGAATAACAAGAGACCAGAAAATGAAAATGGCCATGCTTTGTAGATGAAGTTGATACTGAGCTCTATGTGGTCTTAACGGGTTTCTGATCTAGTTTGTTGTGGATAACAAAGGAAAGAATGATGGAACAGTCACTGGAAATGATACTAAATTAGGCAAAAGCAAGGAATGGGTGGGACATAGAGAAGGAAAAGGAGAATGAGAAACAGCCAAACTGACATTTCAGAGCACCTATTACATGTCATGCATCACTTGCAGGTGTTTACATACCTTGTTTCAATTATGGGCTGGTTCCTGTCACAATCCCCTTTTATATGAGAAAAGGAGAGCCTGGGGGCCTGTTTAGTGTCACACTTTTAAGTGGGAAACTGAAGTTAATAGCAAGCATTCCATTTCAGAGTGTCCACTCTTACCTATCACACGGAGGAAGCAGGAAGAGAGAATACAGTATGTTCCAAAGTAACTGCAAGTTGTCCGGTGCATGGAGCCATGTCTCACAAGCGCGTACTTTTACTTCTCCAAATTGTGTGCAAGATAATTCTTCAAACAAAGTGTGAGACAAAGGAGATTTCCAGCCCTGATCTCATTGGAACCCACACTGAAAATGATCCCTGGAATATGGTGGTGTCCTGGTTAGTGTTTAGTCATCATGACCCAAGATAGAGTCAAATGGGAAGAGAAAACTCAGTAAATAAAAGCCTTCATCAGACTGCCTGTAGGCAACTCTGTAGGGCATTTTCTTGATTGCTAATTGTTAGAGGAGGTCTAGCTCTCTATGATTAGTGGCATACCTGGACAGGTCATCCTGAGTTATATAAGAAAGCTGGCTGAGCAAACCATTGGGGAGTCAGTATCTCTGTGGCTTTGGTTCCTGCCTCCTTGTTCCTGTTCTGCTTGAGTTCCTGCCTTGGCTTCCTTTAATGATGGACTGTGATGGGGAACTGTAAGCCAAATAAACCCTTTCTGCCCCAACTTTCTTGAATCATTAACTTTATTAACAGCAATAGAAAGCTAACTAGGGAAGTCAGGTCAGGTTTATTGTATCTGAATCGGCTTAATGGAAAAAAAAAGGTATATTTTCTTTATGTACAAGTGCAGCAAGAAAAAAAAGTAAAATGTATTAAAGATAGCAATATAAAACTGATATAAAAGCTCAATTCTTTTTGAAACATCTTGCCAAAACAAAACTTTAGCCTTATTTCATGATCATAGCATTATGGAACAGGATTTAATGTGTCAATGGATATAAAAAAACTTCCAATTAAGGGATTTTTATTTTATTGATTTGTAAATTGTATTTTATGTATGAGTGTGTCCCTCAGTGTATGTATATGCATTATATGGGCATTAGAACCCAAAAGGGTCAGATGAGATGTTGCATCAACTGGAACTGGAACTACAAAAAGTTGTGAGCCACCACGTGGGTGCTGGGAGTCAAACTCATGTTCTTTGCAACAGCTGTAAGTGCTCTTAGCCACTGAGCAATTTCTCCAGTCCCTTAAGAGAGTTTAATACTCATTTCTTTTGAGTCTTCCTAGAAATTATTTATTTATTTTTATTTTGTGTGGATTGGTGTTTTGTCTGAATGTATGTCTATGTTAGGGTGTTGGATCCCCTGAGAGTGGAATTACAAACTATTATAAGCCACCATATAGATGCTAGAAATGGAACCTGGTCTTCTGGAAGAACCTGTGCTCTTTTTTTTTTTTAACTTGGCCTATGTTTATTTTATTCATAACAAATTAAACTTACAAATTAATATGAAAAGTCAAAAGTATATTTAATCAATATATCCACGCAGAGAAAATGAATATAAAATGATAATAAAGGTCTGAATCTTTCTTTGAATTATGTAACATGAGGATATATATTTAAATATTAATGTCTATTTTTAAGGTCATGAAACTGTGCTCTTAACCAGAGCCATCTTTACAATTCCCCTACTCAAAATGTTTAAGGGAATCATTTCAAGATGAAGATGTGTCTCATGTTAGCTGAATCCATGAACAGTATCCAGGCAGTCACCTTGCATCTAGCTGACCTACACCTAAAGGACATGTCTGTGGTTACCTGACAGATGTAATCAATTACATGAAAACGGAATCCTTTTTAGGCATCCTCTGGTTCTCTTTCCACAAGAATCAGAGCCTAGGGCTGCTGTCTGGGTCACAAGTGCACTTTGGATAAAAACTCCTTTTGGAGCTCCCGGAGTATCTAGTCCAAAGACGTGCAAGTTTAGTGCATGTGACTCATGCTCAGGTGGAGCATTAGGCAGAGTCAGAGCTCCCCACTCCTGCTTAGAAGGAAGGAGAATTGCATCAGAACTGATCACCCACCCTCATAGAAGCCCCAGACAAGACTCTCACAGCCTGGGGCTACCAGCCTGGCTGCCCCAGGGCCGAACGAATCAATTTCTGATGTCACATCTGTAGTTCATTCATGGTTCACAACTTGGGAAGTTTCTAATTAAGTAGTGCCAAAGCATGAAGGCTCTGGAGCCAGAGTGCCTAGGTTTGAAGTCAGTTTATCCTGTACTGAGACTTGTATCTTTTGAGAATATGAATTAACTATCAGCTCCTAGTTTGATGACCTGGGACCTCATGTGTAAGACAGCACAAATGAGGTGCTTAAAACCCATCCCTGTTACTCAGCAAATGTGAACCGTGATTCTCAGCACCAAATCCATGATTGAATATAGTTTATATAAAGACAATTTAACTATGAATTGAATAATGACGTTTTTAATTAATAAGAAATCCACTTTTATTATTAATTACATATTCACTTATTTACAAACGTTCGATATTGTACAAATTGTATGCCAGCTCTGAGCTATTCCTATGCTCTCAGGGCTTATGTTCTAGTATGGGAGAATGGCACCAAATAAGTAAATGGAAGCTTAGAAATTGTGACCATGGCTGTGAAGGCCAATGAAGGACACCACAAGAAACCATTTGGTAGCATTAAGTGTTTTAATTTGACTTGAAACATAACATTGGATTGCCTTTGAGAAAGGTATGTTCGAGCTGAGATGCAAGCTGAGTGTGAATTGTTGAGGATTGGGTAGAAGCTAGAAACAAATTCTAGGCTAAGAAAATCACAGGTTCAAGGCCTGTGCAATGGAACTTGCATAGATGTGACTGCACACTCTGAGAACATGAATGGACAAGTCTGATTTCATTTAGAGCTGGTGAAATAGGCAATGGTCAGATCTCTCAAGCATCAGGTGGGCCATCTTAGGGAATGTCATTTTCTTCACCTTTTGTTTTGAGTAGAGTAGAAATATCATTCAACTGTGGTGCATGAAGACATGATGGCTTAAATCCGATGATAGCATACTTTAAAAGTGATATGTTTTGACAGGACCCAAGTGTGTGAAGACAAGGTCAGAGAAATGAAGAAAGAATTATGGTTTTCAGTTGTCTATTTTGAACAAGTGGACAGGTAATGATGCCATTTTGCTAAAATTTTAGAGAAAGAAGAAATTAATTTTGAGAAAGCATCCAATATTTGTGAGACCCATATGAAAATGTCTCTATGTACAATTAATTGTATGCTTTTAACTTAGAAAGGATACAGTGACACATTTGCTTTTGTTTGGCTTTATTTAATAATTTTTTTAAAAAACTTTACACATGAAAACTGCATCTCAAGAATTCTCACTTCTCCTTTTCTTCCCTCCAATGTCCCCTGTCTCCCTCCTAAAGTAATGGTCTTTTCCTTAATTATTGGTGTGTGTGTGTGTGTGTGTGTGTGTGTGTGTGTATGTGTGTGTATACATGATTTATTGTTTCCATTTGACTTTGCCTGTATGTACATGTGTCTAGGACTGCACAACCTATGTAGGAATTTTCCCTTAAGGGGACTGATTCTTCTTCTCTCTACAGGTATTGACCACCTGTAGCTCTTCATCTAGAAAGGAACCATGTGTAATTTCCCCTGTCCACATTGGCATGCCAACTAGTTTTATTTTATGTATGATAGTGTTTTGCCTGTACGCCTTGTATGTGCATAGGCTTTTGGGTCAGTTCCAGTTTGATCCTCTGAGTACAATGACATATTTGATTAGGAAAAATTGCCAGGAGAGTATAGTGCTAACGTTAGTTCAGACTCAGTTCAGAGCAGAAATCCTGGGCATAGGCTAAATGTGGAGGAAAGAGTCACCAGTGGCCAAGTGGCCAAGAAGGTAGAAGAAAACCCTGTTTACGAGTCTACCAGTATAATGAAAGAGGTCCTCCAGAATGTCAGAGGGGCCTCCTGGGAGTTTCTGCATCACAGTAACTGGACAAACACCTAAATGCACTTGGCAACTATAAAGCAATTAAATGCCCAAATGTGTGTTCAGATGAATGTATTTTCTCTGTACTACTCTCCTCTTTCTTTCCTTTTACTACCAAAATCATCTAAATTACAGCCTAACTCTGCTGCTTTCGTTCACCAGCCACCCACTTCCTCCTTTAGTCCTGGTGCCCACAAACATGTTTCATTTGTGGTTTGGCTAAGAAATGTCCCTGGAAGACTCATGTGTTGAAGTCTTGATCCAGAGTGCCATATTCAGAGGTGGAGCTTTGAGAGAGTGATTGGATCAGAAGGACTTTGGTTCATTAGTAGATTCATTCTTTGATTTCTTATGTGATGATGCTATTGAGACATGGTGACAGCTGTGGAAATAGGCATTGCTTGAAGGAAGTTGACCACTGGGAGTGTCCTTAAGAGTATTAATTATGCTTTCTGGTGCCTCCACTAGTGCTTACGTCTCTGCCTTGGGCTCCTGGTTACTTAATCCGCCCTTTGCAATCCAGATGGTATCCTACCTTTACCAGATCCAGCATTCTATATGTCTATAGTATTGATGCCATGAAGATGCTGCTAAGGTTTAGCATTTGTGCAACCTGGGCGGTGAGTTGAGCCACCTCTGAACCTTTTAGGAAAGGTTGTATAACAGCACACTGCAATATGAGAACAGAGAGCAGTTAGAAGCTGGCCAGGGTCTGTCCTTGTAACTGTTCTGCCCTTCCGGAGCCCTGGGCCTAGGATGTTGTGGGCAATGGCCTTAAGGTCCTTTCTTCACCCTCCATATGAATCTCCTTAGAGAATGATTTTTCCACACCCAGAGTTTTATTCTAAATCTTCCTTTATTGCTCCTCTTTTGCATACAAATTCTGCCTCATTTTCTCATAGCTTCATTAAGTGGTTCAACGCAGCCATGCAGCCCCAGTGCAGCAGCCTGAACACTTTGCTGTAGATATTTTTTTCACCAGATATTCTAAATTCATTACTGCTGAGCTTTATTTTCCATAAAGCCCCTGCAGGCATGGACACAGGCCAGCCAAGTTCTTTGTTAGTTTATAAGCTAAAGAGAAATATCAGGGAAGGGGGGGTCTTTGCAATACTCATTTTAAAAGGCAAAGGATCATTTTTCTCAACCAATTTGGATTTGGGGGCTTCTGAACTTAATTAAAATCAGAAGAAGATAAATTATATTTGTTCTCTTGTTCTCATTCTGGGAAAGTCATTTTATAAACTAAATATTTGTGTCCCCCAAATTTCATATGTTGAAATTCTATCTACAATATGCTGATATTTGGAAGTGGGTATATTTACATGAGGCTGTGAGACTGGAGCCCCTCTCATGGGATCCGTGTCTTCTGTCAGTCAACTGACAACTCAGTGAAAAGACAGGAAGTTGTCCTTTGCTAGGACAAATGAACTTGGAACTTGCCAGCACTCAAGTCTTGAACTTCACCTCCAGAATGGTGAGAAGTTTATGTCTGCTCTTAAAGCCTCACAGCTCAACATATGTTGCTATAGTTATCCACACAAACACAATCCACATCAAATGAAACATTTTAACACAGGGGAATGGATCAGGATGGTCACCTTCTGTGCTGCAGAAGAGCCCTCAGACATACTGTGATTGCCAAGTGCCTGTTTTTGCAGCGTCTCAGTTTCTCAAGTTCCCAGAGACTGCACAGGGAACTAGTTGTGTGCCAAGTTAGTAACCCAGGAATTGTATAGCTTAGATTTTGGTTTGCTGTGTTTTTTTCCATTGTTTGTTTTGTGTGTTTGTTTGTTTGGTTGGTTTTGTGTTTGGGTTTCCTTTACATTTGTGTTAAAAACTTAAAAACTTAAAACATCTCTTTCCTTATACTTCAGGAGAGTTTGGAGAAGAATGGCAGTAAAAGCGGGATCTGTCTGCAGGAGCAAGCACAGGCTGGACCTAGACCCTCTCTCACCTCCACATATGGAACAGATATACAGCTTGGCCTTCACGCAAGTCCTCCGATAACTGGAGCGAGGGCTGTTCCTGACTCAAGGGGAAAGGATGTGCCTAGTCCTGCAGTGACTTGATGTGCCAGAATGAGCTGGTTTTGGGGGGCTCTGTAAGGGAGGCATGGGAAGGAGACGGGAGGTCTGTGATTGGATTATAAAGTGAATAGATAAATTAATGGAAAAGAAACAAACAAACAAGCAAACAACAACTAAGACATCAGCCTAAAGCTCTCCCCTAGCACCCTGGCTACTGTGGCATCTGAATGCTTTATTATTTTTAGAAGCTGTATGTACAAGGACACTGGGAAAATAAAGGGCCATGACTTGCTTAAGGGGCTATCTAATCTAGTGCTCTTTATAGGAAGAGAGTGTAGACTGCTTCTGCGTCTCTGTTTGTGCGCTCTGTATCTGCAGCCTCTTTCTCTGTCCCCGTAACTGTGCGAATCGTTCTTCCATTCGTCCTTTCTATGAACAGTCTTTAAATGCATTCAGTGACTGTCATTTTTTCTATGTTATAACTTTACTTTTATCTTTATTATTTGTTCCATTTTAAAATCTTCTGTGGACTTTCTCTGCCCTTTCTCTAGACTCTTCAGTTGAAAATATAGCTCATTTTTCTTCTTCGTCTTTTTTTTTTTTGGTCTCACATACATGCATATAAGGACAAGAATTTTTTTCTCAATATTGCTTTACAGTAGAGCTCAAGACTTCCTTATTTCCTCAGGTTACAGATTTTCTCTATAATTTATGCCTTATCTAAAAATTAGTTTTTAATTCTAGCACTTGGGAAGTTAAGGTAGGAGAAGCAGGAGTCTAAGGCCGACCTAGGCTACATGACGCTTCCCTGACCAATTAATTTTGAGCTGGCAATCTATTTTAAATCTAATATAATTGCTTTTGGTTATAAACACTTACACATTAATGCTAATTTCCTGAAATCCATAGAACTTCCTTGTTAGCTTAAAATTAGTCAATATTTTAGAAATGTTTTCAAAAGAAATGAATGTTTTCTTTTTGAAGGTCATGATGTATAGTTAGAATTTTCAATTTTATTATACTCTTAGAGTTTTTTTTTTTTTTACATGTTTTCATTGACAGGGTCTCCTCATGTAGACCAGGCTGGCCTGGAACTCACAGAGATCTGCCTGACTGCCTCCTAAGTGCTAGGATGAGATGTGTACACAGTAATGACCAGCCTCCTCCATCTCCTACTCCTCCTCCTCCTCCTTCACCAACACCACCTTTTCCTTCTCCTCCTCCACCTCTTCTTCTTCTTCTTTGCT
Source organism: Tokudaia tokunoshimensis (assembly GCA_036184795.1). Lineage (NCBI taxonomy): Eukaryota > Metazoa > Chordata > Mammalia > Rodentia > Muridae > Tokudaia > Tokudaia tokunoshimensis. The sequence goes on from BTHU01000022.1 coordinate 48,457,372, forward strand.
TCTTAATTTACTTACTTTCTGAAAAGTATATCTTCAAATCTTCCACTGTAGTTGTGTAATCACCTTTAAAGGAAGGTTTAGACTTAGACTTAGCACTTCTTGAAAAAAAAATTATTTTCTTATTCTGTAGTATGTTTATATCAACCTTAGAATTTCGCATTTAAACCTATTATCTAAAACCAGAACAAACATTTAAAAATTGGTTTTCTTTTGGGATGCCTTCCCCACTATATTGAAAATGGAAAATAAGTTGTAAATTTAAAACTTTTTTTTTCTAGACAGGGTCTCTCATGTAACCAAGGATGGCATTAAACCCCTGCCTCTCATACTGCCTTTCAGGTCCTGAGATTACAAGTGTGAACAACATGCAAGGTCTAAATATTCATTTTTATCTTATTAATCTGGTATTTTGTTTTTACTGTGTCACATAAGATATATGATATGCATGATATGCACTCACTTATAAGTGGATATTAGCCATAAAGTACAGATAACCATGCTATAATCCATAGACCCAAAGTAGTCAGCTAACAACAAGGGACCAAAGAGGGATGGTTGTATCTTTCTCAGAAGGTAGATATTGGTGGATGGAAGAGAGGAAGGGGACGGGAGTGGGGAGATCAAGTGTAGGGAGAACAAAGGAGAGAGAATGGTGTGTGTGTGTGTGTGTGTGTGTGTGTGTGTGTGTGTGTGTGCAATCTCTAGGACATGCCAGAAACATGGAATGGGGAGGCCCCAGGTGTCTATGAAGGAGACTCTAGCTGAGACTCCTAGCAGTGGGGGATAAGGATCCCAAAGTGGCCACTTCTGTAGCCAGGCAGGACTCCCAGTGGAGGGATAAGGTCAACAACCCACCCACAAAACCTTTTACCCAAAATTTATCCTGTCAACAAGAAATACAGGGAGTGGGGATGCAACAGAGACAGAGGGGAATGACCAAGTAATGACTGGCCCAAATTGAGAACCATGTCATAGGCAAGAACCAATCCCTGACACTATTAATGATACTCTGTTATGCTTGCAGACAGGTTCTTAGCATAACTATGCTCTGAGAGGCTCCACTCAGCAGCCAATGGAAAGAGATGAAGAGACCCAGACCCAAACATTAGATGAAGTTCAGGGAGTCTTATGGAAGAATTGGGGGAAAGATTAAAAGGACCTGAAGAAGACAGGGATTCAATAGGAAGACCAACAGAGTCAACCAACCTGGACTCTTGGGGACTTACAGAAACTGAACCACCAGCCAAAGAGTGAGGTCAGGCTGGATCTTCTGCTGCTCCATATGTAGCAGAAGTATACCTTGATATTCATGTTCCAACAAGTGAAGTGGGGACTGTCCCTAAATCTGTGACTTGCCTACCTGTGGATCCTGTTCCCCTAATTGGGCTTCCTTGTCTGGTCTCAATGGGAGAAGCCACACCGAGTCCAGCAGTATAAATATATTCCTAAATATAACCTGTTGATTTTGCATAATGTTATTTGCATGCTATTTTTCAGAGATGACCATTTATTATTGGATAACAGATTGTGTGTTTATCCTGAGGAAGACCTTTTCTCTTACTTTAGCACAAACATTTAAGTGTGGAGTGTAACATATTAAATAAGATGTAAATCAGTTTAGTGCCTATAGTATTCCCCTGAGGAAAACTAAATATTTTAGCATTATTATTATACTTAAACTTTTTTCTACTGGTGTTTTTAAATAATTTTTTTACTTTTTAATTTATGTATACACACCACACACACACACACACACCACACACATACCACACAATATAACATACACACACTTACCACACACACAAACACCCCACTCCCATTCTATCCCTTGCTGGTCTGTGTATCAGATACTGGGAGTGGCCAAGGAGTTGCACTCTCTGAAAGGGAAGAGGGGAGTCAGATCTAGGCAGCCACTGTGGCAGGCAGCATGAGCAGGGAGGTGGGGGTTAGATCTGGTTGAGCTGCCCAGTCTCTTGAAGCGACCACTGCAAATGTGAGCAGTTCCCTGATGTGAAAGCTTTGGGAGAGAACTCTTTTCCCAAGAGTGTTACAGCTCTTATATGACAGACACTCCCAGACAATCTTTGGTGAAACAATTCTTATACCCTTTTTTTTTGTGGACAGGATTATATATATATATATATATATATATATATAATATATATATATGGGGTGGGTCGGGTCTAAGAGCATATGTTTTCTTTTCTATTGGCTTGACCTTAGATGTCCCATGTGACTAATTGTCATGGTCATCTCCATTGGGTACTGTGGTCATGTGACAGGGACCTGGTTGGAATAGGTGAAATGCTCACAGTCCTCAGGCCTGAGGGTTGCAGGGTTTCTGAACCCACTCAACCTTACCAAGTTTCCTAGCATAGTCCACTGCCACACACACTCTTACCACAGATACATGCCCCCCACCCCACACGAACATATACACACACACACACCAAAGTGTGTTTTGCAAGTCAGAGGATAACCTGTGGGAGTCCATCCTCTACTTCCATCATGTGAGTTCAGGGGACTGAACTCAGAATATCAGGTTGGCAGTGGCACCCTTACCTGCTGAGCCCTTTCATGGGCCCTACCTGTTTTATTAATAAAAACCTAAGTCTTTATGCGGTTCTGTTCTTGGTGAGTTATTAATTGAATTTACAACTGTATCAAGCTGTTAGCTGTGCCTGCCACTGCTCCTTGCATCACAGTCTTTCCTCTGGTTTACTGTACTTCATGCTCAATTCCACCCTTTGGGCTTCCCACAGTGAGGGGCTACAGTTATGATCTCTTAGTTTCTTTTTCTTTTTTAACTGAAACAACTTTATATTGTTTTTGTCCTAAATAATTTGAAGGACATAATTCCAAGTCAATATCCTCCTCCTCCTCCTCCTCCTTCTTCTTCTTCCTCTCTCTCTCTCTCTCTCTCTCTCTCTCTCTCTCTCTCTCTCTCTCTCTCTCATCTTCTCAGAACTGTGAAGATGCTGCTTCCTAGACACTGCCCTTCATCCTTGCTATAAGAAACCTGTTACACCCTTGTTTGCCAGTAAAAAAAAAGAAAAAAAGAATAGTCAATTTCCCATCTCTGTTAACTTTTAACACACATACACACGCATATGTGTGTATATATATGTGTTTTATATATATATATATATATATATAAAACACTTTTTATTTATTTATGTATATGGGTATCTTGCCTGCATGTACATTTGCACACCAGAAAAGGGCATCAGATCCCATTACAGATGGTTGTGAGCCACCATGTGGGTATTGGGAATTGAACTCAGACCTTCAGAAGAGCAACTAGTTCTCTCAACCACTGAGCCATCTCTCCAGCCCCATCATTCATATATATGTGTGTGTGTGTGTGTGTGTATTTAAAATCTTTGAAGTCCTGAAGTTTTACTAAGATAGAATTCCTTGTGAATATCCATGACACTCATATACTTTCTCCAGGAAGACTCATGTTGTTACGGGTTGGTTTTAATGCTTGGAATTAATTCAGTCCCCATAATCAGGAATCTGTGAGTCCAAACACTGAAGGTTCTTGTCCCCAATTGGTTGTTGATCGATCAATAAAGAGCCAAAGACCAATGACTGGGCAGGTAGACTGAGGTGGGACCTTTGGAATTGCACAGACTAGGGACTGGGAGAAAGGAAAGAGGGAGAATCCCCACGTTTCAGAGGGAGATCAGATTTAGAGCTGCAGAGGGAAAAGTCATCTGAAATGTAGGTGAGAAGGAATGCATCTCCAGAAGGGCTGCCTGGAAGTGTCTTGGGCAGCAAAGAGTAGAGAGCTGCCCAGAAGGACTGAGGGCAGCAGTGGTAAAATATTGAATCTGAGAGCGTTAAGCCAGGATTACAGGAGGGAAATGTGTGCTAGCCGGGCAGATTAAAATTAACTGGTGTGCGTGTGTGTGTGTGTGTGTGTGTGTGTGTCTGTTTCATTCACGAATCCAGATAGCTCCTAGGAGGCTACTTTATTTAAATCCTGCCTCACTGTCAATTTCCTGATGGTACCTTCTAGAATTACTCTCATATAGTGTCTCTCCAGGTCACACTTCATGTAACTAACCTACACATGCGTCTATCTTCTCCATGTCAGCCTGTTCTGCTTCTTACTTCCCACAGCCTCCTCTGCAAGCATTTCTTTCTCCTCAGACCTAGGTAAAATGGCCTTGTTGAAACAAGTCACACGTAGATGTCTTACAGGTATCACTTTCACAGCTGCCACAGCATACATTCACTGAGGAGAGGTTGTTTCAGCCTCGCCTCGCGTAGATAGAGTGGAGCCATTATGGCCCAAGCCATGGGTATCTCCCAGGACCATGTGTGGGCAGCTCTCGGTGGATGGTTGCTTTCTACCGTCCACTCTTCCACGTACATTATACACTGAATCCTGATGGTCTGTAAGACTTGACTCAACTTGCCCTTGCCCGGCTGATCCCTCCCCAAGGCTTCCTTCAGTGGCTTCGATTGGCTGTTCCAGCCTCAAATCCGGTTGAATTTCATTAGCACTGTTTGTGTTGGAGGAGTGGTGTGTGGGAGTCTGGTCTTTCTCCACACTCTTCTCGGTCTCTCCTCTGGCAGAGACATGCTGCCTTTTTTCCTTCTGGGCCTGCTCTCTGTATTTTTTTTCCCTAGCCCTTTCTTCTTTGAGAATTCTCCCTCTTGCATTTCAAAGACTTAAGCTTTAAAAAGTATTGTTTCTGATCAGGTATCAAGCACTTACTCTGAAAGTGTGCACTGTTTCTCTCCTTTCAGCTGCACTGGGTGTTGTTGTAAGGGAAAGGGATTCCTTTAAGTTTTGTGGTGTTTCCGTTTTGCTTTGATCTTGCTTACATGAATGCACAGTGTGATAAACAGGAATGAATCCAGTTACTCATCCTTTGGAATGCAGTTTCTCTGTGTTTAGACATTCCTCTTAGTGATCTTGAAAGCAAAGAAAATAATGCCAATCAGAACAAAAATGTAGTATCTTTTAAAATAGAACTTAAATACCCCTTTTCTGGTAGGGTTCTAGGAAGTATAAACTATTAGGCAGGTCTGCAGATGATGTTTATCAGTGAAGTGAGTTTTGAAAAGTCGTGTGACACTGTGAAATGACCTCCAGGCAGCTTGTAGAGCTCTATCTTACCACCCATCTGTGACCTAAAGCTGAATTTCCTCTTCTGAAAAAATTGGAAATGATTTAAATACTTAATGTAGAAGAAGTGTCATTAGAATTAAAGAGGAGTGTCAATTATGTTAGAGATCAATCTAATTATTTTAGTTAGCCAATCTAAAACACTAAAATATCATTTGTGTAAAGATATGTCTTTCTTTTTTTATTTAAAGATTTATTTATTATATGTAAGTACACTGTAACTGTCTTCAGACACACCAGAGCAGAGTGTCAGATCTCATTATGCATGGCTGTGAGCCACTATGTGGTTGTTGAGATTTGAACTCAGGACCTTTGGAAGAGCAGACAATGCTTTTAACTGCTGAAGCATCTCTCCATCCCAAGATATGTATTTCTTATCCTTCATGATTTAAATAAAATATTTGAAGGCCTCATCATGTCCACTAATAATAGAAAAATTAAGCATGCTATTTATTTTTATATTATATTTTCTGTGGCATGTTTTGCAGCTGTTAAGTAGACACTTAAAAATTATGATCTAATGGTTGGATAGTGCTGTTCCTAGAAACAGTGAATTACTGAACATAGTTCTCAGTCTCAGGAGTGAGATCCCTCCACAGAATTTGGTCAACAGGGTCCCAGAGGCCTTGAAACAATACACACTTGTCAATTCTCTGTATTGCTCACTAGAACGAGAGGGGAAAATCGTGTTGCAGAAGACACCACACACTTTGTTGTAAGATATAGAGACAGAGAGCAAGTGCTAAGCTGGAAACTTCCTTCCTGCTCTCTAGTGGGTTGCTGTGAAACGCCATCTTCTAGACTTGATACAACCATTGAAGTAATTAATGGACAACTGTAGTTACAGTACTTGGCCCATCAAAAACTTTCTCTGTCAGCAGTCAGTCATGGACGGGGGAGGGACTCTTGGTGCTCTACCTGTTAGACATGAACTATTGGCTATTGTTATCTTTTAGGAGAGGAGGAATCACTGTCTTTAATTGTGTACCCACCACTGAACCAACCATCTTCAATAGAGCATTCTAAACTAATGCTCATAAAGATTCCCTTGTTTAAACCGTACATGTATATATGCACACACACACATGTGTGTATACATGCACACATACATATGTACACACAATCACACATAGAACACACATGTGCACACACAATCACATATATCACACACATGTGCACACACCCCTGCACACACCCCTGCACACACATACACAATGCACAAAAATGGTAAATTAGTAACTTTCCTACTGCTGTGATAAAACACCATGACTAAAGCAACTTTAATAAGAAAGCATGTTATTGGGCTTATGGTTCCAGAGGGTTAGTATCAGTAATGGGTGATGGTAGACTAAAGGCATGGTGGCAGGAAAAAGTGAGAGCTCACAGCTTGTACCATGGATGGGAAACAGCACATACTAGGGAGTGTTTGAAACTTCAAAGCCTATAACCCTAGTGGCATGCCTCCCCCAGTAAGACCATACCTCCTAACAGTTCTCCTAACTGGGAACCAAGTATTCAAGTATATGAGTCTATGAGGACTATTCTCATTCAAACCTCCACAAATGCTCATAAAGATTAGAGAGATATGTGGGGAGTATGGATCATGAACAAGAATGGTATAGAGATGTGAGAAGATAGGTAGTGAGAGAGTGGTTATTGTACATGGAGTACTATGTGAAATTGTCTAAAAGCAATGGAAGATTATGCAGTAAAATAAAATGAAGATAAATCCCTAAATAGTGTAATTGAAACTTTATTTAAAAACGTATGCATAAGTTTTACTATATATTAAATATATATGTATATATATACACAATGTAAATATAGAAGAAATGAGTTTACAAAATGGTAACAGGGTAGTTAAATCAACTTTCTTCTTAAGTTTTTTTTTTTTTTTATAACTGAATGAGGTGGCGAACACCTTTAATCCTAGCACTTAGAAGGCAGAAGCAGGCAGGTCTCTGAGTTTGGGGCCAGTCAGGTCTATAGAGTGAGTTCCAGGACAGCCAGGGTTTCATAGCGAGACTGTGACTCAAGAAAAAGCTTTTTATTACAGTATTATATTGCTTTATAATTAAAACACATCCTTTTCTCCCCGATTAATGACATAATGTTTAGTGTGGAAAACCTGGATAATGGAGAAAAATATGAAGAATACGGAGATTACCTTCTCTACTGCTGTCTGCATTTTAACTCTCTATGTGAGCTGCACAGGATGCACACGGGACTCACAGGAGCACACAACATTTAACTCACACTGCTGCACGTGAAACGCAGTACTTCTGTGCATAAGCTGGCATTGTGCTGCCTTCAGTTTCTTTCCCTGTAAGTTTCTTAGGCTATGAGGTTTTGTATTCCATCTTTATCTTTGATCTTTCGATGAAAGATTATTCTTCCTTTCCTGTGAGCTTCACATTCTGTCTTATTTGAAATGTTCCTGTGCTTCTTGCGGTAGCCATCTTCAGAGTTGAGCTGTGACTCTAACATTTTAGCCACTTCTCTTTTTCTGCTTGAGGCCTATCCTCCCACAGATCCCACGCCTCTTCTTAATTGGCTTCTCTTTAATTACCTTTTAATTAAGTGAGACCCATCTAGGCTTTGGTCACCTGCACCTATCTCTAAGCCTGTGTAGCTTTCTTCCAGGTGGAAAGCAGTTGAGGCACTTTTTACTTGGTTCTTCTGGATTCAGTAGGAATATTCACCCACTCTCTGTCAGTTTTCCCAGAATTAAGGAAACATTTAAATTCTATAAATATAGAGACTGTCTCCCACAGATAGACAGGTTGCACTCAGCACAGGGAACTCCCAAGACTCATCATGATTGCCTTAGTTACAGCCAGTAACAGTTTACATGAAAAGAAATATACACACACAC